>JAWWES010000002.1:2766807-2824074 GCA_035583135.1 Lophotriccus pileatus
AGGAGGAGGAGGAGGAGGAGGAGGAAGGAATGGAGGGGGGGGGGGTGAGGGAGGAGGAGCGGCGGGACGGAGCGAAGGGGCGGGCGGGGGCCGAGCACCGCGCGGGACCGCCCCGCCCCGCACCGCCGCCCCCGCCTCACACACAGGGACGCTCCGCACCTGCGGAGCCGCGCGTGCTGCTGCTCGGGAGACGCTCCCGCTCCTTCCCCCCTCCCCTCTTCGCCAAAAGTGGGGGCCGGGTGCGCACCCCGAGCAGACCCCAACGTGGGGGGCAGAGAGGAGGCTGCGAAAACCCCGAGGGAGTGGTTCCCCGAGGGAACGATCCCCCCAGGGAAATTTGCCGTCCCGTGAGGCGGCACAGCCGGGACTGGGAGCGACCCTTGTCCAGGGGGGCACGGGGACAGTCCCCACAGAGCCGGGACAGGGAGAATCCCTTGTCCGGGGGGGGCACGGGGACGCCTCGACAGAGCCCCCGCTAAGTAGCGGCGGCCCCAGCGGCAGCCGGAGCTGAAGTGTGAAAAGCATCGAGAGCAGCGTGAAGCCCATCTAGGCTTCTCTCCGCTGCGGGCCCACCCCCCCATGCCTGATCTGGACAAGGACATGGCACATCGCCCTCCTCCCTTGGGTACTTCTGGGTTCGGCCTCAACACACACCCCTCGCTGGATGCTCGCAGCTCTGCACCACATACAAAGACCAGAGCACCCCACCTGCACTCTCAGCTCCAAGGTGAATTTAGGGCTTCCCAGCACTCAGCAGAAGTGACTGGGAAGCTTTAGGGTGGGAGGGCTGGAAAAGAGGGCAAAGTTGTAAGGGCAACAGAATAGGGTCGTGGCACCTTGGAGCTCACTCTTCAGAGGAGTAGTGGGAGGACTTTGCACTGAAGCAGTGGATGAGCAGCCGCTTTTTCCAGCCCACCTGCAAGTCCACGGTCAGAGGTGCCATGACATCTTCCACCGATGCATCCACAATCTTCATGGCCCCTGCCAGCCTTGGGGCACATTCCTAAAAGCACCCAGGTGGAGACAGCTACAGTGCAAATGTCCTGCAACTACCAGCTCGGCATCACCCTCGCTACCACCCGCCCCAGCACAGTGGTGAAATGCCCACAGACATCCTAACAGGTCTCAACGTCTCGTCGCAGGGTTGAAACAGTAGCTGCCATTATTACTCTCAACAAGCTGACTGGCATTCTCAGAGCGTCCGTCAGAGCTGCAAATGCACAAGAGAAAAACACCTTTAGTTCTTCACTTTGTGTCCCTGAAATGTATGTAGTGGGTTTTGCAGCCTCCTCATCCTGCTCAAGCCCTTGTGGATCTCATCAACATGAAGGAGCTCTCCTCCTGCCTTTCTAGCTAGTCTACACAATAGTTCCTGGAGCGACTTCCCAGTGATGCTGACAGCTTTCCCCAGCACCCTGGAGCAGATTAAGTGGAAGAGTGCAGCCGTGATTGTCTTTCCTTCAGCCAGCTCCAATGGAACAATTTTCCCATAGGAATTAACCTCAGAGGAGGAGTAACCCCAGCCCCTCCAGCCAGACTGCCTCCTTTCCAATGAAGCCAGAGGCTTGCCTGTCTTTTAGGAAAAAAAAAAAATCTCCAAATCAAGACAGTATTTCAAGTTGGATTACAACTTTCTCCAAAGAGCTGAAAGTTTGAGCTGGAAGGAATTAGCTGGGCTCTGCAGAAAGGAGGCTGTAAAGGAGGAGGTTTTACTGCTCTCGGTGCTGCATCCCACTGCCCTGTGACAGCTTCGTGTACATCAGCAGCGGCAAAGGGACAATTCACCAGCAGGCAGAGGCAGGTGAAAGAAAAAGCAATGGGGAAACAGAGCCCTGATGGGCAGGGTCTTCAGCATCTTTCTTACGGTTTTCCCTGAGACCATCACCCGGGTGAGGCCAACTGAAGGGGCCAGGAACCAGCCTGTGCCCTTGCCAAGGGGATTAGCACCAATGCTAATCATGCCTCCTCGCCAACCCCAGGAAAGAAGGATAATTCCTGCCTGTCACAGAAATGGATCCAATGGGAGGCTGCGAGATGAAACTCACTCAAATATTGAACTAGAAAAATTTTGCTCTATCTGCCTCTCAGTAAACAGTGACTAATTGCTCTGGCTGGAGCTGCTGTACCTTCAAGATTGGAAGGTGCAGATGGAGCAACGATAGTGAAGGCTCCTTACCTAACGCTGGCTGTACATTAATCACAAATGTTTGCTATGCAAATCTTGTCATACAAAGCAATTATTGCTGTTCCCATACTGACCTCATGTTTATTTATTACATGAGCTCTTTATTTGAACCTTGTCTGGTCTCTCTTCCCATATAAGCGTATTAGCGTGTGGCTTCCAAAGGCACCCAGCTGAGAAATTGTAGATTTATTTGTGGCGTGGAGGGACGGCACACGACACGCTGACTGCAATGCAGAACCAAGAGGCTCAGCTCTTACATCGGTGGCTCTTCATGCAAAATATTCTCACCCCAAGGTCTCTTGGTGGGATGAAGGACGCTTTCTAGCAGCACAGGGCCGTGACTCTGGGCTTGCTCTGACGCTGCAGTATTAACCGATGGTTAATGGAGACTGTCAGCCCCAGGAGCCGCGCAATAAAACTCCGCTTGGGCTTGCTTAGGGCCTGCCTAGCAGAAGTAAAATTTTATGCAGTCCTTTGTCCTTGGCTTTGCCACCTTTGCCTACCTCTGGGATGACAAGTTGCAAAAAGATTTAACTGTGCCACCAAATAAGTTGCAAGTGCATTGCTGAAAAGGGGAGGTGTTTGGGTGGCTGGAGCAATGGGTGTCTTAAAGCACCAAATAATCTCTTGCCACAGGAGTTTTCTCTATGTGATTTAATGCTGAGCAACACTGGCATCCGGTGGGCAGAGGGTTTCCTCCCGGACAGCTCACGGCACCTCTCTCCCTCAGCTTCATTAAACGCAATTTCTAAATTGATCTGGATTTAGGGCTCTGGTTTTCCCCCTTCCTTCAGCTGGGCTTCACAGCAGGCAGAGCAATGTATTAACTTTTTACGAATTTCTTTTAAACATGTTAGATTATGTTCTGCTATATAATCGAGGGGCTTCTGAAATCAGCTGCCCCTCCAAGCTGATCAGTTTTGTAGTACAGGGACCCTGCTTGCCTGATACCACAGGCAAGTCTCTATCCCTTCCTTGAGGCTGGTGGGAAGGGTCTCCATGGTGTTTGTTTCAAACCAGACCCTCGTGTCTGACCTCTCATGGACCCCCTCCATGTCCACAAACACTATTGTTGCTCTTGTACCAGGGGAAAACTGTGGAAAAGCCCCCAGAGTCTAAATCAAATCAAATCGCTCTATTACACCCCTCAGCCCTCCCCACAACTCTTGCTGCTCTTTCTTCTGCTCTCACCCCTGGTTTCAGCTCTTCCCAATGTAATGTCATTTTCCAGTGCAGTTACCATAACACTTCCCACTGCTTCCAAATCATTAATAAAGCCAGTAATTAACAGCAGGCCCGATGATAAACCCAGCAATGCTACACTCTGTACTTTCTCCTGCCTGAATCGCTCCTCTCCTCTCCCTTTCCTTGGGATCACAGCTGGCTTTCCATCCACCTGACAGCTCACATGCCCCTGTCGATTTGAAACATTCCTTCCCCCGCAAAGTATTTCTCTTTTATGGGGCAGCTGTAGTTTTTGCTAATTGTTCATGAAATGACTTTTTTTTTTCCTGAAGTAATATTTTTCTTGAGAGATTGAATTTAAAAGGGGTCATAAATGACTAATCGTAATTAATAAAAATTAAGAAATAATTGGGCAATATCTTTAAATGTATATGCCTGGAGTCAAACTCCTAAATCCCTCTTTCAGTTAGAGCAGACTGGGGTTTTTATTCTCCCCTGAAGGAGCAGCAGTTCCCGTGACTGTCAGGGAATACTCTGAGTGATGGAATAACCCCCTGCCAACCCCAGAAAGCTGGGAGAATGTGCTGGACCATGATGGTAGAACACAGCTTGCTGCTGCCCTCCCTCACTGATAGAAGGAGGAGCGGCCACACCAGGGCAAGTGGGGTTTTGGGGACCTGGTGGACAACTTAATCCTCTTGAAAAAACAGCACCTTTAACCCGTGGAGAGCCCTACCACTTCCACAGGAGTGTTAGAAAAGGATTAGACATTTAAGGCCAAGACAGTTACATTTAAAAAAAAAAAGGCAATAAAAGGCTTTTGTTATTCAGAGCAAAAATCAGCCTTTTAACTGCTTCCCCTTGCAGGGACTGCAGCCACAAACTCAAGGATTTTTATGTCCAGTTGTGAAATATTTGGGGGAAAGCTGTGCCAGGGACTGGGCACAGAACCGTGTGCCTGAGTCAGCACTGCCCATCCAAGGATGCTGCAGCATCCCCGTGGCTTTGGGAGGAAGGCTGAGTGTGATGGTGCAGGACTGAGTGCATGATCGCGTCATGCAGAGCAGGACTTGGATGTGCACGGAGATGGTTTTGACAGCTGCATCACCCCTGTTCCCCTCTCATGATGATAATTTACCATTGGTGTTCTTCCTTTGCCAGAGCGGACCAGCAGTAACTTGGATCCACTGCCCAGGTCTAAACCCAAGCTCATTAAAAGGTCATGTTTTACAAAGTAGTGCAGCCACCCTAACCAAATGAGTGCCTGGCTAATTGCCTTCCAAGGAAAAACTGGCCTTGTGGTTTCTGTGGGATCAAGCCTGGTTTCCTCCTCTCCTCCCCCAAATCTTTGGTTGTGTTCCCAGTCACTGATGAACATTTGATTTGCAGAAAATACTGCATTTTTAAGCCATAAATGTGCTTTCCAAACCCCTGGATTTGCTTACACCTGGCATGGTGCACAGGCAGGAGGACTGAAGAAGCTACAATAGAATACAGCAAAAAATGCCACGTGGAGCTAAACCCCAGCAGGCAGTTTGAGAACTGTCACACAGGTTGTAATCTTACATGTTGGGCAATTGCTCAATGCACCACCTTGCCTCCACTCCTTTTGCAGCATCAAATGGGACAGAGATGGCCAGGCTGGCACACACATGACCAACTCCAGGTCCCTCTGGCTTGCTGGGCTAAGGAAGGATATATAAAGCACAGTAGTAAATTGTTTAGTGTGGGAGAACTTGTGCCTTGCACAGCAGCATCTTATGTCATTTAACAAAGCAAGCATGTGTCAGCTGTGGTGACAGAGATGCTCCTTGTCAGCCGTGCTGAACAAGAAGCCTTGGTCCATTAGGCAACACGTGCCAGAGTGCATAAATCTGGAAGCAGCCACCTCTGCACAGAGTGGGTCAGCAAAGAGTTGCAAGCAGCTCTGAAACAAATACAAATGCTTTGGCTGAGAGAAGTATTCACTTGGGTATCCTCTTGTCTACCAGCACAGCCTCACTTACGCATGACGAGCAGCCAAAACCTCAAGCAAGAAGAAAGCTTGTGCAAGAAGAAGATGAGTTCTCACCTCCAGGCAGTGGGGACCCTGGGAAATGCCAACTAGCCCAGCTCAAACTGATATCAAGACAATTATGGAAGTTTCTTTATAGGTGCAGGAGTTTCCCTTCACACATGGAAAAGCAGGACAATAAATATAGGATCTATATGGACACACCCAGGTGAGCAGCGCTTTGGAAGTACATTGCCTTCATGGATAACTGTGAAGAACATCTGTGGGGAGAAAAAGAGTGGCATGGATGCTCTGCTGCTGGGCTGAGATCCCCATCTCCACGTTCAGAGGAGTGTGACCCACAATGGGAGCAGTGTGGAGCTCAGCTGTGTTTGCAGGACCTCAGAGATGATATCATAACCCCAGAGGCAAAGCAGAGCAGAGTGGAGCTCCAGGCGGGCCATTCACTGGGGACACTTAATCTGGCATCAACAGCGGGCTTATTGTGGGGTGGCGCAATGCACAAGTTTGCCTTTTTTTGTATGTGGGTTTGTTTGTTTGTTTGGTTGGTTGGTTTGTTTGTTTGTTTGTTTTGTTGTTGTTGTGTCAGAATTATTGTTTGAGGAGTAACAAAAATTCCCCTGGAGCACAAAGAATGCTCCAGGAACCTGAAAGAGGCCAGCCAATTAGGTCATAAAAAGATATCTTATAAAGACAAAATTTCAGCAGTACCCAACAGAACACAGACCTCATAACCATATTTTCTGAAACTAAGGTCTGATCTCAAGAAAACATTTTAGACTGTATTTGGTTTTCAGCAAAAGGATATAAGTACACTTCCAGTTTAAGAAGGGTTAAAACAGGTCTATGAGGTCCACTTTGAATTAGGACATCATATTGTCCCTTTTTTGTTTGGTCCTCCTGTATATATCAAGCTCCTTGGTAACCTGCTTTTCAAAGGGCCTCACATTCCATAGTATCACAGAATAATTTAGGTTGGATTTAAAGGTCCTTTCAACTCTCCTGCAATAAGCAGAAACATCTTCAATTAGATCAGGTTGCTCCAGAGCCCCATCCAATCTGAACTGGAATGTTTCCAGGGATGGGACATCCACCACGTCTCTGGGCAACCTGTGCCATTGCCTCACCACCCTCATTCAGCCCAGTAGATGCTGCAGTACTTTTTTTCCCCTCATCCATGTGCAAAATGTGGGCATGCTTCTGTTTTCATCCCAGTGGAGTCATATATGATGTCCAAATAGAGCCTACTCTTGCCTAGACCTCTCTCATTCACCTTCTTTCCCACCTCTCCGCCCTACCTTCTTCATGATCCTGATGGTGTGTCTCCCATCTGCAGGCAAACTCCTCTCAGCTCAATGATTTCCTGCCATATTTCACATCTTCCTTCTTTTTAAAAATAAAGGAGCTTCCTCCCAAATGGTGTTGAGCGGAGTGTAGTGAAGACGACAGAGAGTTCATCCAACTTGATACCAGAAGAGTTTCTGCCTCTTTCTTCTTGCAGTTTGTGAATCAGAATTCAGTCTGGTCCTCATACATCACTTCTCAAGCCATATAAGTGCAACAGCTGCAACTGCAGGTCCATTGCTACATACAAGCACAACAACATGCTAATAATATTTGCATTTGCTTATAGGTGACTAAATTTTGCAAGATGACAGGTGATACAAGCCATGGTTCAACATTTTACAAGCCCAGTGCTAAAGACTGACAGTGGGGGGCTGGGATTTCTCCCCTGGGGTCAAAGTACCCAAATGTTTTCAAGATGTTCAGAGTTGCATCTGACAAATTTTAAGAGGGACTAAAGGATATCCACCCGTTCTCCAAAGAACACTTGAAGCTCCCGTCATGATTATTTTCGAAGCAGTTTCTGAAGCCTTTTTTTACTCAAAGTTTTCCTATGAAATATTCATTTATACAGCAAAAAATGTGTCTATAAATAATAGACCCTCCAGCTCACCTGCCTCCTTACATTTCTATAGGCAAGGCAAGCTCTACTTACAACAAAATAGAGAAAATTAATGCTGCTGCTTTATCAGCACACATCCCTGGTCTGGCACAATTTGCCAGATGGTCCCGCTTGCCTGATAATTCATTGTTTCTATAGCAATCCCAATGAGAAGAGTTTCCCATTGTGCTTGAGGAAAAGGGCACTCCCAGGACCACAGCAGCTTTATTAGCTCCAAATACCTTACAAATTGAGTCTGGTTATCAAAATCAGCTTCCAAAAGTCACTGTTATTTCAAGCTTTTCAGTTAACGTGCCCAGGACGAGCTTGCAGGGGACCAGCCCATTTGCTTATAAGCGCATGCTGAGTTGATTTGTAGGAACAACTGCACAGTCAGAGCCATTCAGGTTGTTGTTCCTGTGTTAAATAGTTCTATTCATTCTTAATTTTCTGTGTAGCTGTAGGAGTCATGAAGCTGTGGATGTAAGCAGAAGCACTCAACTTAGCAAACCGCACCAAAGGGGATTTAGGTGTTGTTACAAATTTGGGGATGGAAATCACTTGCCCTCATCCAAGTGGCAAAAGCGGAGGCGACAGGGCTGTGCCTCTGATGCTGAGGTGGTACCTGGGGGTCCGGGCACTGCTGGGCAGGTCGCTCACATGGGGGTGGTTTCCCATGCAGGGCACCCCCACCTGCCTCCCCCCGGAGCCGGAGCCCACGGGGAAGCGCAGCACAAAGACGAGCAGGATTTCAGGGTGCTGCTGCCAAGGCAAGGGCAAAGCTTCCGCTGGCAGGCCAGGAGCAGGCAGCAGGCCAGCTGGTTGCCTTGTCTGCAGGCAGCCATGTAAATCTCTGCCCAAATTTTCCCTTTTTTGCCTTTTATTTTTTTCTTCTTTTTCCTGGAATCCAGCCATTTGCGAGGTGAATGCTCTCTTCTTGCACTACTTTTTCTTTATTTTTTTTTTTAGGAGCATGCACTAGAAAAATAAACTTTCAGCAAGTACTAGTACTATATAAGTCTTGTTTTTTAACTTTGAAATTGATTTTCGTAATTATTTTTAACCTCTGTTACTGCTTTTGTGGATAGTTGGCACTCAGGAAAAAAAAGAGTGCTACTTCAAATTATGACAAAGGTCTCACCACCCCAACAACACTGAACAAGAGAACAGATTTGGCATGAACAGTGACAGGAATTCATTCTGCTGCTTCTTGGCCCTTATTCCATGGGCAGAGGGTCTAGCACATTCCTCAGAAAGATGTCACTTGATAGCTCTTATCACTGAAAAAGGGGAAAGGACAGTGTAGGAGAAATCACAGCACCTTCACATTTCTCCACAACTTCCCAGGTCATAGAACTGCTTGCAGAAGGAAACCCAAGGTTCTGTTTAATCTGATTTTTCTCCCCCCTGTTTTTTTCTCTCTATCATCTCTAGTTTAGAAATTTATCTCAACTTCCACAGTATCTCAATAGACTAAAACTGATCCAAATTCAGAAATTGTCCCTTTTTCAGGTAAAAACAACACTGCTGTTGTTGGAAGATCACCTAAAGGAAAAAACCAAACAACCTCCAAACAGCCCATCCTGATTTGGAGTAACCCTCATAGGAAGGGAAAGCTCTTGTATTTCAACCCACCAAGCTTTCCAGTCCTCCCATATCACTCTGTTAAATTCCAAATCATGGAATCACAGAACAATTTGGGTTGGAAGGGACCTGAAAGACCATCTCATTCCAGTCCCCTGCCATGGGCAGGGACACCTTCTGGTAGAGCAGGTTGCCCAAAGTCCCATTCAACCAGGCCTGGTGTGATCATGTAAGAGATGACTCGAGTCCAGATCCTGTCCCGCTATCCATGACACAACCACTTGATCACTTACTGGCTTCACCACAGTTTTTCTGAGCTTTCATAATTTCAGTGGTTTCCTTCTTCTGCCTTAAAAACCTGCCACAAATTACATCTGTCCTTACAAGCAAGCTTCCCTCCTAAGGTTTGAATTACAACTTAATGAAGACTCAGAATTTAAGATTAAATGTTCAGCCCCTGGCTAATTGTGTTAGTAAGGTTCAATTAGCTTGGCAAGCATCAGAGTTAGGAAAAAACCACAAAACAAGCCCCAAAAAATACTTAGACATTTGAGAGCACAGCAAATCCTTCCCTGAAATGGCATAAGAAATCATCATAGAGCTCTAGTACATTTGAAGGAGCTGGCCTCCTTTTCGTGAAAAAACTTTCCTGGAAAAAAAAAACAAAACCAAACAAAAACCCAAAACCAAATCCAAACAACAAGTTCACGACCTTGTGATTTAAAAACAGTGAAATATATCAGATATTTGTGCTTGTCTGTTTTGGCTGCTCAGTGTGCATTACAGTTACTTATGCATTTAGCTCTATTTCTATTCCACACCTCTGCATGGGTGAGGATGTGAAGTACAGATCCCCCTTTGCAGCTGTTATGCATCACTTTTCAAGAATTGGATTTAAAGAATTACATTAAGCTGCTGTTTACCTTCCACCTAGGTCTTTCATTACAATTCCAGCCATTGGTTGAACCAAGTTTTCACTTTTACAATATTTTTTCCTCCCTGTAGCAATGCCTCATAAACAGCCTGCTCATGTATGACAATGAACGAGACGGAAAAGCCAGGGAATATCTTGTGGTATTAAGAAAAAAATTGCTGTGTTTACTGCCTTATACAATGCACTTGATAAATATGAATAATCTAAATTTTTAGTGCAGCAATCTTTAAAATAAAGACCTCCAATTTTTATTTTTTTTTGTCTTAAATAATGCACCAAAATCTTAATAAACAATTTAGTCTGAACCACAGGGAGAAATGAAAGGCTGTTCTATGTAGTGACTCACCAGATTATTGAAAGCAACTAGGTGGCTGCAACTGCTTTGGCTTCCCAATATATCTTTTCCTTCTGTTTTTAATAATGGGATCACTGTTGAGCTTTGATGAAAAATGAAAATTCCTTCTTTCCTAATGGACAGAAATATTTAGGCTGTTTGGAGAAATGCATCTAAAATGACAAGACCTTTAACACAGCTAAAGTCTACCAGGCACAGATTTTTACATATATGAGTTGTAGAAATCTGTCTGCCCATCTTAATTCTTGTGATTTATCCTCTCATGTGCTTTTCCCCCTCTGTGGATTGGGTGATCAATTTTTTTCCTCCTTTGTTACGAATAAGCCTCCCTCAGAAATGAAACACAAGGCTTTAATATCTGGGGGAACCATTGCCTCCACTGCTTATAAAAGAGATATGAATTGAAAAGGGTGTTCTGCTGTGGGACATTAAGTAGATTATGCCTCCCAGTATGCCAAAAAGCACTTGTGTGAACATTAAAATTACTTGTTAATAGCCAGCTAGCACTTTTTTTCTTTTCAAGTCAATCACAAGAAAAAAAAAATTTAAACAACAAAACAGTGCCAAGAAGAGTTTCCCTCTTAACTGGTGGCCCCTCCCAGATAGATGCTCTGAGCCTCTCTTCTCTCCATAGGTATGCAGAATCGTGGCTGTTTTATCCCATCTCCAGTACCATTACTGACACTACCCGATGTTTAAATAAATGAATGATTTGCTGTGGGATTCAGAAGGAGGCTGTGTTTTGGTAGTGCTTGACATGCTGACAAGCAAGTGAAAAATGTTGCCCTGTAAACACAGATGTCTCTGTTGATAGAGAGACGTGTTGTGGAAAGGTATTAAGTCACCGTAAACCCCGTGATACCCAAAAAAGATGGATTTCAATAAAAACAGAGAGCCATTAAAATAGCCCATCCTCTCTTCACAGGCTCAGGAGTAAAGAGAAATGTTACATATGCACTTCTGTTGATCTCTGTGCTTAACAAAGCCATGAGCACATGGAGCAAGTAGCATTTCTAATACCACAGCATTCCTTTTAATTACCCTGGAAAACCTGCCCAGGGTTGAGCCCCTCTCCCACTGAAATACCAGTTTAGCATCACTGATGCAGATAGATAAGCAGAGATTCCCCGCATCATGTTTTGGGGTGGACTTTTTTTTTTTTTTACTATGCAGAACAGGTGAACCACTTTGTTCTTAAACATTTGTTAGACTCAAAAAAGATCAAAGCAACCAAGCTGCCAGGTAAACCAAACAGCACCTGCCAGCCAGTTGGGACTGCTGTAAAACTCAGTGCTGGAAGGGGCTTTTTTCAGCACAACTTCTTGATTTTCACATAGTAGAACGTTAGTCTTCCTGATGACCTCTCAGCACTGAGCTCCCTCACAGGAGCAGAGCTTGGGGAGCCATCAAGGAAAGGTGATGGTACAAATGTCACTACCTTTGTAGATGAATTATCTCCAACAACACAGGGCTGCTGCTGGTTGGTTTTTTGGTATCTCCTACTGTTGAACGTGCAAAAGGAGTGGGGCCTGCAATGCATCAATCAGCTCAGAAGCAGGATTCAGTTCCAGAGATAATCCTTATCCTCTCAAAACCTTAACCTAAAGGAACACAAGGGAGGGAAAAAAAAAATCATCTTCTGTTGGTCATTCACTTTGCTTAGCTTGACAAGCATCACAGAAAGAGTGCCCCTCAGCAGGCATGCTTTAGATAAGGAATAACTCCTGATCCAGTCATTGCTGGGGCCGTTTAGTCCTTCAGATTTTTGACAAATTGAGAAAAGCCTCCACAACACAGACAACTGCAGTGAAATAAGAGGTTGGCTTGAACAGTAAAGACCCATTTAAGCTATGTGAGCACAGGGAGATAATCATATTGTCTGCCCTGGCAAGACCTGTCCTCCCACCCCAATTGGTAGATATCCCTTCAATAAGTGCAAGGGGCAGGGCTGGTCCTTCCAAACTTTGTCCTTCCCTCCCATTCTTATTTTTCTCATAGAGAATAGGAATCAAAAATGAGCTCCTGGCTTTGCTACTGTAGCACAAGAAAATTCATAATCTCCTTGTTGACCTGGTGAAAGAAAAGTGAAGTACCTAAACCTGTTTTCCCATCTCCAGATGCCATTTATACTGATAGGTAAATCTTCACAGAGGAAGGATAATTATCTGCAAGTGCTCTGCTGTATGTGGATTCATTTGCCCAAGAGCAGCAGATAAAGGTGAAGGCAGCTCACCATCACATGTGCTCAGGTGCAATAGTTTGCACCTGCAGAAAGCTTTGGGTTCCAGGAAAGGAAAGGAAAACAAATAAGATAATTTGCAACCACTTCACAATCGAAAATGAGATTAAACAAAGCAGGGTAGGGAAAGAGATAGCTTTGCACTGCATAAGACAAAATAACATTGTAATTTTTACAAAACACATTTTCACCTGTTTCAGTTGCTGTGACCAATGTGGCTTTTTATTCTCTTAAATGACGGAAAACCTTCAGTGTAACCCCTTCTCCAGGGCTTGACAGCCAGAGGGTAACCTCAGCAGGCACGCAGCAGAGGTGGCTGTGATGGTGAAGTTTGGCTGGCAAACAGCTCAGGAACACATGGGGTGTGGTGGGGCATCAGGGATATCTTGGCTGGGCCACCTGTGAACCAGTGAGTCCAGGGATATTTAGCTGACAAAGAGTCACCCTCCAGCCCTCGGATGCTCCATAAACACTGCTGGAAGGTCTGGGCAGTGCCTCAGAAGAAAAGGAGAAATGAGGAGGAAAATTTAAAAAAAAAAAAAAAAAAAAAAAAAAAAGAAAGGACGAAAAGAAATGAAGAGAAAATAAAAAGGAGAAAGGCAGGAGGAGAAGGAATGTCTGTTAAAACTAATCCCTGTTGCAAAGATTTGACACCCCAAAACAGTCAAGACGCTCCCGGAGCCCGCCGGGTCTCCGTGCCGCTCCCGCAGTACAACACTGCCCTCTCACGGCTCCTCCACTGCCAAAATCTAACGCTTAGCTAAGGGGCCACAAATGCGAACTCGCCTAAAAAACGGGTTACCCCCCTCTTAATAGCTCTGGCATCGCCGGGATGTGCATCCTGTTTTCTATGGGAGCAGAGCACCGCGGGGATCCAGCCGCTGGCATCCCTCAGCCTCTCCCCGGCTGGAGGCGGGATGGGTGGGTTTGATTCCTGCCCACAGCCACTCTTGTAGCTGTGTATCACTGATACAGGGGGGCATGGAACCAAAGAGAGAGCCAATTACCCACCCCTGGCAGGGCCCTACACCCTGCTCCCATGCTGAGCTGAGTGGTGCCACCTTCACCCCAGTTTACTCCCACAAGAAAAACCCAGAAGGGCCCATCACTACACTGACTGCTGCTGACACGCATTCTCCTTGCTTTGACTTTGTCATGCCAACTGAAAAGAGACTGTTTTCCTTCTCAAGGTGGAAAAATTTCCTTAGTAGCATCAAGTCAGTGCTAAGCCCAGGTAAAACAGGTGTTTGCTCAGAGATGGTGTCCTTGATGGATAACAAGGCAGCAGGAATTGCTGCTGCAGGTACTTGGGAAAGCTGAGCTGGGTGCTGTCCCAGGCCCCTGGAGGATAGCTCAGGGTGTGTGGGAAGCAGACACAGCTGGGATAGAGGGAAATAAAGCAGTGTACAATGCTATTAAAAATGGACCATGCATCCATTCCTATTGCACAGCTCAGGCTCTTGAGCTGGAAATAAAACAGGCAGGTAGAAGTGCAAGCTACACTTGGATGTTGCCAATCTAATGGACAATAATGTTTCAGTCTCTCCACTCAGGTTTTTTCCTGATCTGCAACTCAATGAACAACTTTGGCCCTCAACTTTGACCTTCTTCATGCAGATTTGTGGCCTTCCAGCCCCATGTTCCTCTGCTCCTCAGCTGCTGCCCTGCTCCACAGTGGCTCTAACTGAATGGTGCTTAAACCACAGTCTCAACAGAGAATCACCAGTGAGCTGAGGACCAAGGCCTGCCACGGCGGGAAAAATAACTGCTTTGCTGAGAGACTGAGATTTCCTGGACTTATCCCTGATAAGTAAATAAATGGCACGTGAAGAAGTCAGAAGGTGATGCTGCACCACACAGAGTTTTGTTCAGCATTAGCTGCAATGCTACTGTGCGATGAGCTGGCAATGGCAAGTAAGTAGATTATGGACTATACTATATACAACAAATAGTCCATTACTGAATAAATACCTCTCAAATTAATCACTGACACAAGCTAATGACATAGTCTCAAGCCAAGAGGCTTGAAATGGTTTTACAGAGGCAAGCAATCTCGATCTTCACTGGATGCAGAGTCCTTCTGCTCTCGTTTCTTCCAATAAAACCTTTTTTTCCAGGTGCAATTATTCAGTGGCTGGGCTTAACCCAATGCTCTGAAGGATGAAGGTTAGGTAATCAATTATATTCATCTTAGTATTTCTTTTGTATGCTCTGGGATTATAAATACAAGTTAAAACATTGCTGCAGGAGGCCAATATTTAACAAGGTGCCCACCAAGGGGACAAGACTTTAAACATATGGGGATGCTACACTGAGAGTGGGACTGTTGGGGAGTGCCAACTAAGATGCCAGCTCAGGCACATCAAGGTTAGTAGTAGGTGATTTCATAATTTCTACCAAAATGTGCAACATCCCTGGCTATCAGTGTCATTCCCAGCATCACAGGGTTTCCTCCTCTCCTGGGGGTTGCTAATGAGAGGGCTCACAAGTCCAGTGGGAATATGGACAGTACCTGCAAGCTGGGATACAGCTAACCTGGGATGAGCTTGTGCATCCTTAATGCAGGATTTCAGAGGATTTGTTTTCAGGCACCAAATTCCCTTTTGTCATTGAGAATGGAGGTTTGAAGAGCAGCATCCCAAGGGATGGTTTGTCTCCTGGCCCCCAGTGACAAGCAGGCACTGCAGCCCCTTCAAATGAGCCCCCCTTAATTAGTCACACTGCCCCAAATCATCCCTCTGCCTGAATTCAGCTGCCTGCCCTGCTGCTTACCTTCTGTGTTTGATATTGCCCTTTGCCTCCTGCACAAACATGGCCAGGCAAGGTTTGTGTCTCATGGCTCACAGACTAATTACACAATGACGAGGGGCTGCATCCCACGGGGCGGTTCAGGACACAGTGCCGGTGCTGAGCCCCAGGGGGACCAGCAGAAAAAATGTCAGCACAGAGCCACAAGGCTGGCATGGAAATCAAACATTCATAGGGGTGGGAGAGAGTCTACAGATGCAATATCTGCATTCATTGAAGCCGTTATCTGTCCCTCTATGTAATGTTGAATCTTACCTGAAGAAAAAAAAAAGATAAAATTGCTTGTTTTGGAGAAAAGTGCTGATCTCCAAAACAGCTTTGGGTCAGAAAGGGAGGGTTTTGCAAACCGTAAGGATTTTCACCCAGTTCCACCTGAGATGCCCTCACCTAGCATGGGGAGCCAGGGCACCCATCCCCGGGGCAGCAGGGAAGCAGTCTGGGGTAGATGGCAAGGCTGGACTTTCCCACTAGCAGGGGAAATTTACCACACCCCTGGGAGATCTCCCGTGGGGAAAGGAAGGTTTACAAATGCTTTAGAAGTACAAAAAGGGATTACAGCGTGCAATCCCTGCATTCAGTGTAAGTAGCTCTTCAATTTATACTCATTGCCCGCTCTGTAAAATTCTTGTAAAATATCCAGTGTCTTCTTTTTCCTACAGCTCCATTCAAAACCCATAAAAGGCTTCAAGGCATTTCTAAAGCAAGAGATACCAGACTATGCTGTATCACTGACACCAATCAAGTGCTATGCTCCAAAGTTTCCTCAGCAGCTTCTCTCCTGGCAGACAAATCTTACTCTTCAGTCAACCCAGAGAAAGGTCAGCCAAGCCATCAGACATTTCAAAGCACAATTAAGACCCCAAATGAGCAAAGTTCAAGTTTAATGCTGAAACATCACTGCCAGTTGATGCTCACCAATTATAAGGGTCACTTCAAATATCATCAGCAGAACCACTGTGTGTGTCAGAAACCTGTGTCTGCTGATGGGCATTAGCAAATTTTTTGGCAAGGCAAACAATCTTGCTATAATATGACTGCGGCTTTAAAAGAAAGAAAATAAAAAACCAAAAAAGCGATTCAGGCTGTAGCTGACAGAGAGAAGCTGCTTTGAGGCTGAAGAACCTGCAGTTCATGTGTTTGGATGCCCTTAAAACAATTCAGTTTCCATACTGGTGTAGTTATCCAGAAGAGGTCAGAAACTAACTTTCCCTCCCAAGAATGTAGCATTTAAGGACAGATCAAAGACCCAAAGGAAAAAAAAAGGCCATAAAAGAGTCTTATTCAAAACCACCAAATAATTTCTAATAAAGGTGAAATTTCATACAGATAATCCTCTTTCCCTACCTTATGAATTCTTTACTGCAACATCCTATACTTAAGGTTTAAACAAAAAGAAGTACATAGTCAAAACTAAATTAAAGAAAGTTCAAGTGGAGCATTTCAACCTCAGAATTAACAGGTTAATAAAGATTTAATATATGACATTATTCTGCCCACTGATGATTACATCTGACATGCACATTACATCTACATTCCTTCCTTGTGTTTTATTTGAACAAAGCCTGTCTTTTCCAACAGAAAAATGCTGGAAATGGGAAAAACTCTCTTCACTGCCATTCTACCCATCCTAGGCTTTATTCCAGAGGAATGATACTGAATACTGTGGTATGAGGAAGGGTGGAAAAGTAAAGGGTGAAGAGACTATCAGTTTGAGGAAGGAAGGACAAACCCAACTTCAGGCTTTTTGCCTCCTGTATAAAGAAATAGAATAAGGGAAATCACCAGCAATCATGCCAAAAAACCTCTCTAAAAAACAACAGTGAAGCCAAAAGGAAACCTGAGATTTATTAACATTGTTATTGATCAAAAATGGGTAAAACGCCATTGAAGACAACTGAGTTTTGCCCCTTTTTGGCCAATTTATTTCTTGTTCTCACGTATGTATTAAAAAAATTATAATTCTCAGCTCAAATGCCACCTTGACACATTAGCTATCTGGTTTCATTATATTCATCTTCATTTTTGGTGTAGGTTATGAATGTATAATTTAAGTCATAACAAAGGTTTCTCCGTGGTAGTAAGAGGTGACATTATAAGACATTACATGGAGGTTTATAATGCCAGTGGAGTAATTTTACAGCAAGGGTTACAACGAAATTCTTGATAGAGAAAGATGTTATGGGAAGTAATTACTTTCCTCCCTCTACCAGCTATTAAACTTTAATAACTCAGATATGATTTCAGGTTTCCTAAAAGACAGGCTGGCATAGAAAGCTTCTGTAGTTCCTACTTTTAGTGGCCAGAATAAAACAAAAGTATCTAGAACATACTTACTCTTTAATTTAGACAACAAGAGATGCAAAACAAATACAAAATGGGTTATTCTTGCTGGATTGAAGGAAATCCTTGCTCCTGAGTTTAGATTGCAGATACCAAATCTCATCAGCCTGTCTGCTGGCTAATCCCATAAATACAGTTATTTAGACTAGAAACTGCAAATGACATATAACAGCAGAGATAGGAAGATAAATCTAGGATATACTTAATGGATTATATAAAAATAAGCGAGAAATGCCCTATAATTATTCCAGGCTGTTGAGCTGGTTTCCTAGCTGATTTAAAGGCTTAACTACCTCCTCTTGAGAAATAAGTACAGCCACCTATTGGTGCATATACGTGTCTAACTAGCCCACTCACTGTGGCTCCCAGCCCATGCTATGGGCTTGCTTTTCTGCTTCTGTCGTCCCATCAGCACGGTATGGCCGGAACGAGGTGAAAGATCTCTGTAAAGTTGCATCCATGAAGTCAGAGAAACGGTGTTTAGGAAAGCAATCTGCACAAAAGCAACTTGGCTTCATTCATTTTTGTACCTGGAACACACCAGAGTCACCTGCAGAAATAACACACAAGTTAATATTTGTCTTGCTGGTTTCCACACGTGGAAACTCCTGACAAATGATTTTTGTTTGGAAAGTTTTCCTTTGTTTTTAGAGACATTGAAGGTGGTACATTATCAGCCTGAGCATGAATTTCAAAAGCTTTTTTTCATGATCTCGGGTCTTGCAGGGGTCAGAATAACACGTTTTTAAGAAATCCAGACACTAAAGCCTGAACTACAGAAAAGAGCTCTGCAAACCTGTGTTAGCTGTTAACTGTGCATGTCTGCACTACTCCTCTTGCAGAATGACTGAAAAAGAATCTCATTAAGCATAAAAAAAAGGGGGGAAGGGGTAAGAGAATGAGGAGCAGTGGTAACAAAGCAAACAAGAACTTTCTTCTGCCATTTTCACAACGGCTTTGAAATTACTATTCAAAATAATAACAATTTTTAAATGCCAGTTAAAAATCAGTAGGCAGTCCTGGCTTAAGAAGAAAGTAATAATAAGAAGCATGAGAAAGATGATAGTAAATAGTCCTAACAATTCACTCGGCAAGAAAAGCATTTTAACAAGACTTTATATAGGCTTCTTTATAATGGGATAAAAAATGATCAAATCTAGGGGCAGAAACATAGTTTGTGAGGCTTGTTTGTTTTGCTGTCATTTGGGTTTTTTTGATTGGGTTTTTGGTTGGTTGGTTGGTTTTTTGTTTGCTTGCTTTTTGTGTGTTGAAGGGCAGCTTAAAGAATAACGCTGGAGAGATGAGTCCTGCCACCGGGATTGTTGATTCCTGAGAGTTTTGGTCCCTGGCACTGTGGGTCTTCGAAATTCTTTGGAAGCATTTGCTAGAAGCCATCATGGAAATATATCATCATAAACAGAAGGAAATAAATAGTTTTAAGGACCTGCGTAATAATGAAGGCAAAAAAAGAAAGGTTAAGTAATATATTTTGCAGCTCTGCTGCACGAGTCCATCAGCTGGAAACTGAGAATGGGAAACCTCTGATGGCTCATCAGGAGGTTTTTAGGCTGCCTCTGGACCACCAGCATGAGACTGCTACAGAAGAGACAAAAGCAACTCCAAAAGAGATCAGGAGACCCTCTTTTGGAGGAGATGGCAAAGCATCTGGTGAGACAGATCACTTAAAGGACTTGCTCCTGTTAGCTGGTGTTTAGCTCAGTTTCTCCTTCTGTCTCCCAGAAAAAAAGCATGATTAGCAATGACACAAGAGCATGTCACTCTGGGTGGCCACAAATATGTCAAGTTTGAACTTAGAAACAGATTAGAAAAACCATCATTAGAATAATTTATTTATGGAACAGCTCCCAAGAGACAAAATTCAGGCCAGAAAAGAGAGTCACTTCTTATGTGGAGCTTGACACAGCTACACAAGGAATTACTAGCAGGACTCCAAGGGATGTGCTAATCTTTACAACAGACTCTTTGACAAACCCAGGTTTTTTCCCCTCGTTATATTCTGTATTTAAATGTTTTATTACTATTTAATAACACAAGGAATTTCAAAGGTAGTATATCTTCAGAACCAATAAGACATAAGGTGTAGGTTTGGTTTTGCTGGTGTTTGGCTGCCTCAGCAGCACTGAAGTAGACAAAGACTTTCATCTCCCACTCTGTCTCCCCAGACACCCTCCAGCTGCATGTTCTGATATTAAGTGCACAAACCAGTGGCTTCCTTTCGCTGATCCAAAGCTAAACATTAATATAATATCCATAAAATACTCCAGTCCATAATACTAGTGGGCAGTCAGCACCCAGCCCAGCAGACCCAAGGCTGCAGTCTCGGATCTTGTTTAGATGCTTTGTTTTAGGCACTAGATGTCAGTGTTTTACCTACACTTACAGAAATTTCCAGTCACGGGATGAAGAGTTACCAATAAATAATTAAATAAATAAATAATGTGAAAGTATCTTCAGTACCAAGGCTACACCCAAACAGCAAGAAATCTCTCCTTCTCTCAGGTGGCCAAAAGGTTTCCAAAAGAAAGTTGAACTTTTCCTTCTTCCTGGTTTGTTTATGCTCAGTAGTTTAAAGAAGAGCTGAATCAAACATACATACAATAGCCAAAGTACCTGCCAATATTATCAAAAGTAATGAAATATTCCTATGTTTGCTAAGAGCTGCTCAACGGACCTAGGCAAGAAGTTTTAATACAAGGAAGGAAACATACCCATTCCCTGGAAATCTTTTTTTTTTCTACACTGCATAACATTCACCAAGGCTTTGACCTGGAAAAAGAAATTAGATCTTTTTTAACTATTAGAAAAAGTTTGATAATGTTGTCAGTAGCAACTTCACTGATACCTTATATTGGATTTTAGTTCAAGTAACAAAACAGGTTCAAACATATTGACAACATGAACTGCAGCTGGTATCTTAAACATTTGGATCGTGAAACAGGGGCCTTCATGAAACCTTCGCGAGACATGAAACCTTTACTCCGGTTTGAACTAAAAAAAATCAAAAATTTCTCAGATCAAGCAATTAAAAAATATTGCCTACAGGGGTATTGTATTCAATCCTCATCTCAGTCTCACATTACTGATATGTTACACGGTTTAAAATAAAGTCCTACCCCTTCTCCTTGTGCACACACAGTCTGTTTCTACGAAGGACGTCTAAATAAACTTGGATTTTAAAAATCTGGGGGAAAGGAAAATAGATCATAAATAAGCCTTTTCCTTCTGTCCAAACACACAAGAAAATGCTCTGAACTTTTACTGTTAACTCAAAAACTGATGACTTCTTACACTACTCTGCCTCCCACATATCCATTGTCCCATCTTTGCTTGGCCAAGGTGCCAGCCAAGATTTATAGCAATACAGACAGGAGAGGGACTGCATCAACCCTGCTGCCTGCCTGCCTGCCTAAAACCTGGTAAAAGGACACATCTCCTCTAGTTTTCTGGAAGTTCAGGCAGGGTCCTGAAGCTGATGTGAACTTCTGTTCAGAGATAAAGCAGCAGTCTGTGCAACCGTGAGCCATGCAGAGCTGGGATGTGGATCTACCCAGACCTTTTCCCACATGGGAAAGGCCCCAGGGAGCCTTTCACAGCCATGTGCTTTCCGCTGAGCATGTTGTTGTTATCAGGTCCCCAAAGCAGGATGCCTGCATATATTTGGATGATGGGGGTTTTTAAGTCTGAAGTTGAAAAATCTTATTAAAGGGAAACTGTTGGCTACTGATACACAGGCACCGTGGAGTTATTACTGAATTATAGCTTCCTGACAGATTATCCCATGGTAGCTGCCTTCTACCAGTTAAATTTATATCCCCCTGAAATCATGTTTTCCAACCCTTGAAGAGCAGCGTTTCTGAAATAAAGGCTGTAGCAAATTGCCACGAGCACTACTGGTTTGACTGAGGCTGGACTGCAGCGCAAATGGAGTTTAAATTAACCCATGCAAGTTCCTGGGATATCCTAATTCTGCAGTTATGGGTATCTCCTTGCCTTCCAGGTGGTCCTATCTCTGATGTATCACATTTCTGCTTCTCTCCCCAAATCCCCTTTCCTCCCAGTCTTTCCTCAACACAGGGCTGAAGTAGAGAGACCTCTCAACCCCCCTTCTGTGACCACCAAAGGTGCTCTGCTCTGTGCTTGACAACTGCAACAGATTGTCCTTTGCCATTCAGAGTAATCATATATTAGAAAAAGTGGAGTAACTATAACAACAAACAAAACAAAAAAAAAAGAGTGAAAGAAAGATAGATACCATCTTCAAATTTTAAAGGTAGTCTCTCTGTTATCTTAATTCAGTAATAACCCCACGGTGACTGTCTATTCATTTATGTATGCTCTATCTTACTTTGCCTGTGTTCACTGAATGAGAAATTAGGCTCCACAAAATAAGCAAATTCTCCTTTTTGTTGTTGGTGGTGGGTTTTTTGTGGTTTTGTTTGGGGTTTTTTGTTTGTTTTGTTTTTGTTTGGGTTTTTTGTTGTTGTTGTTTTTTACCAGGTTACCCATGCATTACGCTCAATATTGAATTTCAAGTGTGAGGTGCTAGCTGTACCCAACAGCAGCCTATGGACCTTGGGGAAGAGGTGTGGGGGTACCTTTGCCACAGAAAGGTCAGTGTTAACCTTGTTATGTCACTGTCCATAAATCAAGTGTTCCAAAGGTTGTACGGATTCCAAGCAAGTATGGAAAACTGGAAAACTTTACTGAAAGGATGGGGACATACTCATATTTGAAATTAAGTCTAAGGCTAAGCTGCCCTCTACAAGAGTATATGGAGGACCTTTGGACTTCAGATAATAAATACAGCCAGATACAATGCTACATTTAAGGCTTATTTTTTAGACAAAGCCTGGGGAAAATGAAAAGAAAAATCTAAAAAATCCAGTTTTCTGGTCTACTTTATGAAGAGTAAAAAAACAAAACAAAACAAAACAAAATGAAACTATCAGTGACTGTCTAATGACCCATCCCATCCCAAACGCTGAAAAGTCATTAGTGTTCCCTCAGCCTGGAGAATCCCGGTGTTGAATCAGCGTGGGATGAACAAGTCAAAGCAAATTTAATTGCTCTGGGCTACATTATATCCCAAGATGTGCTGAGGAAAATTGGCATCTGCTACTCACGCTTAGCAGAGAGGTTTTCAGGCAGGAAAGGGTATGTCAGGCAGACCCAGGACCAGCAGGGTGGAGCGTACGTAAGGAAAAAGGAATTTCTTCCCTTTTTTAATATGATTTCTTCCCTTTTTTAATATGGAGTGCGGCTTTTTATTAAAAACCTTATGACACATTGAAGTGGTTTCCCCAAAGAAATAGGTGGCAAGCATACTGGATCGTGGCTTTCAGAGTCCCCTCTCTCTCAGGAGGTGACTGGAGATCTCTCCCAGATGCCTTTTGTTCTGCTACTTTAACAACGGCTCAAAGGGTCACTATTGAAATAGGTTTGAAGGACAAATAATATAAATTGATATTTATGCTGTTGACTAGCTGGAAGAAATGAATCAAACAATGAACCGCAATCCAACTTTGTATCCTAGGACAAAAATTTCAGTTTGTTGCAGTGAAATCCAGTCCCCATTTAAAGCCAAGTCAGCTAAGCAGGACCAAAAGCAGAGCCAGCAGAGAGACACTGCAAGGGTTTAACAATCCACAATGAGCTTATTTTTAAACTGTGTCAGGAATCACTTGTCAGCACCTGGTGTGTGGTTTGCCATGGCCACAGCTCCCACCAGCATCAAATAACGCCTGATCACAACAAAGTGTCGCTGAAGGAAAACTGCGGCTGTGTCAGCCTTTCCCTTTTGAAAGCTCTCCCATCTCATGAATAAGCTGCCCCTTCTACCAGGCTACGCAGGACAAATCCACGTGCTGCAGTCTACTTGCTTTTAAAGTGTTGCTCCTGATTCAGCTACAGTCTCCAACAAAGGAGACTCCAACCAAGCATTCTTGCCTGGTCCCCAGGAAATCAGTGGGAGAACAATCACACTGAGACCTACAGGGCTGGTTAAGCAAGAGGTTCCCAATCATTTAATATATAAGGTCATTAACATCTGTAATTTCAGCCAATTGCCACGTATGTGCAAGTGGTTTACGTTTATATTTTAACTTTAAAGTTTTTTTCCCTTTCTATCACATTCAACAGTACCTCTCCTTATGGCAGTACTTCAGAAAAGGGCCACTTGCCACTGATCCACATCCAGTTAACACTGGATGAGCAGCCAGTTTTCCATCTGCACAATAGCAAAAGGAATAAATCAAACTTTTCTGCTGAAGCATCTCCCACCAATAGCACAGAGAAGATATCAGAGGTAAAGGATGCTGAATCAAAAATAGCTAGTGTGGGCTTAAAATGGGGTGGGAATGGGGCAGTTTTCAAGGCTGAGATAAAAGTCAGTATTTGGAAAGATTTTTTTTTTTTACTTCATATTCAGTCAGAAATTGACTGCAAGGATCTGCAGTCAGATTTTGCTACTTTTTGGATTGGGTGAGCTGGGGGGATTTCTGCTCACTCTTTTCTCACTCATCCAGCTATTGGACCTTTAGCCATTCGTTTGATAACTTACATTCTAAGACTTCTGGGACATAAATAATTTCACACTGAAGCAGTTCCACGTTTAGGTAAGTTTTCAGTCATTTGAATGGGACAAAATGAGGATGCAGACACAAAACCTTGTTCCATATTTGCAGCAATATCCCTGTCCCATTCTCACATCTGTACACGCAAAGCAGCGCAGAAACTCAGCCACCCAGCTTCTCTCCCTGGGAACAACTAAAGCCAACTCCTTAGAGCATCATATTGTCATCCATCAATTTAGTACCAACTATCATCCATCAACTCTAAGAGAGCCATGAAGTTTCTCATTTCCCATGTCTCTTTTGGTGTCAGAGCAAATAATCCGCTAACAGTCTTCAGAGCTCCACATCAGAGTCCTACTGTGAAGGCAAATGTTTTTGGGTTTCTTGTGTGGACAACCCTGACAGGGTTTTGTCAGCCATAGCAGACTACATTGTGAAGTGCAATTAACTTTGAAGAAAACAGAATGGATAATTTCATGCCCCGTTAAACTTATAATTTCTTTCTGCATTGCTGCATTGGGCAACATTGTTCTCATCCCTGCTCAGCTTTCCACGGCCTCGTCCCCTTTACTGCAGAGCAGTGTTAATTAAATAAAAACATTCTCCTCCTCAAAGCACTGACTAAGGTATGTCAAATCCTGTCTCCTCAGATGCCATAAAGGGACCATTAAGTTACTTCCAGAAAGCATAGCAACACAGCACAAATCACAGCAGTACGAACAGGCACTCAAGGTGCTTTACCCAGAAGTTCCCAGGGCTGGTGGATTCCTGGTGCCTCAGTAAGGTCCGATTTGGGCTTGCTTCCCAAACAGGACCAAGCCACAACATGCTATTTCTGCCCACCTTTGAGGCTGACAAGAAGTAGAAGAGAAGCCTTTATCCTCATAGCTTAAGAAAGACTTTGTACCAAGTAAGAAGATGTTTCCTCTTCCATAGCTGCCCCTTCTGAGCAGGCTGCTGGGAAAAACCAGGTCCATATCACCTCTGCTGAAGGTGCCCCCATGAGGGGGCAGAAATATTTTAAGAGGTAAAGGACAGATATTTCAGAGTTTTTCTTATGAGGATCACATAAAAAGAAACAGAAAGCCTTAGGTCACAGCTCAGAAAAGATACACAGCCAATTCCCCCAGCTTAAAACTCACACAGGCAATCAAGAATAAACACCCCCCACCTGCTCATTTTATCCACATGTTATCTTTCCCATTATATAATTTTCAAATCACTTTTACCTGCAACTGGCTCCCAGTCAGGAGTCCTGGCCTTTCCTCCTCTTCTCCTATCAGAGGTGTCACATCATCTTACAATTACAGGATCATGTAGGTCAGAAGAGACCCGTGAGAGCATTGAGTGCAAGTGTAAACACAGCCCTGACAAGTCCACCACTAAACCATTTCCCCAGGTGCTACATCTACACATCTGGTAGCGTGGCAGGGCAGTAAGGACCATGTGGAGGCTTCTGAAGCCAGGGACACATAACCACCATGGTCTCCTTGCTGCAACCTGGGGGTAATGGCACCCCAGGAGATTTAATGGGGCAGAGAAAGTATCTCTGGGGGGGTAAGAAAAATGCTATTAAAAGAGAAGTTCAAAAGAAGAAACCCTTGAGAATGTCCTTCACTGAAATGGCAGAGTTGATTAGCTGCAAATCCAGCTTCTTCATCACAAGACATTTCAGCGCTCTCAGAAGCTCTCCAGCCATTTTTGTTGGCAGGAGGATTGTCCAGCTTTGCACTCAACTCTCTTGGAAAACAGGAGTATGATATCTGATGTGGGTTTACAGTTTCTCCCACAGTTGCCCCTTTCACTTTATACAAACAGCTTAAAACACGTTTCTGAGCATATTTGTAAGAACAGACATCACATTTCCTGAGAGAAAAACCAGTTCCTAAGGTTTTCTGTTCAATAATGATGTCAAAAGTCACTTGCCAGTTTTTTGCTCCTTCATGCCAACCTTTGTCTTCTTTTACCCCTCGTGTAGCTGAGCATATTTTTAAGTATGTATTTACACACTTGGGAAGCACATCATGGTTCTTTCTCCTGCCATTCATAACTGAGTTAGTTTTCAGTTGAAAATAATCAAACAATACTTTCTCACTACAGCCATGTACTGTCACAACTGAATAGCCAGTATCATGCCTGAAAGTTGTTTCAAGTCTGATTTTCATTTCCTTGGGTGATCAGAAATATTTCCCTTCTTAAAAGTTTTCAAATGGAAGTGTTTTTAAACGTTCCTGCTGTGACAGATGAGTGAGCAGCCAAGCCAGCAGAGCAGGGACAAAGCACTGACCCTTTGCTCTCCTGGGCTTCCTCCAGCCACTGCATCCTGTTGGTGTCTCCTTTCCCTTCTCCTGCTCCTCCAGTCAGCAACAGGTGGGGATGAGCCACCTTCATCTCCCCTCCACACCCCACCACAACACCTCAGCAGCTCTAATCTTCCTTGTTATAAGGCTTCTCTTTGTCCTTCCAGGCTGTATTTCCCGCCCTCCTGGGAGCTACAAATGTAAGCTTGCCTGTCTCCTCTCCTTGGCTTCAAACAGAATTTCAAGTCTGACAGTCAAATTTTTTCATTTGAATGTTCTCTTTCCATTCCCAAAATCAATGTAGCCCTGTGAAACCTCACACAAGCAAAGCTGGCTTGTGCACAGTCCTGAAATGCTCTGGAAAGAGCTTCCAGAGGCAGAGGGAGCAACTGAGAATTCTCAGTTGACAGCCTCTCCCTCCATGCAAAATGGATAACCTATCTTGTCAGATTTGAGGACAAACATTTTCCCCCAAGAGCGTGGACATTCATGGCTGGTAACAAATATACGGATTCTCTGGCAGGCAACCATATAAATGACTAATGTAGCAGCATCCCATACACACCTTGTAATTGAGGCTCTCAAAATGGCTTTGTTTTTTACATCATTTCACACCATCTGACATAAGAGACATTCCTGGTGCTATTTTTAGTAAACTAATCTGTGTTTGAAGGCAGTTTTTCCCCTCGAATATTTTCTGGGTGTTTGATAACCAGCACAGTCCCCACAAGCCAATCATTTCTCATCCTTCACCAGAGGAGGTCACTTATGACCATTTTAGCACCTCCCAATCCTTACTGTCATGAAGAAGTGATGGTCCTTATTGCACTTCGGCAAAGAAGTTGGCATTAAGCTTCCAAGACAAGTTATTCCAGGCTATTAGTTTCATATTAGATCACAGGAAAGCTCCTGCTTGGATTTAGGAGTGTGCTGATGTGCCAAGGTGGAGGACAAGCCTGCAGGAAACCAGGTTCTCCTGGATCCATGGTAGATAGAGCCATATAGTTCACCTGCTAGAGTCTTTGTCAGACCACTAGGAGTCATGCCTCAGAATATTCTCTATTTTCTGCAAGTGTTACATATAACAAAAACAGTAATGCAGGAATTCAGCAGTACCTGGTTTACATCAAGGAAACAGGGCATGGCTGGGCTGGGTCCATGTTTGTCCTCTCACCCAAAGTGTCACACTCTTAGAGGAGAATTTCTTGCTTCACATCACTCACATTCTAAAAAGTGCTAGAAAAGTTCCCAGAAATGTTGGCTGTGGCCCCATAAACATCTGTCCCTCAGGGGCAGAGTTCCTCCATTAGGTCATTACGTGGCATTACCTCCCAGGAATGTCAGGGTTTCTCTAGATGCCAAGTCTCGCAGTGACCAGGAGCAGCTCCTCTCAGGGGAGATTCAGTACTCCACGTGTTCAGGAGACTTTCAGTGTTATGGATTAAATGTGTGAGAAGGGTAAAGTCTTCCTGGAGTACAGCAGTAGCTGGTCACCAGAGGTCAATGTGTCCCCAAGAGGACTCTGGTACAGAGCCTATTCTCTTCCACAGACACCAGAGCCTATTGCAATCCTGACTCTGGAGGTTTGTGTAAAGGCAAATGTGATCAGGCAACACAGTGGAGGAAAATGCACTGATGTAGCTGGAGAGCAAGGGCAGCTCAGTCGGGGTCAGATGGCTCTAGATCTGGACTAATTTCATTGCTACCAAGGGTCTTAGAGCTACTTTGAGACATGTCTAGTCCTGGAAAGAAATAATGTAGATGGAAGATCTGGAAGTATCTGTAACAAAAGTGTTTGACACAAAAGGCGCAGCTGCTAAGGTGGATACCAATGGGTGTGGATCCACCTCCTGCCCGGATGGACATTGGATACAGTAGGTAGCACATTCCTGTCTGCTGCATCAGCACAGCTCTGCAGTCAGAGCTCTGGCATCTGATTTTAAAAAGCAATAATTTAAACCTCTCTAAAGCTCATACCATTGTACTTCAGCCAGTCATGGTAACTGGAAAAAGCTCCAAAATTACAGCTGAGCTCCCTCAAAGTGATGGCATAGCCCATCTTGATTTACGGCCCTGGAGTGAACCTGAAAGGTTTGATATTCTTCCAGTCCTTCAAACACTCACCATTAGAGCCTCCATCCCATTTATCCTCTGAGTTTATCTAGCAACTGGAAGAAATACTTGGACTATTTCTGAGCATTATTTCATGTGGTGCTAGAGAAATTGGTCCTGTAGCTATAATAAAATTACTTCTTGCCAAGGACCCTGTGTAAAACCCATATGACACTTACTATTCCTAAGAGTATTCCTAAGAGATGCTCATTTTACTTTTTATGCAGCACCCAAAAACACTGATGATTTTAAATCTCCACATTTAATTGTATACATATTTTTTCAGGGTTTTGATAGGATTTCTCACCATCTGTAAAGCACCATGAAATATGGTATTTTCCCCAGAATGGGGTGTGAAATTTGTCTACCTTATCAGCAATTTCTGTAGAATTTGCTTCTTGGATTAAGTGTTTGCCTCACTGAATGCTTCCTTCCCGCACTCAACTGTATCAAATTGGCATGTTAGAAAGTACATGGTTCAGCTTCTTTTTTCCTTTCTAATGGTAGTTGTAGCCTCAGAAGTGATACATGGCATTTGATTGTACATGTAGAAGTTTATGCTTAATTGCTGGAGCTTAAGGAAGAACATTATGCCTAATTCCATGCCTGAGTGGCTTTATTGCACTTGAGGCACAGGCATATGGCTACAATACCGAGGAGACTGGAAACCCTGCTCATTGCTCAAGATCCTGCAGATATACAAACCCAGGGAAGAAATGGTCCCTGCTCAAGGATTTAATGAACAAAACAAAAAATAAGGCCAGTTACTGGCACAGAGTAGAAGTTCCCAAAAGAATAACATTGATATCTGTGATCAGCAGCAATGTCAGAGCACCACTGACCTATAAATAAGATGTTTTCCCCACCCAGAAAATCCCCAAATGCAAAATACTGGGTTATTTCTAGTTTTGGGGCTTATTCTTCTTCTGAAACCACCAGGCAATAAAAAAAAAAAAAAAAAAAAAAAAGAGGGTTCTGATGATTGCCCCAGACTATAATTTAGTCTTGTACCTGCAAGTTTCAGGTTTTGTTCAAATACATAATGGTGCAGTGGAATGCTTCCCAGCAGTCCTTCAATACACGCTCCTTAATAACAGAGAGATCATTTATTGGAGAGAATGTGCAGATTCTTGCATAAGCCTCTTTTGTATGAGGAGTTTCAAGGATATGAAAGCAGCAATTATCCTCACCTTTGCTAATACAATTAAGAAATTCTGAAGTACTGAGAAAACTCTGGAGCAATTAGAACTTTGAAAATCACCTAACTATGAATTGTCATTTGCCAGCGAGCTATAGTTAGATCAAATTAAATCGTAGATGAGGGGAATGATCTGAAAGCAATCAGAGGCATTAGGATAGGATTTCCACTGCAGTTTGTTGTGGAGCTGGATCTGAACCCTCTGTCTGCGATGACCATGGCTTATAGGCACTTGGGAGTTTTTATGGGACTAATCAGGCATTTTTTCCTAACTTAGGCAGAAGAATTACATTCTTTTTGTGATAAATGCAGAACTAATTCTACTCTCGATCCAAAGCAAAAATATCTTACGTAATAGGAAAAATGCTTAACTTAAACCTCTCGTGCTGACTCCAGCTTTTGTGAAAGAGGTAGGCTGGTCCTAACACGTGGATAAAAATTTGAAAAAAATTGTCCTTGATATGAGGTAGAAGGATTATTGCAGGTTAAATATCATCACTGAGAAGCAAAGCAGTCCTTGGATAAGCACTGCATCGACTTTAAGACAAAGACACGGACTGCAGAAGAGCACAGGTAGGAGCAGATGTCCAGAAAACACGATCCAGGAGAAAACAGTGGAAGATCAGGTCTGAAGAAGAGGAGACAATATAATAATCACTGCTATTGACAGGAAGGAGATGATTTCTTTATGCTCATGAATGGTGGAAGTACTGAGAGGTTTAAACACACATAAAGGAGATTGATGATAACAAGAGTGAGAAACACCAGGTGGTTAGAGAGGGTGAGGAGCCATCATCGGATCCATTCCTGGTGGATGCTTTATTGGACTGATTTTGCCTCTGCAGATAGGGAGGGGGTGACGCAGAAAAGGCTGTGATTTCAGCATCCTGTTTTTTCTGAGTGTGTATTTTAGCTGTGGATGAGGTTGTTACAGCAGCATCCACGCCATCAAAGAGGAGAAATATTAGTATCAGTATCAAGCTGCAACTCTGGCAAAGGTTTGCTTCAGCTTTGTTCTTCTAAACTAGACAAGTCCTAACTTATTGCTTCTCCTTGGTATTTAACCTTTTTGCTTCCAAAAAAGTAAAGGTAATGGAAAGGCATAGGAAAAACTAATGCCACATTTCAATCTGATGCTTTCACGAAGCTGATGCTTTCTGATACTATGTTAGAGCTTCTGAAAACAGGGCTAAGCAATAGACACACCCCTTATTGGTCTGAACAGGTAGGTTGACAATAGCTTTGTAAATAATTTTCTAAGCTGTGTGTCCATCGATATCATCTTTCAGAAGCAGGACATGTGCTAAAACTGGAGAGCATTCCGTGGGTTTAGTCCCTGAACCTCATAGTGCTTTTGTGACCCTCGTCCCTTCTGCTGTTCCATAAAGTGGGGCAGTATTTTTATCTCCCCACCTTTGAAAGTTCTGCAAAAGGAAAAAATGCACATGTATCAACTGAAAGGAGGGCTCAGAGCTTGGAGTGCAGAATGGCTTTGCTCAGCATGCAGGAAAGCCTGGGAGTCAGGTTCAGTGGTAGGGATCTAAGGCTGGATGTAACGTGTGGGGCAGCAGCGTTCAGCGGGATGCACCACGGAGCTTCACAGTGCCACGAACCCACATGTTCACCCATAACTATGGAGAACAAACCCTGTTTGTTAAATCAACCAGAAGATAAGAAACCCACTGAAATCCAGAGCTGAGCTTTCAACAGCTCTTCAGCACCAGGTGACTAAAGATCTGCTGAAACTGAGCCCCGAGACAGGTACAAAAGAGACAAGACCTTATGGGTTGTCAGGGCTTTCCTCACTTTTGTAAATCCTGAGGGGTTGTTGCCAAACACCAGATCAGCATCTGATCTGGGAATGAACTTCTCTTCCCACAGGAAGAATTAGCTCCCTCCAAAACCAACGCCAGGGCAACAACTTTTATATTTCCAACCTTGTTCATAGTTTTGATAATCTAAGAGCCACTCAATGCCTTTGGAAACACTGTAGTCAAAATATCTGCCTGGAGACAACCTTACACAACCACCAAGACATGAGACTAGCAGTTTATAAAGCAGATTGAAAGGAAAACACCAGTTCTGCCATCATTGCCCAAGAACCAGAAAAAATATAATCTTAAACTATCTTTAATTATTATACCAATTATAACTATATCTAGACACATATAACTAATCCATATATATTTTTTATATATGGATATATAGATATGAATACTTAATTATCTTTAATTATACTTGAAGTGTCTTTAACTAACAATAAGGTCCTCAGGTTACATGGCTTTAGGAGAATATGTAACATCAGCTCTAAATCTAGTTTCTAGAAATTACGGTTCTGTTTCATTGTGGTGGGAAGTGCTGCCCTCAGCAGTGCTTCTGCGTCACTAATCTAGGTGAAGGTGTTCCTGCCATGGCTGGAGGGTTGGAATTAGATGGTCTTCAATGTCCCCTGTCAACCCAGTTTCACTGACAGCCAATTTGAATCATGGCAGGCCAGGAGAGCTCCACCTGAAGGAATAAAATAAGAACCTCCTTCTTCCATGAACCCCATCTTCTGTCATCTTTGTTAGGACCCTGTAAATACCTGACTAGTCAGAATCATAGAATAAAGAATGGTTTGGGTTGGAAGAAACCTTAAAAATCATCTAGTTCCAAACCTGCCTTAGGCAGGGACACCTTCCACTAGACGAGCTTGCTCAAAGCCCCACCCCACCTTCAGTGACTCCTGCAGCTGGCACTGGACAACCCTGCACTCAGCAGTCTGAGGAGCTCAACTCTTTCTCTTCTAAATAATGAGTTTGCCATCTCTTACTCCTTCTATCTTACAGCCAAGCCCTCTCAGTGGATAAGCCACAGGGACAAACTCTAACCACGCTTCAAGCACTTTGAAAGAGAATTTATATCCACTGTGTAAAACAACAGTATTTAAAACTCATTTTGAAAGACAATTCAGTGAAAAACAGGATGAGTCCTGTGTTTCTGTTGGCTTTGTTACAATTGATTACACTTGCTATAGCGTGCAAGTAATTTCAGATTTCACCTGGGAGGTTAACAAACAAAAAGCTCACCTTGCAGGGTCGCTTCATGCAGTCCATCAAAGGACACCCTGTCCTGAGCTCCAGCTCTGCTGCTGGCACAGCCCAGCCAGGGGATGAATGCTCCTGCCGGCTCAGGATAGCTGTCTGTCCACCTCCTCCAAGGTTTGCCTGCATGGACAACTTGATCCTGTGCTAATCCCAAGCATCTTTTGAATGGAACCCTCCTTTTGTTCATGGAGAACTCATACTGGAGGATACTGATGGGGATATCACTCCATCCAGACCCCTCACTTTAAGAGCAGCTGATGCTGTGCTGCTTTCCCAGCTTCCCTGAGGTGTCTGTGGTAAAATCTTGTGAAGAACATTACTCAGTCATTAGCAAGAGAGACCCAAGAGGTCTGCAAGTTTGTCCTGGATAATCTCCCTCATTATTAACAGCAGGCTCATGCAGGTATTGGTGATTTGCGTGTAGTTAAAAGGGTAAACTGCTTAATTTACAACAAGGAATTTTTCTGGGAAAGAAGGAAAATAATTTCATGCCTCTTTGTTTTTCTGTGATCCCATTACATCAATGGATGACACTTTCTTTATATCAGTCAAATATGAAATAGGAACTGAGGATCAGAGGAGGGATTGCTTTGAACTCCTGCATAGGGAAGGATGGAGGATCTGGCCCAAGCTCAATTTCATTGCTCTTCTTCCTTTCCCCAGAAATCTAATGATCTACAGACTATAGTCACTGCAGCTGACATGCTTGTAGTGCCAAAGCAAAATAAGGGCCTCTCAAGCACCTCCTCACTCCTGTATCACTGCAAGTGAGGGCTCCAGGCACATCCAGGGGGTCCACCTCCACTGTGGGAGAGACAAGCGAGGGCGGGAGGGCAGGACCTGAGCAGCATGGAAGACAAGGAAAAGGCACTTCAGTAGCCAGAGGACTACCCGCTTGCTAAAGCATCAAAGGCATGCTGCAGAGTGGAGGTGTGAGAGCTTTTCACGGGAGAGGTTGTCAAGTTCTTTTTCTAGGCAGCAATCAGCACAGAGAGGGTTTGGGTGGGTTTTTCCTCCGGCTCAGTTATACAAACAGTTTGCTGGTCGAGAGGAAGAGTCAGTTCCACGAGCAGCAAAATGACTGAAGCCTCCTCTGGTTTGCATTGGTTGGAAACTAATAAAAGGTGAATGTGCACCAGGAGCCAGTCTCTCCCTGTGGACGAGCTGTGGGCAGAGCTGCTTCACACAAGTTCTCATAAAGCCTGGAGAAGCCATGGGACGGGGCAGACATCAGGCAAAGAGTTCAGGTCTGCCCAAGGAATGGCCAAGTGGTTTCATACAGACGCAAGACTTCTTTTTGTGTTCACAATTCATAGAATCAGACGTTGGCCAAGCACTGCAGTTTAAGGGACGATCTCTCCTTGGTGGTGGCTGACGTGTTTTATGTTAATACAACACCATTTGTGCAGCGATCAGCAGCACGTATCTATTTTAAGAGATTAAAAATCCACAAGGGGTTTCACACTTCAGTTATCTTTGTAAGACGAACAATGCCACAACCTTAAAATACTTCATGAGCTCTTCACTTGGCAAGTTTTTTCCACTGCACCCAGATAGGCATCTCCTCAACAGCGTGTCAGGGTCAGCTAAGCCCTGTTTTGTTCCACAACGCCTCATGCACCCATTCACTGCTTTTCTTGTTGCTCTCCTGGTTTTATTAACTTGTTTCTGCTGCCCTCACAGTCCCAAGGGCAAGCCTGAGCACCTGTGGACCTCTGAGCACTGTTCTGAGGTGGCCCTTGAGTCTGTGTGAGCAGCAATACTGCAGATACTTCAATCTGTAGGTGTAAGGGAAAAAGAAAAATCATTAAAATATAGAATCACAGCTGTCACCCATCCTCAAACCCATCCACACAGGCAATGGAGATGACTAAGAACAGTACAACTGCCCTTATCAATTTCAGTGAAAAGGTTTTAGTCTTCAGTGTGGGCACTGTTAAGACACAGTACCAGCTTCTTCTCAGTGCAAAGCTAAACTCCACTATGAGTGTCTGTTTCCTGATTTATCAGCAGCTGTATGCAGAGATTAAAAAGAGAAGGTGACACAGCTAAACTTTGACATCCCTGGTATGATTTTACCTGGGCCACTTGCTGGAGTGAGCAAATAATCACTGAATGGTCTGGGTTGGTAGGGGCATGAAAGACTACTGTGTTCCACCCTTCTGCCGTGGGGAGGGACAACTCTCACCAGGTTATTTAAAGCCCCATCCAACCTGGCCTTGAATGCTTTCAGGGGTGGGGCAGCCACAATTTCTCAAACATCCTCCCTGAAAACAAAGACAGGAGGGAGCAGCCATGGCTATTGCTCTTCCCGTGCTTTGGCCAAGGCAGTGGGTCAGCCAGTGGGTCAGGCACCCTAATTCTAACCCTAACCTTAACCTCACCCTAAACCTAACCTTAAAATAGTTTCCAGACCAGGGTCTGATGCCAATGCTGACTTACAGCTCCATTACTCAGTGTCACATCCAGGGGTGTGACAACTGTGCTGGGAAAGTCCCACAGAACCCAACTGTGATCTCAAAGGGTTTATCTACAACCTGGGACACAGACAAGAGCTCGTTGCCTTCTGCTCAGCACCGTTTACTGTGAGCTCTCCCCAAGATACTACAAATTAAATTACACAGACCTTTTCCACTCCAGTAGAGGAAGATTTAGAGCAGCAAACCACCTGGATATATTTTGGAATATATATTTTTACTGCAGTGCACAAAGAGAGGACAACCCTAGTCTTCATTTCAAACCTGCCTGTGGAGCAATCTAGGCAGCAAATGTTTTTGTTGAGGTTTTTCTGTGAAATTTCAGCAGAATTGAGACTTGTCACAATCCTGCAAAGGGCCTGGGAGAGCTGAGCATTCCCATCAGGCCCACAGGACAGGAACAACTGTGCCTCCTTTCTGGTGAGAGTCCTGCACCAAAGCACAACACCACAACAAAAACTGAGGAATCTGATGGCCCCACAGGCAAGGTGCTGCACAAGCATCCAGATGAAAAACACCAACCCTTGCCTATGATGTTTTGAGCTGTTTTTCAGACAAAACCAGTGACTTTTCTGCAAAATACTTTTATCACCCCTCACCTTGTACCTTCAGTCCTCTATTGTTCCCTGAAGACCATGTTTTACCTGCTTGACCTACAGACCAAGATCGTTTAATCTGCCCCTGAAGCAAAAGCCCTGGCCCTGGCAGGCAATGAGCTGCTTCTGAGCAGAAAAGTTTGGAAAACTCAATGATGAAGAAGATAAAACCTTGCAGATGTTTCACTACCTGCAACTACTTTCAGAAATTGCTCCAAAGTCATAGGTCAGACAGGAACTTGTCAGGTTTTTAACTCATTTATGGGGGGTACTTCTTCCTGATTGTGAAGAACATGGGAAGGACTGATATTACCTAAAAACGCACAAACTAAAGTCAAGGAGGAAACCCTCAGAGGCACATAGGGGCATGTGGGCTCTGTAGGCAGGTGGCCTTGTTACAATCCATGCTGGCATTCTTTTCTCAGCAGTCTGAGTGCAACAGGCACCTCCATTTCCATATGAAAGAGAGGACTTGGCATCACAAACCACACAAAACCACAGCTGGTCTTGTTTTCCCTGCAGAGGTGCCCTGCCAGTATCACAGTTTCTCAGCTTGAGGTGACCTAGATTATGATGACCACAGCTTACTCAATTTTATTTTTTTCCCCAACAGCTTATGTTGGATGAATTTCAGTTCTTGTGGTGGAGGAGCATTGTCCCAGCTGTAGCAGGCAGACCTGTCCCCCAGGATGGTGAATGGGACACTGAAGTTGAAGGCAGGAGCTGCTACTCCTGAGCCCTGCCAACCTTTCAATCCAGGCTGCATAGGCGGGATACTAAGGAGGACAGGAATGTAATCCTGGGCTCTATCAACTAATACATCTAAGCTGTAGGAATTAACTATAATTTACAAGTCTTTAAAGAAACCCACATGAGGACAAGCCTTTCAAAAGCACCTGAGGCTGTTCTGAACAAAGTCTCATTGACTTTCAGCAGCACTTCTGCTGGTATGTGCTGCAGGAGTCTCTCAAATCCCTACCCTGAGATGAATGCAGCACAGGCCAGACAGGAGCCGCTTTCTGTTCATGATGGCCTAAAGCACAGCAGCTGAGTGCTGCAGCACTGCATGCAAAGGCTTTCCTTGAATGTTGACACATCTCACAGCATGACCTCCACCTGGCAAGCTTTTCAAGGAAGCACTGTTGTGAACAAATACTAACTCATCCACCAGCAAGTTCCAAAATGTGCTGATTTGGCAGTTGTTCAGCATAAAAGTGATAACAGTTCAACTAAGGGTCTCAAGGAGAACTGTCTACCTGGTGGGCAGGACTGGCACTTTACAGAGGCTGCTCTTCAGCAGCTGGGCAGCAATGAGGCACCAATGCAACCTGCTCTCAAGACTTTGCTGCTGCCTTTTCACTAGAAATTTTGAATTAGGAGTCCCAGAGTGCAAGTCTGGAGTAATTTTGGTGCGATTGAAGTGGGAAGGGATGAGCACTACAGCGCTTGTTTCGGATAAAATGAAGGTCTGTATCTTCAAAGTGGATCCTCAGCCACTGTGATCCCCAGACATAAAGCAGAATATTTGCAGTAACATACTTCTTGCAAAAAAGAGAAACGTTACTTGTGTACCTGAAATCTATAGATACATGCAATGGGTTAAGCACAGGCTTCCATAGAGCTCTTGGGAGATTCCACTGCTTTGCAGCAATGCCATACTGAAAGAAAAATGGAAAAAGAGATTGCAGGACTCTCCTTTGTAGCCTTTTCACTCCCACCCCTGCTCTGCTGTTGCTAAGATCCTGCTTTGGCTCCATCTAGAGACAACGTTCCTCCCTGTCTATCGGCTCCACCCTCCCTGCCCTTCCAGCAAGAGACTTTCGAGTGCTCCAGCTGGGCAGCAGGACAAGGAGCCTCCCACAGCTGGGCAGGGGGATAAGGGGCTTCCAGCAGCAGCACTCAGCTCCCCTGGCAGGCACATGCAGCCTTCACAGTGCATCACAAGATGTCGTTGCTGTGCTGCTTTTGTCCCTCCTGCTTCCCTCACATGGAAAAGCATTACCTTTTCCACCCAAACCCCAGCTCGTGTGCTTCAGGCATTTCCTCAGGAGCACCCCACATCTCTACTGACAGTTTGGGACAGGTTTCCCACAGTACCCACTTGTCTCTTGCTAAAACACCAGTGTGAGGGAGAGCAACCTGCACTTTGCTCTAGCCACGCATCCCAGTGTTTGAGCAGGTGTACCTGGGCCCTCCCGTGCCATGGCCACAGCATGGACATGCAGGACTTGCAGCAGCACCTTGAGACACAAGCTGGGCTGTGTGAGGACTTTGTCCTGCCTGGACTTTGAGGGCAGGGCTGCTCCACAGAAAGAGTTCTTGGATGTGATTGCAGGGATGCTGTTTTATATGGAAAGAAGGGTTTAGGAATGAAAAGGCACCTCTCTCATTGCTGTAGCTGGAAGCCCATGCTTATGCAGCACCCATGGAGAGGGGAACATGAATGCTTTTCCCAGCACCACACTGGGAATGGAGATTTTTAGAGCTGTGGCTAATTCTTTCCCTTTATCAGCCACTGAACTTCACTAAGCCAGCAGGAAAAGGAGAAGTGCCTGCAAAGGTCAGCAGCTGATCCAAGCCCATAGAAGAGAAAATGGGACTGCTACATGGGCTTCAGCCTGTACCTGCCACAAGACCTTTTGCATCCTACCTCTGGATAAAATGTCCAGTCTTTTTCCACACTGTAAATTTAAGACATGGAAGTTGTGTTTGGCAATGCCTAATTTGGTGCAAGGTCTTTGGAGATGCAGTGCTGTGGTGTAAATCAAGACAGGTTCAGGCACCCCCAGTAACCATACACAGATTTCCTGCATGTTTGGCAGTGACCATCCTTTCAAAATCTACTTGACTCTTGGGGCATTTTGCACACTCCAGAACAAAAACTGCCCTGCTAACACCACTTCAGATATTTGGGATATCTATTGCTCAGACTGATGTTTTTCCTCTCTGTAATATCTATAACATTCAATGTTCAGCTTCTTTGCAAGAAGCACCTGACCAATGGCTTTATTTACCTTTAAAAGAACTTTTGCAGCAGCTACGGTAAAGCATCAAAAGAATTTCCCCCCAAAATGGATTTCATTACAGAAACCCCACTTCCTTGTGAGGTCAGGAAAGTTTTCCTGCATAGATCTAATCCACAGCCCTTTGACTCCCATTCAAGGAGCTTGTGTTGGACTTGTACTAAGTTCACACCAAGTGCTTTAAAGAGTTTTTAAAAAACTAAATGCTACTCCTAGGATGGGGTGTACAGAGCCTTCCCTGAGGCCTTTCATGGTGGATGAGCCCAAAGGGCCAATACAGGATTTGCTTTGTCTTTACATGCTACCTTGAAAAATAAACTCAGCTATACTGAAGTTAGGCTATTCCTCTGACTATATCAACTATTGTTTAGTGAATTCCCTTTCAAACTTTTAGTGGTGCCACAGATAACTTGTTTGTAAATCTTGTTTACACCCGGTGAATTAAAGAGTGAAACTTCAGCACATCTGCTTCTGGAAACCCAGAAGTCCTTTACACAGCAGGAGAAAGATCCGTACCCTCCTCATTCCTCTAAATCCCCACTCGAGGGAAATAAGCAGCAATTCATCACCCTTTTTAACAACCCACCAGAATCTCAGAGGCACTTTACATCCTTGGTCCAAACCCTTGGGCGAACAGCACGAAATAAAACAGCTCATAATCCCAGCCATGGCCCAGTGTGACAAGAAAGCCAGAGTCCCTCACAGGTTCGGTGCTGCACTTCTGGCAGCAGCAACCATCTCTGAAAGCTTTTTTGGAAAGAAATAAGATTCCCTCACTTGCTTTGCCAGAAGCGAGAGGTTTGAGGCATCGAACAGCAGAAGTGCCTCTGCAAAGCCACCTGAGCCTGCCCAGTGACACTCCAAGGATCCTGTGGCTGTCCTCGAGCTGTTTTTTTATAAAAACCTCACGTAGAAATATGAAATCACCCAGTGCATGTGTTACCACCCCCAGGCCGGAGCAGAGCATGTAACAAATACTACCAGTGCCTATTAAAGGGTTTCACTTTACTGGATCTGGCAAATATGAATAAGCATTTGAGAGTTGAACTAGCTCACAGAGTTTAGCCTTTGGATTATTTACTAATGAACTCCCCACAGTCCAGACATTTAATTTCATTAAATTGCCAAGATGGTTCCAGTTAAAGGCCTGGGTCAAGTGACACAGTGCTGCTTTGCAGAGACCTCATCAGGAAAAAGCACATTCCTCTGTTAAAATAGATGCCATTTTATAAATATCTGCATTGTGCAATTAACCTAAATTAACTGTTTTTCCCCAGTGTACCACTGGAAAACCCAGCAGGAGTCACAAGCAAGGATCATGCTTTTGGCTTTTGGAATTTTCTACTTCTGAGGCCAGAAGGTCCCCTCAGGCCCTGCTGACACAGCAGTACTCTCCCAGCCTCAGTTAACTGTTCACATTTAGCTCTCCCTTTCCCAGATTCCCAGAGGCCTCAGCTCACAGACATAGGCTATTGTAACTGGGATTTGCACCCTGTTTCAAGGAGGGTTGCTTCAGCCTACAGCTGATTGCAGTCCCCTCCCTCTGCTTTCAACAAGATTCTTTGACCTCTTCAGTCCCTTAGTCCAGTCCTTGTTGAGAGGTCTCAGGCTGTGGTGCAGAAGAAGGGAAGTCAGGCAGGCATCAGGGAAATACTGCCTGTCCTGTCCTGCTCACAGTAGTGGGACAGCAGGATCGGCTCCAGCATCCCACAACATCCAATGGTTTACAGGCTAACCTGCAGCCATCCAGCAGCAGAGGAAGGCCCTCAGTTTCATCCCAATCCTTCTGCCCACAGCTGGAGATGTGTGAGCTGAAACTCGCCCCTGCAGCACCCAGCTCACCTCTCCCCGGGCTGCTGGAGCCTCTCTCGCTGATTTCACAGGTTTTGGACTCAGCCCACAATAACCTGTGAGGTCAGAAATCCTTCGACAAGTGAGCAGGGCTGTGAGCCGAGAACAACTGAGGGAGTGAAATTTAATTTCCAGAATGGATGGCTGTCAGCGCCTCACCCTCCCGGCTGCATCCGCGCGGGACTGCAGAACGCTGCGCTCCAGGACAGAGGCTGCCACAGCGCCGGGAGGCCCCAGTCAGGCACACAGCCCCAAATCCACTTACTCTTAATAATGCTGGTTTGTCTCTTCCTACCTCCAGCTTTAGGACTTTTCCTTCAAAAGGATTAATTTCTTCCTGGCCTACTTTGTCGACCACCACGCGGCACTGCCTTTCAGAGAGGTGAGGAGGTAACAACTCGGCACAGACAGTTTGTCCCTCCCTTGGCCAGCATGGACCTTTGCACCACACTGCCTAGAAGGTGCAAGCTCATCATACTTGGATGCTGTTTCCCACTGGCAGCTCTTACTGTGGCAGCCAGCATGACTCCTAAAGCCTGAATCCAGCAGGAATTGCCCTGATAAAAGGAGCATGGTTGGATTGATGTTGCCACTCTTACCAATGAAAAATAGGGTTGAGACACGGTGGGGTACCACTACACGTGGATAATACACAGCAGAGAAGCATTTATCCCCATACAGTAAGGGAACTGCTAAAAGACATGATTTAATGAAAGAAAAAGTACAGGTGTGCTTCCCCAGGAGAGTATTTTCACGCTGGAATCTTTAGATCTCATATCAGCCCCACAAGAAAGTCAAAGAGGTAGAAAAGCCAACAACAGCCAGACCTAACTACTGATCCATTAAGTTGGACACCCAAGTTCTCTTGCTTCATTAGATTGGATTTTCATTCAGAACCAGGACAACATCACCCTCAGAGTGATGCAAAGAGCTCTTTGCAGACGTCAGTCCTTCTCAGTGCAGCTATTCCTGTGCAGATTGCCCCGAATTGTGAAAATGCAGAGAAAATAAGGGGTGGTCAAGAACAGATTATAGAGAAATCCAGTTTGTCTTTCTCAAAGGTATGCCCTAGTTCAGCCACAACTTATTTGGGTGTGTGTAGGGATCACGGAGTAAGCCTTTATGTCCTGTATCAGGACCTGAGCATGGGTTTTTCTTCTGCCCTAACAAGGTAGGGTCTCTGTACCAGCATGAGGCTGCTGCCAGCAGTGGGAGAAGCCCTGTAGGTCCACTGTTAGGTATCCCAGATGCAGATCTGCCCCTCTCAATTACAAATTTAGTGGAAAAGGGGAAATGAAATAAAATAAAATTTAAAAAAGAAAAATCACAGCTGTTGCAGATCCCTCTTGAAAGTGAAAAATCAATAGTTGGCTTTTAAAAAAAACAAGAGAGGTGAGATAGAGAAGCTGCTGCTGTTGCATCCAGTTTCCAACCCCAGTTCCATTGTAGGGATACTCACTGCTGTGGAGAGTTGCCAGCGATTTCAGCAGAACTTCTTGAAAAGTATGGTTTTGGACAAAGAGGACCAGACAAGTGCCAGCACAGGGAATGGCCTGGGCTGATCATTCCTTTGATATTTATCCTAAAGGGTGTTTGGGATAAAAGTATTTGTCAGTCCCATTGAGGTGTGTGTCTGCATTGCCTTCTTATTTGCACCTTTCAAATATTCATCAGAAAAGCGCAAGTATTTGATGTCTGAGGATGACCATTCTATACGCATGTCATGTTTGCATAAAAAAAGCTCTTCTGTAAATCACAACAACACTCCATACAATAAGTTTTGGTCAGTAAAACTTGGAAGGAGAACAGCAGGAAAAGAAGTTCGGAGACTGCAGACAATAATTAGTTGGAGAAGCAGAGATTTCCATATAGAGACATAGTAAGGATCTCTTTTAGTGCAGTTAGAGATTAGTAGCCTGAGAAGGACATAATAAATGATCAATACACTGGAACTTGGCTACTTAAACCAAAGGAAAAACTATCTACTGTGCTTTTTTCTCTTTCTTTCTGTCCATTTTCTCCCTTCAAACAACAAGGTAGCACTTTAAGGAGGTGCATCCTGCAGTCTGTGCAGCATCCTGGGGTGACTGTAGCCTAAGAATGAAGGGAAAAGCCTGGCTTTGCCACCCGAGATTAAAAAAGCTGTTTAACCAAGGACTAAAGAGATTTTCCTCTGACACATTTCTATACAGCAGGCAACTCCTGTCCTGAGCGACAAAAAGTCCCTCGTCTATGGTTCACAAATCTGGGGCTGGATTTACTTCATTAAAAACAGTTCATGGAATGTTAATGGCACTTAATTGTATTCATTGCACTAATTTTGATGAGATTTTTTTTTCTGCCTTGATTCCCAAAGATGGAACGAAGTGCTAATGTATTGCAGGCTGCCGAAACTTATAACCTGTGGTCATGATTTTAAACACATGTAGAGGTGCTAATTGCATTCAGTTTACACAACTGTAGATGGGAAGATCATTTTTCACACCTTATCAGTGCTGGGGAGGCGATAACTGCATTTAGAAGACACCACTGCTGTTTAAGAGGTAATTTCTTGCACTTCATCGGAACTTAACACATGCTCAGCAATGCAGCCAGCCAAAAATATCGCACCGTTGGAGCTCATGAGGTGCTTGCATGTTTTCTAACAAATGGGAATTGTAAAAAAATTTCCCCTTTTCTGTTTAATAAAGAATAACAAATTCCTGCGGGTGCTACGTTGTTGGAGTTGGTGGCTGCCTACCTCAATGGAATTTCTGAGCAGGGTGCTTGTGTTCTGCTGGATGGATGCCAACCCCGACCCTGTTAGCTGTGTGCCTGTGAACAGCAAAGTCCTCCCCCAGAGCAGAGCAGGCAGCACAGCCCCTCTCTGGCTCCAGAGCCTGCAAGGCAGAGACCCTGAGATGTCAGAAAGTACCTCAGGCCTTCTTTGGAAGCAGAGATTCAGCAAAACTACTTTGCTTACCTTGTGTAGTTCTCTGGCTAATCACTGAGGTCTGGGCCATCCAGGCAGCACATTTTGGCTAATGCTCTCCTGCTTCCCTGCCACCACATCCATCAGGGTGCCAGGCAGCCAGCCTGGTGCTAAGACCAAGCAGAGCTCTGTGCTCTGCAGCCTGAGGAAGGGCAACGAGGTACCCTCTTGGCTTCACCTCAGCATACCAAGAAAATCTGTGTGGTGTCCTGAATCACTGCTAGGACAGTAGCCCACTATGGCCTACTGTATGGCAATAGCCCCTCCTTCTCATCTCTTCTTCTTCTGCTTTACTAGCTCTAGTCCCTCTCCAGGAAGTTTTGTACATGAAAAAACTGAAGCCTTTTGCCATGTAGCCAAAGATAGTTTTGTGATCAGATGTCACAACTTTGTGCCATTTCAGTGTATTTGACTACTCTACAAATGGTTCTCTTTCCCTCCTCCTGTGCTTTGAGGACCCTTTGACTCTTCCCTGAATCTGCCTGTGATCTTTGACAGCAAGTCCCCTTCACAAGGTGCAACATGCTAAGGATGTTAGTCTGTCCCAGGTACTTTGGACATGCAGCAGAAGTGAGACAGGGCTGGTCTGAGGCAAACATTCCTAGTGGAAGGAGTTTCCCTTTTCTTCAAATAAAGAAATCTATGATAAACCATTTTTCTGGGAGTAAAACTTGCTGGTGGGGGACCATTACAAGGCTCCTCTGGCAAAGGCAAGCAACTAAATAGCTAAGTAACTTTAAGAGAAACTATTTCAAAGCAAAGAAAAAACCCTCTGTTTCTAATCCCCAATATAACCACTTTGGGTGCTCGTCTTGAATGACACGCTGGTATGATGTTAACAAGAAGCAGAGATTTTTAACTAATAGAAGCATGAATATTCCTCCACATTACCTCCAAAATCCTTGAGCAAATAAAGCTAATCCAAAGACGCAAAGGTAGATTTGCAAAGCAAATTTGCCCCGGTAATTCCCACATGCCACTCCTGGGGAGATGTGGGCAATCACCCCAAGCAGACCAGGCCCTATGTCTTTTTATTTATTATTATAGTAAGACCTTCTCAAACTCTCTCTGCAGAGTTGGTCAGCATGTGATCTCTCATTGCTTTTCTTTCTTTCTTTCTTCTCCCCCTCCCCCCCCATTTTTAAAAGCTCTTTTCTTTGCAGAAAGTATCACAGTGTTTTGTTAATATAATAACATGAACATCCCTGGTAACACATTAAGTACTGGCTGCCCAACAGGCTTTTATAGCTGCCCTACTGCAGCTACCCTAACTAGAGCGTTGAGGCCCAATTCACACTGACAGCAGTGGGAAATGGGATCACTTTCTTGCTCAAAGTGGCAACTTCATGCCAGTTCCTTTCCCCAGCAAAGTTCCCATTTGTCCTGGGTCCTCCCAAAAGAGATCTTTGTGAAGCGCTGGTCCATTTCTCCAGCCATTTTGGAGTAAGTTTTCCTCCAAACAGTAAAATAAGAAAGAATCCAGCAAAACACCCCTATTGTTCCTTTTTCTCTATGGTGAGTTCCCAGCAGAGCAGGGGTGGGTAGGTGACCCCAGCAATTTCGTTGTTTAGGAGAAGCTCACCCCCATACACCTTTTTTGCTCTCCCAAGAGTCCCTGCACACCCTGGAACGTTGCAGCTTGCAGCAGTCAGAGCACCCCTACCATGCATCCCTCTTTGCTTTTCACTCTCCAGCATATTACTTGAATTGTATGTAATAGACAATAAGCAGTACAAAGACACAGATATTTGAACATGGCCATGGGTAGGTCAAGGTTATTGTGCCTTTGTGGTGCATGAAGCAGATAGAAGAGATTTGCTCTGTAGCATAAATTTACATGATCTTAAGGCAGCACTCGTTTGCATTCAATGAAATATCTTCTTAGGGAAATGCTTTTCATATTAAGCATGTTTTGGGTAGCAAAGCTTGACTAGCACTGCATTCATGACTCTCCAATTCAGATGCAGATGGAAAGATGCCATCATCCCAGGAACCAGCCGGGAAACTCGTCACTGAGCCTACCCACAGTGAGACACGTCTTGCGGCTGCTCATTTCTTCAGCACGGTGGGAGAGATCACACTATGTGGAACCTGTGAGCAAGTGGCTTTGACGGCTGGAGGGGCTTCCTCATCTTCCAAAATGAAGAGTCCTTTTCCACTGGATAGCTTTCACCCCTGCCAGCCCAGAGTCTGGGATGATCCCTCGCCTCTTCCCTCTGCTACCCTCATGTGTGACACTGTATTGGTCATCCAAGTGCAAAGAGCTTCCCTTCCCTGCCTGAGGGCTCTCTGCAGGTCACTGCCTTCCCCTGCATTAACCTTGGGAGAAAAGGTGTCTTCTGTGCTGGAGTTTGGGAATTACAAATTTAACTCCCTCCTCTGACAGGGCTTGGGCTCTGGTTTTGGGGCAGTTACACCGTTTGAACTATGATTCCTTCCTCAGCTGTAAAATGAGAAGAAATCTACTTCTTTCCTCTCTGATCCTTAACCACAGCTACATCTTTATATCTATTTCTTATCTATTTACAGTTCAAACCAGAAAGCAGGACTGTTTCTAAAGCATCTGCAGGCTGCCTGGGCAGTTCAGCCTCTTTAGGATAATTAAGAAGGCTACTGCAGAGATGTCCATGTCGATGGCTTTACTCAGGGTCTGCTGGAATTTCCTTGGCACCAGTAGGAACTAATAATGTGGGGGGAGCTGAGGACTCTTCCTCCAGGGGAAGAAGCATAACCCAGCTGACTGCAAGATGAAAATTTACTACAATATGAAGGGATCACCATGGAAACCTCTTTATTTTATTTCGGCCAATCTTTCTGTGCTGTCACTAGCAATATCACCTTCTCACTAGCCATAAAGAAAAGGTTCCTAGAGAGGTTTGTAATCCTTGCTGGCTGGCCAAGCCATCTGCCAGGAAGACATGTTTTCTCCAGGAAAACTATTTTCTTCATGGTTCTTCTCCTCACCACGTGTGATTATACTGATAAAGGATAAGGCACTGCTCTGGTCCTGCATTGCTCCTCCTGTGAGGATGCTAGATTTTAACTTTGAGAATAAGAACAGATAGAAGCAAGAAAACCTGCTATGTCACTGCCACCATTTTTGCCCGTTCCCATACCTCCAGGCAAAGGAAACTGTTGTTTTGCCATGTGTCTCCCCTTGAGCACCAGCCCTTGAGGAACTCCATCGATCAGCCACGCCCTAGTGCTGAACCAATGATCTTTTGTGCAAGCAGGGTATCAGGATAAAAACAGCAGCTTCTCTGTGGAAAACCTTAAATGAGACCATTTGGAGGAGTCCTACCAAACAAAGCTCCACTTGAATCTTCTTTGCAGGAACCTAATACTTGAAAAAAATGAAATATTCCATTTTGGCTTCCAGCTGCGGTGATAAAGGTGAGGAAGAGTACTGCTGTCTCTTCGAAGAAATTACATTTCCCTACAAATACTTCACAGAAAACAAGGTCTTTGCGTGGCAGACCCATCCTAGTCCTGTGGCTGAGACAAGTAGTACTTTCAGACTCCACACATCAGAGTGAGAAGAGCTTTGGTTTCGGAAGATCACCATGATCTGAACAGCGGAGGGAGCTAAATAAGTCAGACTTTTCAGACATTTAATGCATCTGAGCTTCACTTATGTCCCATACAAAGAAAATCTCAATGCACATTTACACTCATGAGTAAAAAACCAAAGGCACCACTCTGTCTATTCAGAGATGTTTCCAAAACGATCAGCGGTTTGAGGAACGTCGGTGTTGTCCATGGGATATGTGACAGCCTCACATAGTTCTGCTTCCCCTCTGCAGGAGCTGTTGTGAAAGTTCACCTCCCTTCAAGTGGAGCACAAACTCTGCTGGCAAAACCTCTCATTCTGCAGAAGATATCACCCATCCCCTCTTCAGGCCTGGATGAGCACAAGCATCTATTTGCAAATGAACACCCTGCCAGAGCAACTCCAACCCCCGAAATCTGCCGGGTGGGCAGGTAATGACCGCCGGCCCCTCTCAGGGTGCCCACGTTCACCCACAGTAAGCGCTGTCCTGACGAGCTGCCTCCCGTGGCTCCAGCTGATTGCATTAGCCATGAGGAAGCATGCGGATCTTGGTGACCTGATTTGCCCCAGAAAGCACAATTGCCTCCAGCAAGGAGGGGTTTGTCAGCAAGCACAGCACTGGGCAGGGAGAAGGCTGTGATTAGTGAGCACCCCCATGCCTTCCTCTGTAAAACTGCTTTGCCTCTAATTATGTCATGCCAAGAAACAGCCTCTGATATATACCAGGAAGCAGAATCCCAAAGAGAGTTTGCTGGATGACAAAGCCCTCAGATCAGTTCAAAGAACAGCAGCTGCTGAAGAAGCATCACCTTGTCTTTTAAGCAAGGAAATATTATTTGCAAACTCTACATAACCTCCCGTAAATAAATGTCAGGGACTCTACAGCTGTGATATGACCTAGGGCAGAAGAAACTGAAGCCCAGAGCAGTTACATGCAGTGGCACATGCAGCTTGAAAAGAGCACTAACAAGGAAATCAGAAACTTATCCCAATGCTTTGGAAAATCTGCAGATTTTCAGCTAATCCTTTTTTTTTTTTTTTTTTTTTTTTATACCCTGAATAAATAAATTAACAGAGAAACATTTAAATTAAATGAACCTGCAAGCCAGCTTCCTCTCTGAGCTTCAGGGTAGATGATCTCCTAAAGGACCAGCAATGGTCTCTTCAATGCCTGTGAAGAGGTAACTAAAGCAATCACACAAGGTGGGCCAGCTAGACCCCCACGCCTTGCAGAGAGGCATCACTTCAGATGTACAAGAGGTGTTTCAGCTGGTATTTGCTATATAGGAATTTGATAGCCCAACTCTTTATGATGGATCAGTCATCATGGTTTGCAAGACAGGAATGTCCACCCACTGACTGAATAAATTTAGTCATCCTCATTCCCTATCAGCTCATATTCAGCTGAGTTACAAGGTACAACCTGGGACATTTCTAGGTCTTTTTCCTTAATGAGCTCATTTCTCAGTGCAACCACTGAAGAAAAGTAGGAATTTTCTGCCTCTTGTCACCCGGAGAACATTCCAGGCCCATCCTGGCTGCCAGAGAGGAAAGATGGAGAGGAGAGATAAACGAACAGAAAATGCTGGGATTCTCTGTAAAATGGCTCAGGTTTGCCCCTTGTGTTCCATCCCTTCCATGAGGCAGTTTTAGGCTGCTCCGTTTGTTGCCTTCTCTTTGCCTGTCTCCTTTCCCTCAAGTGTTAGTTCTGCAGAGCAAAGACCATCTCCCACCATAATTTGGTACTCTCTAAGGCTCGAACAGTCTGTTCTCAGGCAAGGCCATTCAGTGCTTCAGTAATATAAATAACAAGATCTCATGTCTATTTTTGACGTGATGTTTTTGTGAAGGAAGCCGAAGAATCATTTTTCCCCATGAACTGCAGTTAAATTCTTTTGAGAAAACATTATAATATCACTCACAGCAAACATCTGGTGGAAGAGTTCCTGCCTTAAGAGTTTGGCAGGCATAGGCTTGTCGTAAGATCAGGTCAATGACCTTTTTTTTCCCCAATAAAATAAACCTTTTGGGGATAAAAAACCCTAACAAATCATTTTTTAACAAAGAAACACAAACAAGTCTTTACAAATCTGGCATTTTGCAGAAACTGCAAATTTCCCTTTTTGTTTTGTTGCAGAAATTTGTGGAATTTTGCATTTTGGCACCCCTGTGTAAGTTAGACTTTACTGCCATGTCACGTAGGAACTTTTACGGTGAAAAACGAATATTGAAAAACTTGGACCAAGATAACCTTCCAGGAGATTCTGACAGAAATTTGGATCAATGTATCTTGGAAAACTTTAAAATAATATTTTGACTCCCCAGTTTAATATGTGCTAAATGGTTTCCACATACATCAATCACTGTGCTACAGAGACTTCAGAAAGAGAAATCAGCAGAAAGAAATAGAACCATATTATTCATTTACTTACTAGTGTGCTTACACCGTGGATTTATAGTGCTGTTACCATAAGCTTATTTTGCCATAGGTTTCTTTCTGCATTAGAGTATAACTTCATTTGGAAACAACCTGAGGATAAAATCTGCAATAAAGCAATCCATAATAATAATAAAATATTCAAAAGCATGCTTTAAAATCAGGAAAGATTGCATATATGCATGAGGCCTTCACACTTCTTTTTTTTTTTAAGATGGAAAAATGGTGGAAATGTTATTTGTTAAATGTTTTATTTTAAACATATTTGCTAAATTATGCCATCACAGTTAAACTATCATTAGCAATCTGGATGCTATAAATATTAATAATTATCTTCAATAAGTGAATTAGTAATTCAATAATTAATGGGACCCTGAATATGTATTAATATTTTCATCATTTCTGCCCATTTTTCCATCTGTCTTGCTGTCCTGCACAAAGCTACTGAGAAGCAGCTGAAGAAGAGCCTGAAGTGAATCATTTTGTGAGGGCAGGTGCAGAGCACACTGTTAGAGTGCTCAAATCTACTCCAAGGTCCCAACACACCTAAGTATTCAACTCTGCTCTTGACTTTAAGAGCAGCAGAGCTGCTCATGTGCTTTTGGAAGGATTCTCTCTACTTTCTTAAGAGGAAAAATTTGCCTGAAAACCCCTTTTTTGAGTACAAGGGTCACAGCCTTGTACAAGAGCTTGTTCAGAATTGTGGAGGGCAGGCACAATTTCAGTCCTGCCTTTGCTGTCTCCATCTGCCCATTCCAGGGCCACTCCTGAGACAATGCAGCTGAAAGCTCTCCAAAGGGCTCTTGGGTGAAGTGCTTGCTACAGGGAGCTGTCACAGAAGGCGTTCCAATATTTGCCCACTTCTCCTTTTTCTGTCTCCTTGCACATTCCAAACACCATAGCGAAGATCAAAGCCTGGGGATGGATTGCTTTCCCCCAAAAAAGCAACCCAACCCATTTGGTTCCCTGGCTAAATTTATCTCAGGTAGTTATGAGGGGAGATGTGAACTACGAGGGGGAAATCTGGCAGCTCTCAGAAAAAAAAAAAAAAGAGACAAGGAAGATCACCAAGCAGCAGGAAGAATGTAAGAAAAGTAAACTCATTCTCACTAATTTTCCATTGCTGCCCCTTCCCAGCCTCCAAACAGCTGAGCTTCATGAGGAGCAGGTGAAGCAGTCCAACACTTGCATCCAGACATTGCCTGGGAAACACTTGTAACATCTACTAATGGCAAAAATCTGTACTAAGTTGTCCTCACTGCAGATTGCTGGTACCTCTCAGGAGACAGCCACCTTTCCCATATTACCAGTAAAACCTCTCCTGTATTTGTGGCCATCTCGTTTTCTCTCAGCTAATCTAACTAGAAGTGGAGGAACAGCACTCAGCTTGCATTTAAACATTGAAGTGTGCAGATTTAATAACAAGGTGTTTCTGCTCTGTGCTTACATGACCTGAGGTATCCCCTTTTTCCTCCTGAAAACAGAAGGTAGCCTGTTCAACACCGTACTTAGTCCTTGCAGACCTTCTTTCAGCCATACCTTTAAACCAACACAGTCACAGCAATATCGTGAAGATGCCTGCCTTGCAGTTAGAGAGGTGCCTCACTTCTAAAGCATCACCCCTCAGGCATCTCCATATACCCAGGGGTATCCTCAATATCAGGATGGCCAAGTCATTGCTGAGACCTACGTTTGAAGGCACCTTGTACCATGGTTCAGCCTGTCGACAGCTCCCATCTGTTCCTGCAGTATGTCATGTCCTCTCTGGGAAAGGCCAAGAACGCATTTCCTGCCAGTCAGTCTTTTTTCCACAGAAACATGTGGACCAGAGAAAGGCAGCCAGTCACAGAGCACTGGGGAAATACAGACAGAAAAAAAAACAAAATAAGAGAAAAATTGAAAAATTATCAGTGTGCAACTAGGCATGAGACACTCACTCATAGGATATCAAAACCACTAGAGACAAGAGATGTCATCTCATCATATTTAGCCACACAAAAGCTGCCTGCCTAGTGAACACTGATCAGTCAGAGACCACTGCAGACTGCTGTCTACGGTCAACAATAAGCAAGAAGCCTCTGCAGGAGAAGAATCACAATAATCTATGACAAGGTAGAGTAAACCATCCTTACTAAATGTCTCTCCTTGTCTCTGCATTGCCCACAGGAGCTGGAGGACTGTGCTTAACAATTTCGTGCATCTGCCATTCCTAATGCAAGGGGAAGCCCATCTGTTAGGGGTTTGGGTTAGCTAAGAGTCCTCCAGCTCACACGTGAAGGCAATACTGAGGTATTTGTAACTATTACATCCCTCCTTATCCAAGGTTGATGTGCCAGACAGACAACCCAGGTGCTCTCCCCTTCTGGAAAGAGCTTACTGGCCCCTGCCACGGGTCAGCTGCAGTCACCAGAAGATGAGACAGACAATCAAATTTATTACCAGGTGCTTGCTTGGCACCAAGAGTGACTCATTTTTAAGTAGCATAAACCATTCCTCTTGCACCAGGCAAGGCTGAATCAACCCAACACAGATGTCAGCACAGCATTTCCCTCTGTGTCACCAGGTAAGGTATTTCTCTTTGAAACTCATCCCAAGCATTTAATTGCAAGATGGAAACTTGAAACAAAGCTATGCCTTGCCCTACAAGAGACACACAGGTTAAAGGTGACACCCCAAGCAGTGAGGAGAGAGCAGCCACACTGGGTGCAGCAAACACAGGGCAGGGGAAGGAGTAGAACCACCTGCAATGATCAGAACTTGGTCTCTTGCAAATCAGTAATAGGTGGCCTCTAAGCTCACTGTAGAGCAAATTTCCTCCTGGCTTTAACCCTCTGTTGCCCAAGACCACATGAAGCCTGCACAGCTGAAGCTAGAGGACTGGGAATGCAAGAAGTATGAGTCATTTGATAAATTTATTAAAGTGTACCCACCTCGGTCACAATTTAATGAACAGATTATGCACTGGTTGGACATATAAATGGTAGCTGTGGAGAAACAGTCCCATCTCTCTCCAGAATAAACAACATTTCACAGTTTTAATTGTGCCCTGATGTTATAATGATCACAACTAAACTGGGTAATCATTCATTAAACATGAGCTAATTCTATGTCCTGCTATAATCATTATAGTTTCCTGAAAATATAACGTGTAGTAAAGTACAATAAGTGCAAATTGAAATATTGCTTTTGGAAGTTTATTTATTACTACCTTCAGCTGTAAACATTTATAACTGAAATTTATTCGTCTGTGGTCTCCTCATATAAATATTTTATGATAAGCCTAAGGGATCTGCATCTTCTCGTTTAAATGTCTCAGTCTTGCTGTCTGCACCAATAAAATAATCTCAAGAGAGAAAGTTTGCTGTCCTGTATTCTTTGGACATCCTGCTGTTAACACAAGGCAGCATCATGAGTGCTACATGTTACCTGTCCAAAGGTGCATGCAGAGGGGAGTTTAGCAGCACACTTGTTGCATTACTCTGGCTTATAAACTTGTTCATGTAGCACAGGTAGTGTTCCTACATCCAACAGGCCAGCACAGTGTCAATGCTTCTTTTACTGTAATAGTTCTGCTAAGATTGTTCTGCTGAGCTGAAGAAAATGTCTGAGGCAACTGGAGAAAAGTCTGTGAACATCAGTGAGGAGGGAGGGTTCACTGAGAACTCTGTTCTTTTTCCTATTTCCATGCCAACACACAGCAAGAAGTGCCCAAAAGCAAAGCAGGAAGAGTTGTTTAGAAAATGGGTAACAAGTTTAAGACCTGGTTTTATATGTCAGACCCTACCATCCCTACTGCCTGGGTGTCAGGGCTGGCCTGCTCTGTGCCATGCCCAGAGCTGATGGAGCTGTACAGATAGCAATAAAGAGGTGCTTGTTCAATCCCAACCACTAAATTATAATAAATCATTTAGGTTTCCATGGCATCCATCCAGAAAAGTTGAAGGCACTGAGAGTGAAGGAGCTGAACTGCTAACAAAAATAATGTGTGCCTTTCAATGATAAATTACAATTTCTGCAGTGGAGAGACTGGAAGAAGGCCAGGTCCATATCAATCCTTTCAAAATGAACTGATGGTTCTCCCAGGACTCCCAGTCCCTCCTCGCAGTACCAGGAAAAATAGCAGCAAAGATCCTTAGGGAAAGCAGTAGAGCTTCTTGATGAATATAATATGCAAAGGGTGAGCCAGCACGAGTTTGACAGGGAAAAAACCACCACTCTGTCCTAAATACTAAGAATTTACTGAAAGGAGAAACAAAGTAATGGCTGAGGGGTAGGCAGGAGATATCATATGGATCTCAAAGGAACTTTTTCTTATGTGCCCCAGAAGACTATTAACCCTTGGAGCATGAAAGAGGAGTGTGCACTTCCAGCGCTCACTCTCAATTACCTGCACTGAGGGACCGCTGAGCCTGTTTGCCTCTGGATTCCCCATTTTCATAAATGGATAAACACACACGCGGGGGCCTCGCTCCCCAGTGCCTCTTCTCATCTCTGCCTGATCACGAGCCTTCCATCTGACATTGTTTTCCCTGCAACCCATATAAATTGGGAATAAAACTTGAGGAAAACGTGCCTGGAAGATTATCATCAGCCTCCAACTCGGCAGGTAAATCCCCCGCGCAATGAAACAGGACTAAGTCCCTAAAACCACTGGGTTTGATTTCTGAGCTGTCCTTTATGACAGAATTTTTAACAACCCTGCAGCACTTGGTGCTACATCACTTACAGTATGTAAGGGGTATTGATCTCTTCGAGTTTATTCTTTTAAATGGTTCCCATCAAGTGCCAGGAAGTCAACCAGTTTGAGCTGTGTAGCTCATCTACAAAACTCAGGATGAGACGATTGAGTCTACTCAGAAAATGGGTGTTTATTTGTTTTCTTTTCCAGAGGGATCTCGAGTGTGTGTAATGCCATTAATAGACCATGTTTGCCCTTAAAAACAATTTTATAGGCATACTGAGTATCTCCAGACATAAAATATGTTTTATAAGTAGCTGGCTAACTAGCTGGGTGTGCTGTAAATGCAGTAGTAAATAAAATAGTAAGACATTAAATCTCAGCTGTATTTCATAGTCAGGGGTACTTTTTCAGCCACACAACAGTTCCCACTGTTAAAACCCCTGATTTTTGCTTACATGCTGTACTGTGACTAGAATTCCACCTAATCTCCTGAAGTCATGCTAAATACCTCTCACCTGGTAATCTGATTATCCTCCCACAAAGAGTGAACATGATTTATACTGAGCAGGTAGAAACATTTTCTGAGGCTGGAAATTTGCTTCCCAGGCTTCTACGTGCAGTAATATTGTTAAAGCTGATGCTACTTAGTTTATGTCCAGCTATCACCAAACTTTTTCTGTATGGAGACAATTTTCCTGGTAAACTCACCTCACTTGGCTGGAGAAATCTGTGCTTTGTAATTAGCATAAGGGGCATCTGCAAGAAGAAGGAAAACTGGTGAAGTGCTAAGGGCAGATGCTCAGATTAATCCTTCCTAAAAATTTCTGTCTGTAACACAGAGGCTGAAAACAGAGCCATGTCCTTCACTCCAAATCCACACCTCTGACACTTCCTGGCTTAAAACAAGTGTCCACAAGGAGTGGGAAGAAGAGAAGCAATACAGAAATGAGAATGAAAGAGAAAATACCACCTATGAGATAGTGTTCTATTTTTTATTTTCTTTTCAGTATTTTCCTTTTCATTACCAAGGATGGCATGGGAGGGATAGGATGGGATATTGAAAGAGAAGAGGCACACTCTTCAGGAGTGAAAGCTCTACTTCTGCCCAGCCTTGCAGTGCCCAGGTTGTGGAGCAGGACACCCCAATGGACCAAACCCATTAGCAGCAGGTACCAGGAGGAGCCTTTCTGCCTCCCCACACCTACCCTGAGTACTCCTTCTTCAGCTATCACAGATACCCTGAAGGAATCCCAACCCAACTGACCAAAACAACTCAAAATCCTGAAGCTACCTTGGCACTCCTTCTACAGACAATTTTCCTTTGAAATGTAGAATCGTTACAGTTGGAAAGGACCTCTAAGATCATCAAGTCCAACTGTTAACCCAGCACTGTTCACCACTAACCCATGTCCCCAAGTGCCACATGCACACCACACATCTTCCAAATCCCTCCAGGGGTGGTGACTGCACCACTTCCCTGGGCAGCCTGTTACAATGCTCAGTAACCCCCGGATGAAGAAATATTTCCTAATATTCAATATAAACCTTGCCTGGTGCAACTTGGGGCCATTTCCTCTTGTCTTGCGGCTTGTTACTGAGGAGAAGAGACCAAACCCACCTCACTACAACCCCCTTTCGGGGAGATGTAGAGTTGTAGATCCCCCCTGAGCTTCTTTTTCTCCTTGATGAACAATCCCAGCTGCTTCTCATCAGGCTTGTCCTCCAGACCCTTCCCATCTATCAACTGGCTGTCAACTATTTCTGTGTCTTCCAATACCAAATGCATTCTTGCCTACCCAACAATCCAGACTTTAGTTCATTTTACACTGCTGTACAGACAACACTATTGCTCAGATGAACATTTACTGGCAGCCAGGAGGGAGGAGCTGGGGCAGGGCAGCAGTAGATGATACCTGGCCATCAAAGCACTCGCTGAACGTGACACGGGGACAGCTCACTCCATTAAAATATGCTGGCTGCACTGCACGGAAGAGCTCTGTGCTCTCAGGATGAGCCCTCGCACGGTGCTGCTGAGCTGCCCTGCCATGGAGCTCTGCTGTTGCTAAACCCAATCCATAAATCAAAATGGGAGGATATAAACCAGGACAGAGACATGACTGCACAGTGCCTGAGATCTGAGATCAATATTCATTTTACAAACCTCTCCAGAAAAGTTCCTTAATTAATTGTTGGAATTAAAGTCAAAATTGACCCCTCAATTTGATCCTGTGGCCTTTAAATCAATTTTCTTTTCTTTACAAATCATCATTTTTGGACTGGAGAATGAAACACTTTTCTTTTTTAATTTTATTTTTATTAAATATAAAAAACCAGTACCCACACTGAATATATTCTAAACAGGACTCATGGGGCATGGAGCCAGCACCTCCCACTTCAAACTAAAAGAGGGGAAATATTTTCCCAATGAAGCCAATACAAAGAGTTTACCCAGCTCAGTATGCATCCCCACATGCACACACTGCTCCCCCTTCCTTCCCACCAGCCAAAAGCTGGTCCCCAAGGCCCCATTTCTCAGTCCACGTATTAAGTCATGTCACCAGCCCAGCAGGGTGCTCCGAGTGCAAGGAGCAGAAATGCCTGTGCACCACCACATCCATGGTTGTCTTTGTTTTCCCTTTCTTTACCAAATCTTAGATGGCAGCAGAACCACATCCCAGACTACCAACCAGAAAGAGTCCCTTGTTTTACGCAACTGTGTACCTGCCTGTCGTGGGTTAGCAGGGTCCCCCCCCCGGGGGACTGTGAGATGGTTTGTCCAGGTTGATTTCCTGGACAAAACCAA
>JAWWES010000002.1:2827950-2846534 GCA_035583135.1 Lophotriccus pileatus
GCACTCTGTGCTGGGTTAAGAGCTGGCTGGAGGGCCGGGCCCAGAGAGTGCTGGTGAATGGGGCTGCATCCAGCTGGGGGCCGGTCACCAGTGGTGTTCCCCAGGGGTCAGTGCTGGGATCAGTCCTGCTTAACATCTTTATCGATGATTTGGATGAGGGGATTGAGTCCATCATAAGCAAATTTGCAGATGACACCAAGTTGGGAGGAGTGTCAACCTGCTGGAAGGCAGGAGGGCTCTGCAGAGGGCGCTGGACAGACTGGAAAGTTGGGCTGATTCCAATGGGATGAGGTTCAACAAGGCCAAGTGCCAGGTCCTGCACTTTGGCCACAACAACCCCCTGGAGCGTTACAGGCCAGGGACAGAGTGGCTGGAGAGCAGGCAGGCAGAAAGGGACCTGGGAGTGCTGATTGACAGGAGGCTGAACATGAGCCAGCAGAGTGCCCACGTGGCCAAGAAGGCCAGTGGCATCCTGGCCTGGATCAGGAATGGTGTGGCCAGCAGGAGCAGGGAAGTGATTCTGCCTCTGTACTCGGTACACTGAGTGCACTGAGGCCACACCTGGAGTGCTGTGTCCAGTTCTGGGCCCCTCAGTTCAGGAAAGAGATTGAGGGGCTGGAGCAGGTCCAAGAGAAGAGCAACCAGGCTGGTGATCCTCCCTGTGAGGAGAGGCTGAGGGAGCTGGGGTTGTTTAGCCTGGAGAAGAAGAGGCTCAGGGGGGACCTCATCACTGTCTACATATACCTGAAAGGAGGTTGTAGCCAGGTGAGAGTCAGTCTCTTGTCCCAGGGAACCAGCAGTAGGACAGGAGGGTTTGGTCTTAAGCTCTGTCAGGAGAGGTTTAGGTTGGATATTAGGAAGAAACTTTTTACAAAAAGAGTAACCAGACATTGCAATGGACTGCCCATGGATTCACCATCCCTGGAGGTTTTTAAGATGAGACTCGATGTGGCGTCAGTGCCATAGTCTGGTAACCACAGCAGTGTTGGATCAAGAGTTGGACTTGATGATCTTGGAGGCCTTTTCCAACCCAGTTGATTCCATGATTCTATGATTCCACTGGCCAGCTCACACAACAATAGAGGGAGATGTAAAAAGCCAACAAATGCCACGAAAGGCTCCCGATATCATTTACTTACTGTAATGGACTATATAACATCAACTCATTTCCACAGATGCTCTTGAGGCTGCCTGTCCAGGGAATGGGATGTTATCACACAGGCTGATTATTGCTTCCAGCTCAATGCTTCTCAGGTCCCCATTCATTTTATACACCGGCAGGGTAACAAAGCTCCTCGAGCTTTCACATTCACCTTTCCTTCATAAGGAATGATTGGCTGCATGGCTGCAGAGGGAAAAGAAAGAAAAAGTAAGCTTACAGCTGTATGTACAGGCATTTACGGCTCTAGGTGCTGTCATCTTTAGAAGTGAGGCACTGGAGTTTGGTGCATCTGGGGCCGTGACCAAGGTCAAACCAAAAGCAGGGACAGGACCCGTTACTTGCCCAAATCCTGGTTTTGGGGCTTGGGGGTGGGGGTTTTATTAGTGGTGGTGTGCTCCTTTTCAATTCCTTTGAAGATCTCTATGTTCTTTGCAGAGATTGCCCAAACCTCGTGTGCACTGTGGGTGGGGTAAGCACAGGTTTCAATATGAATTTCAGCTCCAAACCTGGCTACACATTTCTGAGCCCTCAGAAATATGGAGCTCTCGGAGCTGGACCTGCAGCCCAATTTGTACCAACATGTACCTCCCGTGGATGGAGAGGCTGGGCAGAAAGCGCCTCGTGACTCACTTTGGCTCTTGCTGGTCTGTCCAAGACGCTGCTGGCAGGATCATCTCTCACTGGTTGCTCAAGCTTTTCTCGCAGTCCCACACTTGGAGTTGCTCTGTCCAAACTTGGTGGCACCGTGCATGCATTGTGTCCTTGTCCCTGGCGCCCAGGCCTCCTCCTCTGCTTCCCTCTGCAACCCGTGGAAGCACAGTCAGGTACTTCCACAACAGGAGGGTGACAGGGGACATACTGCAAGGGCCCCAGGGCCTCACTGACCCCTGTCCTGTCCCTACCAGGACTTTGTCCTCAGCATGGGCCCCTGCCACCCACCCTAGCTCACTGCCTCTTCTGCAAAGCAACCTCTCGTAAATATTTGCCAAAAAAAGATCCTTGCTGATAAGAGAGCTGGAGGCTTCTCAGGGTGACCGCAGAGGGAGGATTAGGGCTGTCTGGGCAGGGATGGGTGCTACAGAAGGTTGTTTCTATGGGGAGCAGTAATCCAGCTCTGCTGGTGGCCGTCCTGCCCTGCAGAGCCTGAGGGATCCTGCTGGAAGAGACACGTATTTGCCTCTGTGATTCACCTCATCCCCACTGCGAGGGTTTGGCCAGACCTCTAAGCAGAGCAGGAGCCTTGGCCCTTGGGATGCCACCTCCAAACATGGCCCTTCACGCTAAGTCAGTGCTTTCAGGGCAAGGACGACCTCTGCCCGTGTTCCTGCCCAGCACCTTGCACAACATCCCCCGAAGGAGGATTGCCAGGGTGTGTTTGGAAGGGATATTTCCCTTCCTGCTGCCCTGCACCAAAGATGGTCACAGAAAACACCTTTGGAAGAAGAAAACATAACTATCACTCCTTCCCCCACCCTTTTTCCTTTGCTTTTGTTATTTATTCTTTTTTTAATCCCACTCCCTGGCAGAACCTACCCTTTCCCATCTTCACGACCCGCCTTGTCCCCAGGCTGGCGTTGACGGCTACAGGGAACAATGTGGCTTTGAGGCTCCTGGTGTGTGCAGGGGAGGGGACGGGATGCCGAGCTCTGAGGCAGCTGTAATCCCCCTTTAATTGCTGGATAAACACAACCAGTGATTTCCATGGATTGGCATAGCTGAACACGTTGTTTTCTGACTCCCAGAAGAACTTTGTAATTGAAAAAAGCGCGTTTTTTTTCCTCAGATAGGACTAGCATACACCCAGTTTTCAGTATGTCACCAGAGCTGCTCTAATTCACAAAACTCAGTTAATACCAGAAAACCACTACTGTGGAGACAGCTAAATTAAAAAAAAAAAAAAAAAAAAGTTAAACCTAAAACCAAAAAAAAAGCACAAAAAAAATTAAAGCACTGTCCCTTCAGGGAAAACAAACATACTTCTGTAAAAAGTTGCAGCCACACCATACTGCTTTTCCTGTATTGACAAAAGAAAGCAGCAGAAGCTGGGGGGCATCGAGGGGCCCCCAGTTTTGATGACTGTGCACAAGGCAAACCACGAGCTCGAACCACCACGCGACACTCACCCAATGCCCCAAATCACCGCAGCACCCGAGTCAGTGCAACTGCACTGATTTCAGCCAGCTACACATCTGACACAGTGATTTTACAGAAAAACTTTTCAGGTATCAAAATTCTTCCCCAGCTTTCAGGATGCTGGACAAACATTATGAAACTCGATGCGACTTTTCTACAAAATACTTTGAAGGTTTCTGATATGTTCGGCTGGACTGTTAAATCCCACATAAGCCAACTACAGTGGAAACCTCTTTCTTTTTATAGGAAAAGACTAGATGAAAATAGGAGGAAAGAGTATTTTCCTCCAGAAAGTGCTGATATGCAATTCTGGTTTTATCAGGATTTTACACAGGAGAAAAATACCTCTCAGTGAAATATTGTGACTCAAATATGTGTCACTGGGCTTCAGTTTTTGTCCCTGAGGTATTTTATTTATAACTTTTTATTTTGTAGCCTATGTTTTCTCACTCAAATTCATAAGACCTCAAAAGCTAACGACTTTTCTAGCTTAGCAGACCCACTCTTTCTGTCTGGGAAAGCTGGGAACACATCCTGGGAGCTGCGGGTTGCAACAAAATTTGGTCCAGAAAGGAGAATGCAAGCAGAAGGCAGGGAAAACTACAGTTCCCATGGGACAAGCTAATGTTATTTTGCACAAAAATTCTTTGGTTTTCAGCCAGAGCAGCTAGGTTGTCTGTAGTGTGCTATACATAAACACCAAGATTTGGGGTGGAAAGCAGATGTGCAAATGAAAAGGTAATTTTTAGTGGAAAAACCCCACAACTTTGCACAAAAGGAAAAGAGGAAGCTGTACCATAAATCTGACAAACTGTATTTCTGTTGCTTTCAAAGTTACTAAGATTTTCTGACTGATTACTGTGAGGGTTGGTAGTGGTCCAGGCTGTGTACCTGCTGCAGCATCTCAGGGATTTTCTCCAAGTAAACTTCATCTTGGTTACAAAATTAAGGCACTATGGGAAATGGCACAGAAAAGCTGAGTAAAACTCTCATCAGGTTTACACAAGTAGAAAAATCGAAGGATAAGGATTTGAAGCCCAGGGATACACATACCTGGCAATCCATTTTAAAACACGGAATGACCAAACACTACTTACCATAAAACTTAACCCAGTTTGAACAACTCCCCATGCAACTTTGTGCCCAGAACCTCGTTACGGTAGAACTAAAACTCTGGGTCTCCACCAGTGCTGTGGCAAGACCAGCACAAGCACACAAGGCAAGGTATAAGGCGCTCCCATTCCATTTGAGTTATTCCAGTTGAGTACTCCAAAAGAAATTGAGGGCACACCTATTTTCATGAGTCACTATGAGGAAAAGCTATTGCTTGTATGGTCTGTATGGTACCGGTGTGAGCCGATCCAAGGTTTGGCCCTCAGACTGAGCAGCAGCATTGGCTTCTGAACAGTCAGGAAGGTGAATACAATGCACCAGAGATGGGATATCAGTTACCAAGAGGAAGTCTTACAGGATCTCTGATAGATAAGGATACAGCCGGCATGTTATCAAAAGACAGATTTTGGGTACCTTGTAGAAAGTTTAAAAAAAAGTTGTCCTAGTTTCCCTATTGTTGCACTGAAGTTTCACTGAAACACTTATTCTGAAAGGCTTAAAGGCATTGCTGGTAAAAACCCTGACGATTTCCCATTTGTGTTTATGCATTTCATCTGCACACAAAATCTGTCAAAATCTCCAGTACCTTTGGAGAAGCAGACCTACTGGGAACTTACACCTCGGCCTGGACATGCCTTGGGAGATAGTTCTGGGGTCAGGCTTTGCCCTGCAGGCTACAAACATACAGCTGCTGTATTGTAAAGCTTACTGTACTCAAAGCTGAGAGCAAAATGCACTTACTGTCAATCCTGCCTTTCACAGAAAACTGTTAAAAGTGAGAAGTATTAAATCATTATGTATCATTAAACAATAACCAAACCAAAACCACTAAGCCATCAAATTTGGAGGGGTAAAGGCCTCTCTCTGAAACACTTGGAGCACTTCACATGTAGGCACAGCCCTTGGGCGCTGTGGCTGTGGGAAGAACAGCATGGATCCCCATCCTGTGCTCCACGGAGCCAAGAGTGGGCAGAGGGGATCTGTGTAGGGAATATCAGTGTGTCCTGTCCTCCAGGAGATGGGCTGTTTTGGAACATGGGGCACGCACTGCTCCCAAGGAACCAGACGTGATGGGATCTGGACTGCCTGCATCTTCCGCAGCCACTGAGGACTGTTCTGGTGGGCTTGCTCCCTTCCCTGTTCTCTGGAGATCAGGCTTTCAGGGATAAGCTGGAGGCTGCACTGATACAGGCTCCCTCTGTACATTTCCATTCATAAGCCACTGAGGCAGTAACTTCATAAGCCATAATTAGACATTTTCTGACACGTAATCCTCTCCTGTGCCTGTTTTAATTTTCCCCATCGAATGCGCCGAGGTAACAACAGCCCAACGATGCCCTCCTGATCCGCTGCTCGCTGGCCTCGGTGCAGCAGCTCTGGAGGCCGTGGTGGCAGGTTCCTGAGCTCAGGGAAGTGACCCTTTCCCAGCAGCACTGGGTAAAGAGACGAGCAATGGGTGTCGCAAGCCCAGGGCTTGAGGCTTCCTGTGCTCCCTGCACAGGCACACAGGAGCCACCCCCAGCTTACTGCGGGGAGCCCAGTTTCCAGTCTCAGGCAGGAACTGGAGAGAACTTTGCTGTACAGTGCAAATTGCTGGCCATGAGCAAGAAGCAAATGCTGGGGAAAACCAAACAAAATGAGCATTTCTGGGCTACACTGCTCTCATGGCACAGGAATGCAGGCAGTGTCTAACACTGCAAGAACTCTGCAAACTCCTCCTTCCCAGCAGGTTCCTTCTTTTTTTTTTCTTTCCTTTTTTTTTTTTTTTTCCCCAGCAAGCCCAAGCTTACAGAATGTGCTCTATTGAATTCGATCAGATTTTGTGGCATTTGTGCATTGGAGACTTTGCTCCTCACCATTCCCACAGTCTCAGTAAGCCCACGGATGACCCTCTGTGTGCTGTGCTCCCAGTCCATCCCAGCATCCAGGACACATCCTTAACCACAGAGGCATTGCCCCAGACACTGACAGCACATGTCCCAGACTTGGGATGGTTCAGGACTGTGCCAGGTAAATACAACTGACAGTGTAATTGATTTGGTTTTTCTCCAAGCAAGTTGGGAGAGTTTTGTTTGTCTGGATTTGAATGTCAGATCGCTGCAGCTCATTTCATCGCTGCATTATCAAATTCCTTGCTTTCAGGTAAGAGAGTGCAACCAAATCAGGGCTAAGAGGATTAATGAAGATGTGTGGCACCTGAGCCTGAATTGAGTTCAGGTGGGAGCAAACAAAAATTCATCATCTAATGACCAGATATCCACAAATGGCTCACTCGTCCCGAAAGAGCAGCCAAAATGCAGTGTCAGATGCCACCAGCAATCCACATGAATCATCCCTGTGGTGAAGCTGTGGAACGAGATATTGGTTTGCTATGTTCTTGCTTGATAAGTCACAACCTTACCAATCCAGAGAAAACATCAAGATTTCTTAACATAGGGATTGGGGTCTTCCCTATGGAACAAGTCTTTCTTGAAGACCCAAGAAGAAAGGATGGGCCTGTGAGCCCAGTCTCATCTGCAAACTATCCCCTAACATGGAAAATTGACTTCTTTTAGCCTTTTCCTGTGAAAATGGAGGCAAAGTCTCCAACATTTCAATGATTGATGCCTAATACTGACCACAGGGAGCCTCGGTACCATGGTGATGAGTCTGTACAAAATACAGGATGGAAGAAAGATGCTAAATAAAGAGATGAAGGATTCAGTCCAAAGAGAAACAGAGTTATGGAAAACATTGAGGGAGGTCATTGAAGAAGCAGCAAAACTGTCAACTAATCCAAGCCAGTGGTGATGAGGTACTCTTGATGACTGCTAGGCAGGCACCTTGACCCATGGATTAGACAGCCATATGCAGAACTAGGAAAAGAGAAAACATCTGGGATTTTAAGAGAATAAGACTCTTGTTCCCATGAAGCTCTACCTTTGCCAACGAGGTGGCAGACGGGCCAAAGGCACCTGGGATTGGCACTTGCATTTAGTGTGATCAGAAAGGCAGAGAGCTGTGGATGAGGAAGGAGATGTTAATTTACTCTGAGACTAGCAGGGACCCACCCACGAAGTATCAGGTTGGTTTTCTGAAGGGATTAAGTAGTCCTCACCCTTTTGGGAATTCTCTGCACTGTTTTTGTTGCTGTCATCCAACAAAGGTGTGGCATTGGAGAGGTCACAGGAGAGGTGAGCAACATGTTGAGTGCTCTGCTTCCCCCAGAATGGAGCAAGGCATAGCAACCAGATGAGGTGAGTCAGAAGGGTAAAATAATAGGAAAGACTGCGAATGTGCATCAGAGCTTCCCAATCAGAGCTCAGTCCCTTATAATCCTTTATACTGATAACTGATGTTAATAACTACTGAATTCTCTCTCTTCAATTTTGGTAGAATAAGCCACAGAATACAGGAAGTAAACTCTTCTTCAAAGAAACAGTTTTCCCTATGGACTTGGCATGGTTTGGACATTCCCACCCTTCCCGCCGGGCTTGGGCCTGGTACAGCTCTTCCACAGCTGGGGAGGTCATGGCCATAGAAAACCTCTTTCTCCTCCAGTAGCAATGCCAAGGAGTACAAAGAATCATTCCTGAACACAAAACAAATAAAAAAAAGAGAAATTGGAATCACCTTCTATAGGCTCCTGCCCACAGGGTTTGAAGAGGACTTGTGATGATGACAGGACCACTCTTCTTGGTATTGGCAGCTAAGGGCAGCTTAGCTGCATGTTGTGGCTTATGAGGTTCAGATTGGATAGTAAGAAAAAAAAATGCACTGTGAGGTAGCACAGGCCTGGACAGGTAACTCAGAAAGGTGGTGACTTCTCCATCCACAGCAGTGATCAGGCTTGAGGCAGTCAAACCCCTGCTGACCTGGTCTAGTGTTGAAGATAGTCCTGCTCCAAGTGGGAGATTGGACCTCCTGAGGTCTGTTCCCACCACCAATTCTATAAGACCCTGGGGTAAGGAATAAAGCAGAAGTGGCAAAGAAAGAATAATCCTTCCAATTTTGAAGTCTCCTGTTATTTTGGCAAGTCACCAAATAGGTATTTTCAAGCAAATGAGGACACTGCCACACACTGGTGGGTAAGCACAGTATGGGCTGCCAGTTCCCCTGCATCCCCCCATCTCCTGTTAGGAAGCAATGGGGGGGCAACTCTTCCCCAGACCTTCCCAATAGGCAGAGGGCTCTCCTTTGCCAAGTATGTTGTGTCTTCTGGAGAACTGCTGGAAGGGACTGAGGGCTGAGCTGTACAAGTAGTCTATTTTCACTACTTGTCAGAGAATTGTAGTCTATTTTCACTACTTGTCAGAGAATTGGGTGTTGTAATTCTCAGGTGTTATCCTTTTTTTGAAAACCTACAGGGAACATTTTTATGTGGCACTCACTGACAGAGGTCTCACCAGAGAACAAGGGAAAAGTTTTTTGGAAGCACAAGATGAAAACCTGTTTTCCACCGCCCTGCTGCTCCCATGGTGATCCTCCAGATTACAAACATCACTTTGTAACTTCTAAAGATGCTCCTGTGTTGATGCCACCAAAAAGCCACACTGGAAGCCTTCACATGCCAGGAAAAGAATGGTTTTGATATGAGAAAACTAATACATGCAGCAACTAGTGACTGGGCACACGCTCAGCTGTTAGCAGCTTTGTGGATGCCACTGGAAATGACTGTGGGATTTTTTAAGGACACATCAAATTGACTTGGATCTGTTAAAACCTAACGCCTTGATCTCCATCTGTGTTTCGAGTGTCCCTGCTGGAGGAGCAGAGGGAAGAACAAACACAAGCAGAGAACAGGATTTTCCTTGCCTCATCCCCACCAAGCATGTTTGTTTAAACAAGATGGGTGGAACCGAAGCCATGCATGGGTGAAACTAAAAGGAGTCAATCTCTGTGCCTGAATACTTCATACCAGCCCATTTGCTCAAGTACATTTCCTTGCAATGCAAAAGCCAATGGAGTCCTCACAACTCACCCAAGATAACACCACCTTCCCTCTGAAAAATTTGGCTTACCACCCAGGCCTTTAAATTTACTCTTTTTTTCCCCTGCTGCTGGTTTACTTCTCTTTGCCTCTGGTATTCCAGGCAGCAGGTTTACCTTCCTCACATCACACAAACGCTTTAAAAACAGACGGGATGGGGTGGGGATCATAGTCTGTGCCAGCGCTCACAGGGAACACCCCAACCCCAGCCTGATTTCCCAGCCCTTCCTTAATGTTCTCCCCACAAAGTGGACAAACAGGTCTGCAGCTCATCCCCTTCCAATCCATTACTCCACCACTTTCACAAATTCAGTCCAGTAAGTGGGTTGGATGGGTAGAAACACATCATTAGTCTACCTATTTTCAGCAGTAAAGTAAATTCTGCAGGAATTCAGCCATGTACAAAAAATCCGAATTTCCATCCTTTTGCTGTCTGTGAGCAGATTTCTGGACCATATTAGGTACCTGCTTCACCCACTCTGGACTGAAGGCTGGAAAACAAGCCCAGTGCCCCTCGCAAAGAGCACCACAGACATTTTATTCACACTAAGGGAGAACGTCTTCAGTGTTGCTGGATTGCAGCACTGCTAGACACAAGTTATTTATGACCTTTGAGGTCACTAAACCCAAGCCATGCCCACCAGACTCCAGGTAAAGGAGCTGCTGCACTAAACCTAGCCTGGAGCAACTCCCCTGGAAGAGTTTGCTAGTAAATGGGTGACACATGGCCGTCAGGACTCTGATAGCATTGCTCCAACATGACTCAAAAACACTCCAGCACTTGCATGTGCCTCCACAGTATGTCCTACCCCACTTGTGAGGAGCCTTGCTCCCACCAACAGCACCACGCAGAGCTTCACAGTGATACACAGTGACATATCAGAAAAAGCAGGACTAGCGTGGATGAAGAGTTTGGAAACATGTCCTTGGTGAGTAAACACTCTTTGCCTTAAAACAAAACCAAACCCAAAACAACAATAAAACAATTTATTCACACTCTTCAGAAGATGCTAATTAAAGTTTACTTTAAAATACTAGCAGACACGAGTGTGGGCTGTAACAGGAACATACTGTGAAGTGACAGGTCTGCAATAATCCCATGCCTCAGCCAAGTCTAATTCATTCTGATCACACACAGGTCCGAAATCCAGGGAGCTCTTGGAGCACAAGCATGTGCACTTGTGGGAGGTGCAAGAAGTGGCTCCGGAGTGCCGGAGGTGCGAGAACAAGAACAGGTGTGAGAGCAAGGGTTAATAAATGGGGGGTGCCAAAGAGCCCAGCTTTGCAGCAAGCACAAGGAAAGCTCTCCCTGCTTTACTACGGCAGTTTTGCAGAACTATCCCTCACTCGCTGGCTCCTCCTTCCAAAGTTTGCTTTAGTCTAGAGCAAACTGGCCACAGAGAAATGGAAAAAGGCAAAGAAAAGGCTGAATGTGGCTTGGTACTGGAGGATGAGATGCCATGACTGCTTTGGTTCTAAGGAGACAGGCACAGACCATCATTTCACCAACTGGAATAACTCCCTTAGCCTTTAATAGCCAACAAACCACCTGCTCAGCACTGAACCCCAACACTGCCTCGAAACTCATGAACCAGGGAACAAAGTTTGCTCGTCTCCAGCTTTATCAAGGTTTTTACTCCTGCCAAGTGATAGTGCAGCCACCTGAGCAAGCCCATGTTTTCCAACAGGAGCAGAAGTCCTCTGTGCTCCATCAGTTATCTGAACTGAGGTGTTAGGTGAAACACCAGGCACTGACAGAGCAAGAAAAAAAACCTGTGAGGGCAATACTGAAATAACAATTGCTTTATTCTAGTGATGCACACTACAACCAACACCCCTATTGCAACACCACAGCAGGTGGAACCACATAGGTAAAGGGAGTTAAGGACAAGGCTGATGGAGACAACTTCCATGTCCCCAAGTATGGCTCCATACCATGTGCTTCACTGCTCCTTTAAACTCATATAATGTCTTCCAGCTTGAGTAGGAAAAGCAACAGATTGCGATGCATACAATTTTCTTTTTAAGTTGCTACTTCCTAACTTACTTAATTCTATTTCTAAAGGACTAAGGTGTTGCCTTAATTTCAAGGTTCTTCAGTAAGAGGTCAAGAAGACCAATACTGCAGCTCTTTGAGCAGACAGATGACCTTGCCCTAAGCACAGGCAGTGATATCAGCACAGCATCCAGCAACAGATTTCAGTGGACATGACCTGATGCTATTCAGCTGACCCAGGTCGCACAGACAGTGTGCACCACAACTGCTGTCAGGTTTAAAGCTGGTCCTAAATGGCACCCAGAGCTGCCTTCCCTCCTAAGGAAGGCACCTGGTTTTGCAATTCCCACCCATGCCCCAAGCGTGCACAGAGGGACGTGCCCTCCTCGTCCCTGCACAGGGAAGGATCAGCATCAACACACCTGAACATGGAGGTGTGTTTTAACCTGCCAAACACCAACATCAAGGTAAAGTGCCATGGAGATCACCTCCATTGACACAGGACTGACCAAGTTACTGAAGCTACAAGGATATACCTGGAAGGCTATCAGTGGCAGGACAAGAGTCAAACAGCTACATGAGGCCTCTGGGGGGTAGAAGGATGGCAAAACCTCATTATGTGTTTGCCAGCTCTGACTGCAGATTGGGCTTCACCTCATGAGTGCAGCACTGCCCCACTCTATTACTGCGGAGGCAATGAGCAGAATTATGCTTGGTGTATTAGGAAATAATTTCACCCATTTCCTGCAGCCAGCGTTATTTATTTTTATTCCATCTTTCTTTCCCCTGGTCTGCACATGCCCTGGGAAGGCATTTCAGGTATAAGATTTCACTGGGATCCCACCTGCACTTGCCACAGCATTTCTCTCTCAGGCAGACTGTAATTAGAGGGAGCCAATAAACCATATGTCATTTGGGTGATTTCACTTTTAATTACATTTTCCAAAGGGTATTAAATAGTTCCATTAAAGCACACATGAACCACCAGGCTTGTCAACCTGGTGTCACCTCACCTCTCACAGGAAGCTCCACTTACTACCACGCTGAATTTGGGAGCCCAGGTTGCTCCTCACAGCCTTGTGCCCAGCTGATCCCATTGGGACCTGGCTCACATCCCCCAGGTGGCTGCAGGCATGGGACACTGATGTGGTGGGTGTTCCTGCTTTAACCCACTGAAAGCTCTGCTGGGCACTGAAAAGGAAAATTGAAAAACATATCCCCTTAAATTATCATGGGATGTAAAGTGGAAATGATAAGTCTCTCACATGCTTGGGAAAATCATATCCTTTATCCAGGCTTAGAGCTTTTTCTCACTGGTTCCACCATCAGTTTCCCCTCAACTGCTCTGGACCATCACAACCATATACGATGTCTTTAGGAAACTATCCTCACAGACATCAAGGCGAGAGCTCACCTCGTGCAACCCAAAGGCTTTGATTTCTTTGCACGTGAACCTGAGGTCCCACCTCCCACCCCCTCCATCCATCCATGCTCTGGACATAGCAGTGGCAGGTTCTGTGATACAGCACCAAACCAACATGAGCTTGCTCACTTCCCAGCAACCCCCCCGCCTGTCACTGAGTCCATGTCCTTGTGACACACGGAAGCGCTCTCAGACACTTCAGTGACAAAGTTTCATTCACATGTCTCCTCGCTTGTGAAATCCCCAGTGCTCCCTGGGAGATGAATACACAGAGATCCTAAAAACTAACCCGACAGATGGGAAGCAATATAATGAAGGAGCCTTACTTCTTACAGAACCTCCAGCTTTCTCCTTCGGCCTCTGAAGAGCTGGAAAACAAGGTCAGTATAAATATTTCTGCATCCCAAAGCTGTTTAATAAAAACATCCCTATGTTTATCAGACTGCTGCTTAGCTGTGTGCTCACTGACATCTCCCTAATTGGAGAGCAGGAACTTCAGGGTAGCTACTTCACTCTGATCAGAGTTTCTGGCCAGAAATCTGGGTCAGATCCAGTGTTGTATTCACTTTTTCCATATTAAGAGTCTCCTTTTTGAGCTGATACGTTGCATTTGAAAATAAATATTAGTAAGCAAGATTAAGTGTGAGCTGGAAGCCTCCAAGGGATTCTTCTTAAAAGTGTGGTTAGATCTGCATCAAAGAAACACTCCTGCACATGCCTTGTGGTCTTTGGGTAACATGGACTGTCAGAAACAAAACCCAAATGAGCCTAATTCATCTCTGCCATGAAATAGTGACACTCAGGGACAAACACTGTGGCCTCTCAGTCCAGAGCACAGCCAGACCATACAGCCTGATTGTACTGATCTTGCAAAAAAAGAAACAGCATTTGCACCATGGTCCCTGAGCAATGTGAGTCAGACCTAAAAAGCTTGAGAAAAAACTCAGTTTTCAAGTTTAACAAACAGATGTAGCGTCTAGAAACCGAACAAGAATGTCTGTATCCTATAAGCAGATAGCAGAGAGAGCTGCGATCAGCATCCATGGATTCTTCCCACAAAATACCTTTAAATAGCTTCTATTCAGTATCCTACAGAAGAAAACAGAGCTAAAATATCTTAATATAAGGGGATTTTGTTTTGATCCAAACATCTTAATTTCAAATATAGCAGGCAGCAAGCTGTGTGTCAGATACCGCCCAGACAAAACCTGTCTTAGTTTAGAGTTGACAAAATGTGACTTTTAACCTGAGGAAAACCAAAATCTTCTCAGTTACTGCCAATTTTCATCTTCAGGATCAATGGCAAGAACCTGAGAGGGTCCATGAAGCACCTGTGCTTGCACACCTGTTGCTAGGGGCTAAGAAGACGATGCTGTGTCTGTCTGGACTGTGTTTTTAAGGACATTGATGGAAAAGCAGGACGGGAAATCTGGACAGTCTGTGTGTCTCTATACCAGCAGAAGTTTTTCTGATATAAGATAACAAGATAAATAATTACTGTGACTACGATGGCTTCCCTGGCTGCTTTCAGGCTGCCAGAGAGCAAGGGAGCTATTCCCAGCCTCGGGAGAGACAGCTTGCACATACCCAGGAGTTATGTTTTCAGACATACTCTGGAGCCCTGTGGCACTTACTGTGCACCAAGAACAGCATTTTTGTGACACATTTATCATCTGTCCCCTCCTCCCTGCCAGCCAGCACAGTGGGGCGTGCCGGGGAGACTACAGGTTTGCCAGAGAGCCGAATTTGCCCTATGCTGTCTGGACGCCACAGGGAGCACGAGCTCACTCTCCCTCTGCCAATCTGAGAGCCACCCCAGGCTTCAGATTCAGACTGGGACAAATCCACCACAGTGAAGGAGAGGAGGGAGAAAAGAGATTTATGTCTCAAACCTGAACCTCCTTGGAAAGGTGTAGAGGAAGAAAAAGCAAGGGACTGGCAAGTGCCAGAGCTGCATGCCTAGTGTGGGGCAGGTGAATGGAATTTTGGAGGGAAAGGAGCTTGGGACTGAGGGATTTTGCTGTGGAGAAGGGAAGAAAACACTGGCTCTAAAGTTACAGATACTACTGGCCAAGGCACGATAGTCTTAAAAGGTGTTCATTATCCCAACTTACATATCTTGTCCCCCTCCCTCTGCCCAGAGACAGAGTTGTCAGCAGCTGATGAACAAACCCATTACTCTTCTCCTTAAAAATGAAAACCAGCAACCCTTACACTCTGCACTGACTTTAAAAATTCACTCCAAAGCAGACACAAATCTTCAAACACCAGCAAAAGGTTTGGACCCCTGCTAGAGCTGGACACTACCCTGGGGCCATGGCAGCAGCACCCCGAGGACCCCCCAGCCTTAAACCCAGAGGGGACTTCTCTTCCCGTTCCTTTTTCCCCTCCAGCACATGTGTGTGTAACAGGGGAGACATGTTCCTGAGCATGGACTCCTCCCTCTGCCCAAGCCCTCCTGAAACTTTTAGTCATTTCCACCCTACTCTTAGGGTATCCAAGTAGCTTATAGCAACTTATAACTACATATAGCTTATAATTACCTAGCTTATAACTATAAGGGCAGTTACTACATCCACCTTCAGGCACTTCCAGCAATGAGGAGCATTTCAAGGCAAGGCTATCTTCAGTTTCCCTAAGCAATATTATTGTACTTCAGTGTGGAAATTTTGAGTCTTAGTGAAGAAACACATGAAGAAATGCCTTTGGGTACAGAAATACTGAGTTACACACCCGCATAGATTTCTGAAAGACATCACCACTCAGGCTTTTAAAGGCTACAGCATTCAGATCAAGATCAAATTCCTCAAGTAGGACAAAAAGCCCTCATCCTCTCCTTTAAAACCATAGACTGAAGGTTCAAAGTTTCAAAATGAGCCTTCACGTAAAGGTAGGGTCCTGGAAATTCACAGGACAGAGCAAAAGCTGCAGCTGAGAAAGTATTTGAACTGAACTGCTCCAAACTGTGTCTTTCTTCACAATCTTTACTCTCGAATAATGACCTGAAACTCTCCAATTTCATACCTGTTAGTTACATGTGTGACTAGCTTCAAATATATAACGTTCAAAATCCAATTATTTTACAACAACATGATGGGGAAAAAAGGAAAAAAAGTAGACATTTTGACTAGGGGGCAAATATTTTTAGCCAACTTTTAACCATTTTTTCCCAAGTTTTGTTAAAAGACTACGAAAGTGCCCAAATTCCCGAAGTTTGTATTTTCCGTTAGAATGTCGTGTTTTTCATTCTTGTTTTATACATCACCTTATCATTCTGGTCATCCAAACAGCTAAGTGTCCCTTACCTCTCTGGTAAGGTGCCCCTCTCGGAACAAGAGGAAAAGCTCCACACAAATCCAGTTGCATTGGTACAGCATACACATAAACCTTATCATAAACAGTTGCTTTTTTAGTGCCAGAAACTCCCTAAAGCTCAGGTTCTGGGTTTATTTCAGACCAGAATCCTATAGTCTAATAGTGCCCATTTTCTAGCACTCACCCAGTCCATGGTTACCAATTTCCCCAGCACAGGTTTTTCCTGCTAAGGTGTGGAGAAGGCTTACCTGGCCTCTCACTGTTTTCTTCAGGGAGAAGGGAAGAAAAGAGCTGGTCAGGTAATTCCAGTTGCTGCAGTCAGGAGCAGGAAAAAATACTTCTTCAGTAACTTCAATAGCAGACCTTTTTCCTCAAATTGCCTTCCTGACTATCATCTCTGGTGTGTTGCTGATATCTGCTGGCATACTCTGAACCTTAGAAGTCAAACCTCTTTCCAGCCCACGTGTCCTCCATGCTCGTTACCCAGCATTCCTTGTTGGAGATGCAGAGGAAGGCAGAGGAGAGAGTTCACTTTCCAAAGCTCTCCATTAGCCTACAAAGAAAGCACAGTTAATGCTTAGGAACAAAAGCTGCTCTTGAAGGGACATTCTGTCCTCACTTCCATCAGCAAGGGCTGAGTGAGCAGGGTTTGACAGAGCAAGAAGAAATTCAGGATCGTCAGAATTAGACAGGACTGCTGGCAGCTATTTTCTTCCTACTTTTGATGGCTCTCAGCTATTGTCATACCTGGAACCAAGTCAAAAGCATGCTTATCTTGCTGTGCAAAGCTATTTCTTTCAGCTTCTATAATAAATCAGGGGCATTAGCAAACTCTTTAGACAGGTTGCAAAAAAGAGCCATCCCATATTTAAAACTCACCAACATCCAGCTGAGATCGATCGCTCGGTCCCTTTAATTTCCATTGCTTAATTTTAAGCCAGCTAAACTCTCTCCTTTACCAAGACTTCTCATGCCAAACACTGAGTTCCCCAATCACCTTCTGGCCTCAGCAAGGCAGAGAAATCTCCATAAGCACCAGGCCCTCAAGGGAAACCACCTGAGCATCTGCTTTACAGGGAACTGCTCTCACCTGGGATTCTTGATGCATGGCAGAGTTTTCACAGCAATGCCACAATGCTCCTCACCACATCACCAGAGAGGAATTTAGACAGGAGCACTATGTAAAAGGCACAGGCAGCAAATCTTCCTGCCTGTTAATGGGGCCTCCATGAAGTATCTCTCTACATGTCATGCATTCTACAGGTAAAACAGTTCATCAGGTCTTCCATTCAAGAAAGTTTGGAAATTTTGAGCAAAACCTTTGAGGGAGTGTCATGGGTTAGCAAGGATTTCCCCCTCCCTGGGGGCTGGTAAGTGGCTTGTCCAGGTGAATTTCCGGGACAGACCCAATCAGAAGTTTTGGTAACGCCTTTTGCCAATTACATCTTTAAGAAATTGGAAGAGAAGGCTAGTTGCGCAGTTGGAAATCGAGGAGCCATGTGAGGGAGAGGCAGCAGGCTCCAAGGGGGGGCCAGGCCTCTCTCCTCCCCCGGCCCTGGGTTGGGGGTTGGAGCAACCATGGAAGCCCCCCTGATCCAGACATGGAACGGAGTGAAGAAAAGAAAAAGACTTAAAAGGACTTTGCAAAAGAAACTTAGAAACTACAGCTGGAGAGATAGCAGAGCCTTCAAGGTCAGACCTGGCAGCAGCCAGAGAGAGAAGCCTCGAAGGGGGGGGAGAGATGATTCCTTCTTCCCCCTCCCTCTCTCTCTCCCTTCAGCAGGGAAAACGACTGAAATTTAAAATCCCTGCCACCTGTAGAAGATTGTTGGGAAGCAGAGACAACTCTCGTCTCCAGCTCACGAAGGAGCCCATGATGGAACAGATGCAGAATATGTGACTCCATGGAGGGAGTTTTTGCTGGTTTGTGGCCCACGCAGAGAAGTCTTACACCAGAGCGAGGAGGCCTAGGTAAGAGCTTGGGATCCCAGGGAGGGATCCATGCTGGTGCAGCTAAATTTGGACCCATGTCCGAGACCAGTGCTGGTGCAGCTGCATTTGTGACCCCAAAGGACAGCAGAGAATGAAAGAACTGTTGTCCAAGGGGGTAGACCCACGTTGGAGAGGTCTATCAAGGACTATATTTGTGGGAAGAGACCCCACAGAAAACAGGGGTGGATTCAAAAGCCATTATCCCCTGTGACTACGTGGAGCAGACCATGGAAAAAACAAATGTCCCCTTGGGTAGTCCATGGAGACCTTACAGGACTCTGGGTAACCCCAGCCTTTGGCCTTAGCTGAGGAGGGACGTAGGCCCAGCCCTGTAGTCGACATAAAGAGGAGAAAAGGGCCGGAGAGAAACTGTTCCAGCTGCAACGAGTCAGAGGAGTTGTCTCAGAGATAACAGAGAAGAAACAAGTGCTGCAGAGTGCCTTAGAAGAATCTGCTTGCTTCTCCTCCTGGACTAATGCAA
>JAWWES010000002.1:2851427-2902773 GCA_035583135.1 Lophotriccus pileatus
TGCCTTAAGGGCTAACGAGCTCCATCTGCCCGGGGAGGTCCCTGACCGGGAATCGAACCTGGGTCTCAGCGGTAACACACATAGTTTCTGTCCCAAGGTGCTTGCAGGAGGGTTAGAACATTACTTGGAAGGCTGAAACCGAAACATCTCAGGGTTGGATTTTTACCTTTTCATCTCCAAACAGCAACATATATCTGGAAACTCTGCATCACCAGAGTTTTCACTTCTCATTTTGCTTATTCAGAGCCATCTCCAAAGTCAGGGAAAGCACTAGGTAGCAAGCTACAAGGAGAAATAAAAGCATGGAAGGAAGCAAAGCAAGAGCCATTGATTAGATTTCTGTTCAGATTTTTTTTTCCCCTTCTGTAGTGAATGGGAAAAAACCAAAACTCATATATCAACATTTTTAAAAAGTCCAGCCCTTTAAAACTGCTGCATGTTCCTGTATCTGCAAAATAAAGCACCAGTTCAAGCCAACCGCAAACTTTCTGATATAATCTGCACAATTATTTTTCTACTTGTCTCGATGAGTGTTGACTAATTAGCAAAACAGCACCTGAAACTACCTGTTCCTGTTATCCCAGTCCTTGTGCAGCCCGGCTGTAACACACACCTCTCCTGGGGTCCAGGTGGGTGATTCCCCCCTCTTGCCCTGCAGCATTGACCTTTGCTGGGGCACAAGTGGGAGAACACAAAGCAGGGGAGCAGAGCACCTTCCAGGATTTTGGAGTGATGAACCACACAGTGACAGGGTTTACTGTCTCCACCTGAGAAGGTGGCCTGAGCCAGCTCAGGGCCTCAGCCCCTTTGCCCAGTAAATGTTCCCTGCAGATGATCTGCATGAAGGCTTGAATAAATATTACTCTGATTTTTTTTTTTTTACCATGACAGTTAAACTTGTCTCTTTGTGGTGTTCTTAGACTGCTTGATCTCCTACAGTCCATTTCAGCTCTATGTTTCTGTGCTTCTAACTTATTTTTGGAGCCAGATAAAAACTTATGTAGGGAGTGAAAGTGGTGGAGTGACTTTTTTCACCTTTTATTTTTGTTTAGTTTTAGAGTTTCCTTGTACATGTCAAAACCTCCCCTAAGTTAACGTGGGTCCCTGGCTAGTGCCTGCCTCTCTGTGCACACAGCAGCACTTTCCAAATGCCATAGATGAGGTGATGCCTCTCCTCTCTGAGCACAGAGAAGGTTTTTTCCCTTGTTCCTTGCTGTCCCTAATGCCTTTCATGACACATACCTACGCCATCACCTCTCCCAATCCCCCAGCGAGATTATATGCATGGGTGAATAAGCAAACCCCACCCAGTCTGCCTGAGCAGCTCTCAGCTATAAATCACCCATGGCTGTTCCCTGAGCTGAAATTTGACTGCTTTCCTCCTCTCCTCAATTGTCTTTTTTGCGTGCCTACACTGGGGACAAAACCAAGAAACACTGAAGTCCCCAGTGCTGCTGTACAATTCAGCAGGGCTGCAAAACCCCACCAGCAAACCCAACAGCTGCTGGCATGGGGAAGAGCGGCTTGTAACCTGCTGAGTGTCCTGCTGAGAAGGAGATTCAGTTATATCCTGCAGAGCTGTGCCCAGGGCCAGTCTGAGGCAGGGGGTGTGAAGAGTTGTGCTCTCTCACTCCATCCTCCGAGACTTGGCATGTGTACGTTACTGGATGGGCTACAGCTACAGGACAGATGGACATGGGCGAACATCTATCCCTCTCCCCTTCTTCATCGGGTTTACCTGCAGAGAATAATGATTCAGAGACACAAAAACCAAACTTTCACAGTGGAGAAACACAGCAGATTGTACGGAGTGAAAGGAATAATCACTTATTTCTTTATATTTGAGGCCATTTTATCAACTTTTGCTTATCCTTTAGAACCTGTGTCTCAATATTGCAAACCTTCTCAAGCTGTACAGTGACAACAGAAGCTTTAAAACCTTTACAGTTTTCACAAGAGCTTAAACAGGGTCTTTGTTTGTAGTCCTACTTGTCACTAGCAGTTGGGTACCTGTTTGGTGCCAAAATAGGACAGTGAGGCCCATTCCAGGTCTCAGCAAATAGGTGTCTGAGCTACACACGGGGTACAATACCGAGAAGGTGACCTTGGAGAGATGAGGCACTGACTCCTTGCAGGCCATGTCCAAAGTGCAATGGGAGCTAGAGGAACAGAGAATGCTTTATTGGTCAATTCAGCCTCAGATGCCTTTCTATAACTATAAAAATAAAGGTTCCCATTCCCCAGATAAAATAAGAAAAAAGCTGAAATTTTTTCTGGGTTTAACCAAATCCTAGCATATTTCAGCCAAAGCCCTGAGCACACCACCTGATAGGGAGGAGGAGGGCCACGTCCTGTAACAGGAATCACCACATGTTCTCCACTTCCTCCACTCTTCTCTGCTCACCAGATCTTTATCAGGAGAGATCGCTCATGCTGTGCTGTTTCCTCTTCTTACTACGATCTCCTGCACAACAGGGACTTCTCAGAATTTTAATGCTTAATAATCTATTTGACCTTTTCATTAGTCCAGCTTTTGGTTGGCTTTCATGTTAACTTCATCTTTTTTAGGTGGCACACAATGCAAAGTGAGTAGAAACATGCACCAACACCAGTTCATGTTAGAAAACACCTTCAAACCAGACTAACGTTCTCTGCAATTAGGTTTCAAAGAACTCAGGAGTCATTACAATATGGGTAACAATACCACCCCTTTCCAAAACAGAAGTGGTGCCAGAAATGACTAAGTTCTGAAGGAAAACAAGAGTAAGTTCTAATATATTGGTAACATTCTCAAAATTATATAAAATAGTATTATTTGGCCCTGACAGAGACCAAGCTCTTCCTCTCACTGCTGCAGAAGCACAGGGTAAACAGCAGCAGTACAAATACTAATGGGTGTTGGGATTCAAACACCACCACTGCTCAAGTCACCCTTTTTGACATTTCCCAAGAAAGCTGCACTAACAGTTTTTTGCTTTTACATCTCTGCTGCCTGTTTCCATTCTGTGATATAATACCCTTATCCATGATAATCTGAATTTATCTGACAGCCGTATTTCATGCATTGGTGTATCAAAATACAGCCTTCTGAAAATAGCTGCTAAACTAGAACAAAGTGAGATGCACTTATTGATGCCATTTGTATTGATTCATACCAATTCAGGTGCTTATTTGGGAGTAAAGTGAATCAATTTCATTTGGAATTCTGCAGCTTTTTACACGATCTCCTTCCACCTGTGGGGGATTTTCTGGCTTCCCTTCTTTCAGTTCTCCACAGAGATTAAACACTTGGTCCCTTATTCCAATGAGGACAGCAGAGACAGCTGGCAATTACCTGATCACTCACCAGGTCAACCCAATTTGCCACCTGAAGAACCCCTCCTGAACCCCACTTTGCCTTTTCTTGGCACCTTCTAATGCTCACATTCTTCTGGAACGTCTCTGCAAGCATAATGCATCCTGGGAGAAGGGAGAGGTATTTTGGTACAAAGGTGTTTGGCTTGAGGTCACATGTTAAACGAGCCCAGCAAAGCCCTGGTCTCTGAGTGGTACCTGAGATGCTCCACACAACACTGTAGCAATTCTTCTGTGAATTTTCACAGTTGTGTTTCCTCAAATTCTGCATCAAAAATCACCAGTCAGCATGTCCCACTCTTCTGTGTGTGCATACAGACCCCCTACACATACATACATTAAAAAATAGGTGTACATATACACTACATTAGGAAACAAAACAGTGAAGAGAGCTGAGAAAGAGGAATGCCCCTGTTCCTTCCCATCCTGAAATAAAGAGATTAGAATTCATGCTGTTGCACTATTAAACAGGTACAAAGGATGAGTTGGGTGCCTTTATCTTGTCATCACTGGTTTACAGCTACAAGGGCCTGTTATTCCCCTACGATGCTTCCTCTGGGGTGACAAAAATCTCTTTCAAAATGTTCCCAGCTGTGGTTTGAGGCATCCTTGCTGAGGGCTGGCAGATAAGGCAGCTCCCCGTCGCTACACGTGCTGCGAGCCGGGAGCGCAGCCCAGCAACTGGCGCCAACCGAAAAAAGGAGCTCAGCCCTGATCTTATCCGCCCGGCACGCGCAACACTCCGCCTTGCTCCACGTGGGCATCCTGTTTCCCAATGCCACCGTCATCCTCACACAAGAAGAACATGTCCGCAGCCACGAGGGTGGTCGAACCCCAGCGTGGGTTGCTCAGAGAGGCTGCAGCAGCTCCATGCTTGGAGACACTCAGAACCCCGGGGGCAACCCGCTCTAGGCGGCCCTGTTCGAGAAGGGAGTTGGCCCACAGGGGATCTTTTGTGGTTGCTGCCAAACTCAAATATTCCGTGAGTCAGAAAACTCCAGTCTGACTCAGAGCACACCTATAAAAAGGAGGGAGAGTGACTTTTTACATGGGCGAGTGACTTTTTACAAGTGAGAGGACAAGGGGGAATGGTTTTAAATGAAGAGAGATTTAGATTAGATGTTAGGAAGAAATTCATCCCTGAGAGGGTGGTGAGGCCCTGGCACAGGTTGCCCAGAGAATCTGTGGCTGCCCCATCCCTGGCAGGGTTCAAGGCTGGGTTCGATGGGGCTTGGAGCAACCTGGGATAGTGGAAGATGTCCCTATCCATGGCAGGGGATTGGAACAAGATGATCTCTAAAGTCCCTTTCAATCCAAGCCAGTTTGTGATTCTACCAAAACTGACTTGGGCAATGGCACAGAGCAGATGGTCACTCTTCAATATAACTATGATTTGCACGGTGTTAATTCCTAAATTTCCCTAGTCAAACACCAAGAGCTGGGAGGGGTAGATCCCATCAAAATTCCTTTCCTTTTTCTGCTCCCTGGCATAGACAAAACTGCACTACAATGTCTGGAGAAGCAGTGCTCTGACCAAAGAGCATTATTCGTACTGTTTAAATTAAATTTTGCATACGGGATACATTAATTCCATTGGTTCACAGCACAGTTGTCAGGCTTTGTTTTTTCCTCTCTCCATTCCCCCCAAATGCAGCATTAGGTGGTGCCTTGCAAGCAGAAGAATATGGGTATTGTCTGGGTGGAGTAAGTGATTAGCAATGAATTAATTTTGAAGTGACAGGGAATAGTGAGAACATGGGAGATGACAAGCAAAAGATCTGTGACACATGGCTGCAACTCAGTATGCCAGCACAGTGAAATCATAGCTCCGTGCTGGCTAAGTAACACAGGTTTCACTCTTCCTCTCCACCTATGAATGAATGAATGAATGCATGAAAAAAAAATAAAATCAAAGGTGACATGGTGAAATTGTCCTTGGGAAGAAGTGGGTGACATTTCACAAGGTTAGTGGAAGCAATGAAGGCAAATGCAAGAATGTGAAAGGCTGTGTGCCATGTGAAAACTCATTAATGGATTTGCTTGCTTGTTTTGCCATTTTCCAGAAGGAGAACCCAGTGACAACCCTGAGAAGTTGATTGCACATGGATACACCCCTTTTTTGACTTTCCTTGGAGCTGAAACTATGAACTCAACCAAGTGTCTGGTCGCCTGCACCTTGGCAGCCCCTTAACCAGTCACTTAAAATGCTCTGGGAAGGAAGGGGAAAACCCTTATGTTAGTCCCACTTCCTAATCGTGTCTGCAGCTGCAGTGTCCATGGCTTCCTCTCCAGAACTCCATCCTGGAAGGGCAAAGTCCCCACACTTAATAATCTTACTCACAACTGCCAAAATTTTTATCCTTCCTGGTTTCACCAGATCATCCAGTGGCAATGAATGAACAGGATTGTTCACACCGTTGAATTTCTTTGCACACAAATTCAGGGGGAAGAGCATTGCCTGAGCCATACTGTGCCATGCCGCACAGAGTGGAGGCAACTGTGAAAATTAATAGTCAGAAAGGAAACCAGACTGAATTCTGCTTAACTACACACCTGGTGGCTCTCCAAAAAAACTACGTGAATTAATACTAGTCAGTTCCAGCTGATAAAAACATTTTTATAGATAATCATTCACTAGGAAATGGCTTAAAAGTATCCACTTCATTCCAAATAAATTAACAAACAAGCTTGTCTTGGCTGTACCTGCTGCTGGTCTGTAACTGAAATGTGAGAGACAACACATTCACTGCCTTGACTACATATATTCAGTCCTTATCTATTTTTTGACACTCAAAAGGCAAGCACAAGTAGATGGCTATGCTTGCTAAAATATTGATTTCATAGAAAATACTTTGGATATGGAAAAGAGATAACACAATTTTGGTTTGTTTTTTAAACAGGCAAAGAAAACAAGGTGAGAAATGTCAAACGATATAATTAAAATCCTTTTTCAGGAGATTCTTAAAAATGCTTAAAACCCAATAACTTCTTTGAACCAAACCCACCTGAAATGCATGCTTAAAGGTTTGCCTGTGGATATTATCAGCTGATTCAGAATAGAGATTTCTCTCCTAATTAGGTGAGCACGTACCACTTGAAGAGTATTTCATATTAAAAGAAGGCAAATACTATTCATTAATCAAGTCTCCCTGCCCCCACCCCAGCTCTGCTGAAAGCACAAAGTTAAGTGGGTCAGGAGAAGGGTTACGAAGGATTCTGCAAGACCAGAGATAAGCCATCAGGCAGTTGGAGGGGAAAGCATTTTATCTAGAAGAACAGGCCTGACTTTCGTTCCATCGAGATAAGCACTCCAGCTTCTCAATGTGGGGAAATAGCCCAGAATAGCTGTTGTGGAATACTCCTGCCCAAATACCTCCCGAGATAGACTCACGGTGCCTTGCACTAAACCCTCTGTTTGGGGATAAGCCAAGTGGTGCAAAGGCTTTGAGAATAATGAATTAGAGGGTATCCTCTCAGGGCAGCAGTGGGAGGACTATTGTGCCGTAAAAATTGCCATTTGGCTTATTCTGCCATCTTTTTCCCCTAAAAAGAAACTTCAGGATGGGGATTCTGGCTGTGTGTAAGCTTGGTAGTGGAATGAGGCAAATGACTAAAGACATAGCTACATTCAGAGGTCATCTGTGGTTTATTCAGCCTAGCTCAGATGTGCCCAGATCAGCCTACAATAACAGCAAGGGGTCTCAAAGAAGCCTTGGCAATGTAGCAGGACATACCAGGAAATTAAGTGTGTGGACAGTTCTGCAGCGATTTGAACTTGGCAGGACAGGTGAACCAGAGGTCACTGAAGTATCAGCAATTTCACGTGAAGCTGAATGAACTGGCTAGTGAGGCTATCTTCAAAACCTCTTCTACCTTAAGAGCTTAAGATCTCTTTTATTATTGAGTCTACACCAAACCCCAAAAGTCCTTTACATTTCCTCTGTTACACAGAATTGTCTCCTAAGAGCAGCTGAAGTGTCTCGCACAGGGTGCATCTCACCATCTCCAGCTTAAAAGCTTCCTTTCCAGCAGATATGACGAATGTAAAACTGGTATCCTATTGATAGTGTTACCACTGTGCCTCTCTCTGGAGAAAACAAACCATCAATGCTCACAAGTTTAACGGATCACAGGCCACCTATGTCCTGGTTTTCAGTAGAAATTATAAGTAGGACAACATCCAGTTGCAGTGTTTTGAGCTACGTAGATCTATTTTAGACCCAGATATTTTAATATCTTATCAAAAGATCTGACAAAAAAACCCAGAGAAATGAAGGGTAACGTTCACAGATGAGGCAGATGTGTGGGAGCAGGATAAAGATCAGGATGTCAGTTATCCCAAGCCATCCAGATCTGTTGGGCAGCTGGACTGGTTTGACCAACACGTGTTTCAGCACATCTCAGCTCCAGATCAGGTGTCCAGGGCCCAGGGATGCTGGTCCCATTTATAGGAGGGGGGGTGCATTCTGACAGCAGTGACTCAGCCAAAGCTCAGAGCTGGCCTGGGGTAACAGGCAGGGTAACTCACTGCAGAGCACAGCCCCACTGCCCCACAAACACTGAACAGTCACTCAAGGGCACACAGGGACATCTACCATATGTAAGTACAGAGGGATTCGTCTCCAGAAGCAGCAAGATATTAGTAGAACAGTGGAACTGGAATTCTGTCTCCAAGTCTGGTATCCAGGCTTGGACAAATAAAGGAGAGGAGCATTACAGAAAGATCTTTGGACTTCTGAAAATGAGAAGAAACTGGTTTCTTTTTATAATTAGATGCTAAACTCATTAGTGTTAGCTAGGACTTTGCTCAGTGCTGGGACACCACCTAGCTCTGAAGGTCTTCTAGGAACTAACATAATGCAAATAATCAATACCAAACTGTATTGATTCAACTCTTGCTGTGTTCTAACGTCTAGTGACAACTTCTTGTTTTCTTACTGGAAGAAAGGGGAGGAAAGTTGAAGGCAAATAAAGAGGACATTTGATGGAAGAAATTAATTTTTAAAAAGAACTCCCAGGAAAAAGCACTTTAAATGCCTCCTCACGGCCACACAGCAGCAGCATAGCACTCGGTATGTACTGCAGGCATCCCAACTATGCATTCACTGCTTGGGAAACGCAGCTGCTGCCCAAACACTGCACATTTATGCCACTCCAGGAAAAGGAGAAGCTTTTCAAGCCACTACGAGGTGGGTTGTTTTCAGGTCAGCCTTTGAAACATCTCTTTCATAGGTAACAATACACAGAGGTATCCAAGGACAACTGTATTCCATGCTCTTCACAGTACACTGGCCAGAATGGGCAAGCGTGGCCACCAGCTCTGAGCATGTGGCATGTGACGCCTAAACCTTAGTTTTCATGGAGACCAATGACGGTTACCTGCCAAAACCTCAGGCACAAGGATGCTACAGGCCTAGAGCTAACCATAAAAAATAAAAATTAAATAAAAAAAATCTGCAGTGACTGTGCTTCCAGATGTCTGGATTTATCCATAAAGGAGGTACAGACGGAACTGACAACCAGAAGTCAAGTTGCACTAACACAAGCACATGCTATAACGATGGTTGTGGTCATTATGGCTATCACCAGAACAGGTCCCTGGGAGAGGACAGGCACAGACAAGAGTATATCCCTGGGAGCACACACAGCAGCCCAGAGAGCTCAGAGCAGCCCTCACATCTTAGTGATGCTTGGCTCCTGCCAGGCTGCTCAGGACGCACAGGTTTGTCATGGTGAAGGATCTGGGCCTGTAGGTGAGGTACCCCCTTGTGCCTTGTACAGCAGCTCACCCTTCCTAAGGCAGGACCTGTTTGGAAAAGGGTCTGGAGAGCAGGAGTATCTGCCAGGAGGATGCCAAAAGGCCTCTTCACAGCTTTGGGGAACATACAGCTGTGTTTCAGGCACGTCTGCTACGGCTTGTGTGGAACTGAGAACAGCTTGACAACTTTACTCGAGTCCAACAGCAACTGCAGAGCTCCCTGTTGTAGCTTAGTTGTGTTCATCCAGCACCCTGAATCACACTGAGAAGCAAACCTTTAAATTCGTTTTTCTGAAGTGGGTTCTCAAGAGACAGCCAGTGGCAGGTTATCATGGGAGATGGGTTTGGAAAGGCAGGCTGGTCAGATTTTGCAACTAACTGATAAAAACAAATCAACCACAGAAACAAATTCCTCGACTCATTTAAAAGAGGGGGGGAAATGCCTTCAAGGAAAATCTCTTTTTTCCCATCTCTGAAATTTCTGGGAGTGCTTTGAATGCTTCATTTTAGCAAGGAATAAATGTCCCTGCTCCTGATAGATTGCAGCCTTCTCTGCCCTGAAGACAGATCAATATTACAGATCACAAATAAAATAGTCAGAAGAATTGAAAACAGGATTTACAACTGAATAGCTACCACACCTACATGAAAATAATAATTTACATTCCTCACCACACCCTATCAACTACACACAGGCAGCCTGAAACAGGAAAAGTAACAAAAATAATGGGAAAGAGCAGCAAAGGGTGTCTTGACATTATTTGAACTGATACAAAAACAGGAGTTGAGGGCAGGGAAGTATTTCCTCTTGAAACCAAACAAAATAACCCAGAAACCTTCCAAGGGTTTAGAGTTTCAGGCTTTCTTATTGAGGAAAAAACTCCCCAAATCCTCCCAAATCTATGAAAAGCAGACACTTTCCATAGAGAATGGGTTCATTGAAAAGCAATTTTCTGTTAAAAATCAGTTTTGACAGGGTAGTTTCATCCAGGCTCGGATGCTGGATACCACAGGAACATTTGCCAGGAATAAAAATAGGCATTTAGCTCTGAAGGGCTGGGTTGCTGGATTTAAAGATGACTTCTTGCCTAGGGTAGACGTGCCTCCGTCCCAGGGATGGCCAGTGAGAGATCAGAAGGGATAGAGGTTCACGATTTGTGTGGGAGTCTTGAATAATCTGTTCCTATTTTAATGTGAACATGGGTGGTAACATGGAATTACAGCATGTGGAGGCGGGCTGGTGTGCACGGATTAATGAAAAATAATGAGATAATATTGAGCATTTATATAGTCTCATTAGAAGGGCTCAGTTTCTACGCTGACAGAAATCCCTGGAAAATGTTGTACTCTGGGTCTCCATCTCTGTACTAGGAATTAACAGGAAACACAAAGGCTATTTCACAAGCATATTCCTTTGAAAAGAGCTTTCATTCTTAGTCTTAAATTTTAAGCAACTCTGTACTTACACAGTAATCCTTTCAACTCATATTTCATTGAATCCAGAAGTCACTGTGGCTCCTGAGGTACTCTGCTGTGAAAAAAAAAAACCACAACAACCAAACAACAAACGATTTATAATTGCATGCTGGAAATTATGACATGTTTATACGATGCACCAAGAAGAGACAAAAATAAGCACTGAAGGGCAGAAGGGTAAAGCTGGGTTTATTGAGGACTAACTACATTAGGATTGACTAAAAAGAAAGAAAAAACAACCCAAGCATGTTCAAACTGCAATCCAAGCAAAATTTATTTTTAGTCCCTCGATTATTGCGAGTTTCATAATGGGATTTTGAGGCCCTGCCGTTGCCTCCCATTAACACGGCTCTGTTATATTTTCTGCAGTGTCGTGGTGGGAAATGATTCATGGCAGCGCTGGGGTTTGACATTCGAACACAAAGATGGGGAAAAAAATGTACTTTGATTCACCATGTTTCAAAACCAAAACTCACCCTCAGAAGAAACTTGAGTTCTTGAAAGCACTGCGTAAGAATAGAAATATTAGTGCCATAGAAACCAAAGCCAGGGACTGACACTTAACTTTTATTAACTGGGAGAATTATATTGGTATTGCTAAAGCAGCCCTTGTCAGAATGCACTGCTCAAAATTCACCTGTGCTGTCCCTGCCTGTGACAAGGGGAATTCCAGCTCAAATACCAAGGTGCTAGACTGGCAGGTCAGAATATGGTGCTTACTTGGCTACCAGATTGATCCAGTCAACCAATGTGAAGGGTGATGCTGCAGTTGAAAGACCCGCTGTAATTACATCACTTGAACCAGTAACAAAGAAAATGATCAAGTATTTTGAAACCAGTTGCCTCCCACAGACCAAAGTAAGACTCAGCGATGACAGTGTTATGCAGGCACTGGTCACTGCAGTAATTTTTAAGCGCCTGTTGCTCTAAAGCAGGAAAAGGCTGTTTTCCATACAGTAGGGTTTCCCAGCAAAAGCACTGCAGAGGAGGGATCAGACACCATTCCCCGTTGCCTAGATCAGAGCTGAATGGGAGAAGTCAACCTGCCCTTTGCTTGCAGCTACTGACAGGGTGAGTTAGAGGAAAAGGCAATGGCACCCCATCCTGTGATTCTTACTGAGACACAAGCACAACATGCTGGACCTGAATCACGGCCAGGAGATTTTCAAGACTCACTTCCTTAACATGAGGCCATGCACAGAGTCTCACACCTGCAAAACAGCCTTAAGGATTATCAAGTCATTCAGTTTCTGCCTATGAGCTCTCCCCCCATCCTCTCAGACCTTATCTGAAGTCAGCTGAAAGATCATCACCATCTCCAGTAAGTCTTGGGACAAGACCGTCAAGCCAGTCCTTTCTGTTCTGCAATGGCACAGCACGATTTCTCACCGATGCACTAAAGATTTGGACTGTCCCATTAGCTGATCTTGAGTCTTCTTGAAGCAAAACCAGTAATCCGGCAATCCTGAGTGAAAGAAATCCAGGGAAATTCTGCTCCTTGAACAGAAGCATTCCTTGGAGACAACATACATAAAACATGACTTAAAGGAAGATTAACTTTAATTCAGATGGTATCTTAAGGAGTTTCCATTATCATGTGAATGATGAACACTTTTATTATGGGGAGAGGCTGATTAATCTTTAACCAGGAATTTACAAGAGATTCTTAAAACAGACAACAAACAGTTTACGAAGCTTCGTAAGGTCTTTTTATTCTGAAGAGTTTGCACTGTGAATGCTACCAGATTGATAGCTGCATTATGAAAGAAAGAACAAGTCAGGCGATGTGAAATGCCCAATAAATCCTGACTGGGAAGATCACCCCCGGATACAACAGAGGGAACTCAGCCAAAAACCAATGCTGAGGGAAGGGTTCAAAGGAATTGTGTATGCAGTCCGAGTGTTTTCCAGAAGAAGTTGGACCTTGGGTTAGTAACTCAGTTCAAAGCCATGACAAAGTGAGCAGCAGGTGACTGATGCCACCATTTTACGTAGTGGGATCTTTGAAAATACGTCTCTAGCTGATGCTGGAGCTGATGAAAAGAATGTCTTTAGCTTCAATGAATATTAAAAGCAGATCTGTGCCCAATTCACTGGTCTCATAACCCATACTCAGAAAACCCCAACTCACTTTCTCTAGTTAATTAACATGATTTGTTGTCAAGTAGAAATGTGATTCCTGGGAGGTGCCCAATAACCACATGTGTTTCCTGCTGCAAGAAAGAAAAGTGTACGCATACCCCAGTGTCTCCAGAAAGCTTGAATGGAAAAATCCTTTCGTGTCAGAAGTTTACTTTTATTGGTAAAATATTAAATAATATACAGAATTAAAAACTGCACTTACACTTCTGAGAAGAAATAATTCTTGGACAAATTATATGCTTGTTCCTGAGATTCCCTACATTTATTCCAGTAGCTGTGCACTCAAGACAGTACAAACCTTTATAATATAATCCTTTTCACAAAGTATTACAAAGTTTCTGCAGCTTCTTTATTTATACACACATACAGACTCCCACTCTCACATGGCTGTACAACACTCACACAGGTACAGAGTACACACATACAGATGTTCAACCATATGTATGCATGTATACTAAGAAGAAAATAAAAATAACAAGTCCCATAGTTCAGTCTATAACAGCAAAACATTTTTAGCAGGAAGAGGTTTACATTAGGGTTGCTCACATGCACCACTGTCATAGGATCGTTTCTGAACTCCTTTTACAAGAGCAGGTTCCAATGAGCACATAAAGAAATGGGATGATTCCCAGTGTCTTCACTGGCTTTTGGAATAAACTCTGATTTAATTTTTTATTTTTTTTTTTTTTATTCAAAAGATTCCTTAATTTGAGCTCAGAACATCTATCACAGAACAAAGAAATCGTAACCTAGGAGAAAAGGGGTCATTTGCCAGAGGTTACTCACCTGGCTTTCTTTAGGAAAACAGCACTAAAATGGGCAGTGTACGAGCCAGGGAAGATGCGAACGGATCAGACCCACAGCCTGAACCTACCTTCCCTAAGCGGTGCTGCCTGATCCCAGTGCCCCAGTGTGGTCCCCGTTTGCAGGAGGACCCAAACCACCCACGGGAGGTTTCCAGAATTTGGCCCAAGGACCGTGACCCCACGGGCACCACAGCAGTCACACACCCAATGTGTGTTCCTTCCTGACCTTGAACACATGGGTCTCTGCGAAATAATTTTGGCAATCAATCAGAAGGGGATACAGGCTCTTCACCTTTGTTGTTATTAAAAAGAAATCTCTTAAATATGAATTTAAAAGACAAAAGTGGCTACTGTGCATGCGCAGTAACTGCCTTTCAAAGAAGTCTCAAGGGGGGTTTATTATTTTATTTTTATTACGTACCTAAATACATATTTACAGAACAGTGGCTTCAGTCTACTGGGGCGGGGGGGGGGAAGGCATTAAAAATACACTATATATAAATATGCATGATATGTAAAACAAGTCCCATCTAAACTTATGTAAGACAAGGACAACTCTAAAGAAGCTTTTCTGGTCTCTCAGGTAGATAAAGGACACGAGTCCTGTAATTCTTATGCAGGCAAAGCTCTCCCATTACAGTAAATGGCAGTTTTGCCCTAGCTAAGAGATTAGGCCTAATCCAAAATCCATCATCGAAGTCAACAGAAGTCTCCACTGAGTGGGTTTTGGACCAGACCAAAACATCTTTTTATTTTTTCTTATTTTTAATAAACATCAATATTAAGTGCTTTTCTTAAAAAGAAAGCTGCAATTAGAAAAGAAGGGGAAGGAAGAGGCAAGAAGAAGTATGTCCTTAATTCTGGATGTGGATGTGTTTTAATGCCAAATAAAAGCAGGAGGCAAGTTATGGGCTTTAGCCTCAATTTACAGTTCCTCATGTCTTGTCAGTCACAATATCAATTTACTCAAACCATATCTTTGAATGCATTTAAGACAGAGCATTTTGTCTCACTGATTTGTGTGGACTGAGGAAGGAACACAGAAACCACTGCACATTAATAAGACGTCAGGGAAAATATTGCACTTGAACAGAAAATTTGCCCAATAAGGTGGTTTTCTTGGTGATTTTTGTTTGTAAAACTAATATAAGCAAATCATCCATGTCTGCAATGAGCACGTTTAGAAAGCAGGATCCAAGAATGAAGCATAAGAAGCAAATTTGGGGTTGGTAACCCCCACCCTGGAATACAACAGTAGTAAAACTTTTTTTTAAAGCATTTTCTTCCAACAGGAAAAAAAAATTATGACCTTTTTTCTTTTTTTTTTTTTTTTTTACTTTACAATTTTAAATTTTTCTAAACATTTGCATTAAAAGTTTCCAGTTTCTCATAAAAAGATACACATTTTAGGAAAAAAAAAAAGTAAACAAACCAGAAAATAAAACCAACTAAAAAGGAAGGCAAATATACAGTATTATAATTACATCACTGTGGAGTCATCTCGAAGGTACTCTAGTCTTTAAAGTGTTACAAAGAGTATGTACCTTAATCTTTTTTTCTCAAATCAACTAGCTTTTTTTTTCTTTTTCCTGTTTTTAATAAAAAACTACACTTGAGTACAAAAATATGTAAACAGACTGTACAGCCAATGAACAAAAAAAACCAAAAACCAAAAACCAACCCCCCAAGCCCCTAGACAGCCCAAAGCTACAGGAGATAAGAGCAGGCCCAGACTTAAAGCTCCAAGAAGGAAAAAGGGGAAAGAGAAAAGCAGGGAAAGCCAGAGGAGACTGCTACATGGCAGAGGAAGTGAACGTGTTCAAGCTCTGAGGACACTTGACAATTCGTCAAATAATTGATCACAGTTTCAGAATCCGAACAACTACAAAAGTAACCCAAGAAGTCCTTCCCTTCTTACAGTGTGTTCAGGAATGAACATCCATTTCCAGTAAGCAACGTCAAATCCCAGTAAGTGCATAGTAGGGATTCAGTGACCTCTACCCCTGCAAGCAGCTTTCCGTATTCGATGTCACTTGAGGTAAAATTAAATGGCCCGGTTTACTGCAAACTGGCTCCGTTGTGCCCATAACAGAGTCGTGCTCCCCACCATGCCTCGCAGGAGGCATCCACATTTTATCCATGATTGGTAGTACAGACCAGAGACTACCGGTACCCACGGACCGGCGAGTGCCAGGGATTAAGGCTGCTACACAAAAGTAAGGGAAGGGGGAACGCACCTTCAATGCTGACAACAGAGACCTGCCCAGAGCTGCTGTGCTGCACCCACTGCCCTGATCTCACCAACCATGGTAATGGTTAAACACATGGTTAACTGCAAAGCTCCTGTGCACTTCCACGTCTAACCGAAGGGATGGTAGGAGGCTGATCGTGCTCAAATGTTTTCCTGGGCTGCAGTGCAGTTGCCTAAATCAGCATTGCTGGAGGAAGGAAGCATCAGCCTCAGCTTTGAGTCAGACTGGTCCCTTTCTCCCACAGTGTCCACATGACACAAGCCCCTCTGAAGACACGATCTGGTCAAATTCATTGTCATTCACTCTTGAAATACTTCACATACGGCCAGTAAATACATCACAGGTTTTGTTTGGGGTTTTTTGCAACTGTAAATAGTATTGGTTTTTACTACAGCTGTGTAGCTCTTTGTTAAAATGGTCATTTCTGTCCACTAATTAATTAGGTGCCAAGATTTGTATGAAAAGGAGAAGTTTTTACAGAAGGAGAGAGACAGCTGAGGATCCAAGTGAGCATAACGATAACCACCCTTCCAAAGGCTGGAAGTGAACAGGAACTGGGAATGCTTGTCTGCATGACCAACTGGGAAGCTAGGTGAATTAAACAGGGACCATTTTTATTGTTTTCCTGGCCTGTTAAGCATGCAGCATGGCAAAGCCTTAGCATACCCCTCCTTCTGACTATTCTCTGGTCAATTCACCCTTGGTGGAGAAGAACACAAACCACCACTTCAGGTGTGGTTGTAGGAGGTCAGATTAGAAACCAGTGATGTCCTCCTCTGCTAATACCTCAGAACACATCGATGGGATACAAGGGAATCTATTTACTATGAAGCAAGTTCTGCCTCTTTTCTACCTAATTCCTCCCCTCCCCTTCCCTGTGACTGCCGTGGCCCAGACCCCCCCAGAGCAGTGCCGAGGAGCTGGCACTGGGCTGCCGCTGGGCTCAGGCTCTGACCAAAAGCATGCTGGCCCAGCCACCTTCCCCACGGCAGGCCCCACACCTCGGCTGTGCCAGCACACTCAGACACTGCACCTATGCAGGGTGAATAATTAGACCTGAAACTAGGTCACCAACCTGCCAGCGAAGTACTGAAACACCACGCTCATCACCACAGCGATAAATGAATCTGGCTGATGAGCCCCCTTAACATCTTCTACTGATGGGCTCCTCTCACCTCTATGCCAATTACTGGGGTGGCAGCAGCCTGACAGGCACACTCGCAAACCACTTCCAAAAGACTCGCCACATTTCTTTTTCCAGGTTGAAGCAAGTAGCAAGTGCTTATGAGTCTGCTCCTGTTCCTAAGTGAGAACTTGAAAGCAGAGAAGAGTCCATTTCAAAGTGTGCTTCATTTAAAGCTCTGAGGGGGAGAAAGCAGGAGGCGTTGCCCTGGCGCTCCACAGCACACAGTGCAGCTGGGGGCTCCCACGGCAGGTCTTGGCATCGCGCTGGGGATGCTGTGCCGGCTGGGACCAGCTCCCAGACCAGCTCTGGCTGGATAGCTGGAATGCAGTTTGCTAGAGTAGTTTTCAGCCCTTCCCTCTCCTAAAAGCCAGCTGACTCCAGAAAATCTCACAGCAAAGTACCAACTCCTCTCTCCGGGTGAAGCTGCTGAGGAGGGTGCAGAGCAGGAGAAGGGATGTTTCCTTTGGGTTGGTTTTTGCCGTGCATTCTGAAAAGGTGTGGGAAGATATCATGAACAGCATCACGATCTCCCAAAATGCATTTGGAAAAGGCACATATACAATAAAGCATATATCTAACTATACAATACCATATATATATATATTTATATATATATAAATATACTTTCTCAAGCTCTCCAGCTGCCCCAGACCATATGCCATTCCTACTATCCATTTTTGTTTTTAAAAGCTTGTAAGCCAAGCTAAGACTTCTAGTGACAAATTTCTAGTGGCAAAGCAAATTCCATCGCACTTTTCCTAAAAACCCACTCTGACTTTAGGTGACTCTGGTATCAGTGCAGCTTCCCTCCTCCCTCCTCATTACATTAAAATCACAGCAAGAGTTGAAAAAAGAAATTTATCCGGCAAAGGAACTGTATTACTGTAGCTTCTGTCCTTGGCTGAAATAAGCACCTTTGCCTCAATTAATTCCAAAGTTTCTTTCTGAAAGAAGGAGTGTCTATTGTCTGGCTTCTTTCAAATCTGAACAAGCTAGCTCAGGACCTGGACAACAGCAATAATGTCCCATTAAATGCCAGTTTTGAAGGGTTTGGTTTAATTAATGACCTCCTGCCTGACAACGCAAATTTAGGAATGCCCTTGTAAACAGAAAGAAATTTGGAAATTCTTATAATTGAGAATTTCTTCAGCTTGTAGTAAACATACTTTAGCTCCACGTGACCATTTTGTGAGCTAGATCCTCGCATTGTACAAACTCGCACCATTAAAAACCAGGCCAATTAGCCAATTTAGATTCTTTCTCCCTAATATGGACTGATACAGGTTGATGCCTAGACACCTTCACATCACAGCATGGATAAAAGCACTTTTTAAGGAGATTAAAATTGTTTTAATCTCATAAGTTAGCGAGTGAAGAGCTGGCTTTACTGAAAAATGCTAAATATTTTGACCTGCACTCCTAACGGATTGCAAAGAGAGGCGGCTGTAAAATTCATCAGCCATGACTGCAGATATATGGATAATGCCCTTTGCTCCAAGGATATGGATCACACCAGGAACAGAACAAGCAGTCACACTTCTATTTCAATTAATAGGCTTGTAATCCTCTAAACTGAGGCAGAACATTGCCATTTTTGATGTAAAAGAAGCGAAAGGATTTACTGGCAGGGACGTGCACAGAAGTGGCCTTTTTCTAAAATTATTTTTAATGAAAATGAGGGATGCTCACAGGAAGTCAATTCTACATTTGCAAATGCATGTTTTTAACTGGAAACTTGATTCCAAGAATTTCAGAAGAGTCCAGTAAAAACCAGTCAGGTTCGATTTCCAACACCAAGTACTCAGAACAAATGGATGTGCAGGCCAAGGATTAGCTACTGAAATTCTGAGTACACTGTGAATGACTAATGAACTCGTCAAAAGTCAAGAGCTTTTCTTAGAAATCTGCAGTGAGCAAGCAAGAGAAAGATCCAAACAAATCTCTGCGACCCCATCTTGAACACTTCTATGAAGGGACAAACTGTGTTACATAAAACTCTCCAATAATTTTCGGCAGGAATTAAATTCTTAAGTACGTGTTCTTCCAAAATTTTGTTCAAAATTTGAACTAAAATTCAATCTTCCTCCTTTCCCTAGCTCTAGCATGAAAATCTTTAATGACTATTCAGAAAAGGACACTGATAATAAAAATGACTGTAAAATTCTCCAAAAGATGTAGTTTTTGGAAGATAACTCCCCAGTGCCTCCCCAGTTCCCTGTGCTTGTGACACCACAACATACAGATCTCACTTGCTACCCTTAGAACAAGAAGCTGGGCTAAGCTGAACCAATGAGCCTCCCCATCTGACCCCTTAAACATCTACAGAATATACCCCACAGGAGGTATCAATGAGTCATCAATGAACCGAAGTGCGCACTAACAAACTGCAGATACAATTACAGCCAACTTCTCTGTGGATACACAAGAGATTCTCTGCCTTTCCCGTATTCTGGTGCTTTACCAAACAAAGGCAGAAATTTTTAACACTTTTTTCCTGGTGCTAACTATTCCAAGAAACCATAGCCCATGTTCTTTCACTGACCACAGAGGGGAAAATGGAGTGTTGCCCCCAGAGAATGAAAGGAATTGCTGGCAACCCTCTTTCTCTGGCTTGGGCACGTGTCTTTCTGGAGGCCCAGACAAGCCCAGCAACCTTCAGGCCCAGAACCTTCCTCTTTTCACCTTGCTCTTAAAAGATCTTTCCTGCCTCAGCAAATCACAACCTCTTTTTTCTTTCTTTTCGGAATTTCCAGGCACATCCTGATGCAAAACATGGCCAGCCACCTCTTCAGCCAGCCTTCCTAGCTACAGAGAATCAGCCATACAGAATAAAAGTGATGTCCCTCCAGCATTTCTCTGCTTTTCTCCTGCACAAACTCCTTTCGCTGTACCAGGCACAAGACAGTGAAAATGGTCTGGAGGATGGCAGTGGCTCATTTGTCCGAGCTTCCTCTACATTAGGATGAAGAAAGAAGGAGGGGGAGGAACCCAACAACATTAAGAACAATGTTGGGAATAGATCTTTAAATCTCTTTAAGTCTCTCCAAAGCCAGTATATTCCCAGCCTTTATAGCTTTCACATTACACAAGATGACATTTCTCTCCATATTCTATTATAATTAATAGGCTACTGCAAGACTTTACCAGCTCATACTTAATAGCATTGCAGTGCTGGGAAGCAGTCATCAGGTAATCTGGCCATGATCTACTGTATCCTTTCTAAACACAGGTTCTAGCTGCCAAGAATGTCACCATAAAAAGATTTCAATCAATACCACTCAGCCCCTACTTTCAAATGCTCCAGGTCTAGGAAGAAAAGAAGAAAAAAAACCCAGTACCCTCAAAACGAACAGCAAACTGGCATATGCATGGAGTGCACAGATTGAAGGGAGCAGATGGAAATTCATTATGGCCTGATCTTGCTCTCTCTTTTATTCTTTAGTAACTTTATACTTTGGAAAAGGTCTCCCCGAGCGCATGGAGACCGTGTGCGCAGAGCGGGTTAAACCCATGCAGATCTTTCCATTCTCAAGCTGTGCTCTTGTTGCCAAACAACAACATTTCAATTGTGATTGGTACAGACAGTTGGGTTTCAATGGCAATCTGTCCTGTAGGTTTAAACCCAACTTTTACTGATGCAATTTGCTGGGTAGTTGCTGGCTTTGTTATTTATGGGGAGAGAAAGAAAGGAAACAAAACAGATCGGTGGAATTTTTTCCTTGTCCAGTCTGTAGGTCAAGGACTTGTTCTGGAGTGTGTTTCTCCATTTGTTTTCCCTACAGTGAAATTAATATGTTAGGAATAAAAATGAAATCTGCAAATCCAAATCTACACACGGCACCTGCACCTTCACTTATCGCTTTCTGAAGAAGTAGGGAAGGTCACATGCATACTGTTCGTGTGAAGGGCTTCTGTGCTCTCCAGAAGCAAAGGCTATCCAGCAAAACCTGCTGACACTTGCACACCTAAATTAAAGCAGAATTGACGATTGAGAAACAAAAGGAAATCACTGGTTCAGCAAATTAGCAAATAAGATGTCAAAAGGAGAAAAAAACGGTCAAGGCTTGAATCCTGATGTAGCTGAAGGAGTTGGGGTAGTTCCATTAATTTCAATGGAGCTAAGAGGATTAATGCTGGCCAAGGATCTGGCTCCCATCATTTTCCCAGCTGCAAGTCTTAGTTTAGGCTGTTTCCAAAAGGTTAACACTGTGATAATAGAATGAGAAAGTATTTACATAATTATATATCTATACATACCTATATTTAAAGAACATGTTTTTTACTAGCACTTTTGTCATTTTAAAATCCATAATTTTAAACTGAAATTATTTCAGAAGAGCAACAGAACCTCTTGAGTAAACTACAGACTCTCACCCACTCCTAGGCCACTTACTGTCCTAAAAGCAAGTTTAAATGTTATTCCTAAATGCTCTCTCTTAAAAGTTAGGGTGCAACTAAAGAAGTAAGGCTCCCAAGGGTCTCTTAGAAGCCAGTGAGACAACACGTAGGCATGGAGTAACAGAATATAAACAATCCTAAAAAAAGGTGCTTCATAAGTTAAGGAAAATAAAAACACAAAGCCTCAGACTTACCACAAAAGGCCCTCAGGCTTATGAAACTAAACTGCTGTAATGTGGTACAGTGTTAGGACATACATTTCCTTTTTTTTTTTTTTTTTTTTTTTTTTTTCAATTTATTTACATTCTAGAGGGGCAATACACACTGAACCCAGGAAAACAGCTCTCCCTTGAAAGCAACTTTGATTCATGCTCCTAACTCCCTAACAGTTTTGCTTTAAAAATAATTGTTCATTCTGCAGAATAAAGTTCCCTCTGTCTTCTCCAGCCACCAAAACCCCGCACAGTAACTACACGTTAGAAAAAGGCTCTCCTCTGAAATGTTTCTACCTATTCCTCTGAAACTGTAAATAAGTTTTGGGACTTGAAAGCACCTAGAAGGGTTGAGTGATATCCCAAAATAGGACATGGTGTACAACTGACTGAGACAGACATGGACTGCCTTCCAATTCCCACAGAAAGTGAGGCAGGTCACTCCCCAGAAAGTGACGGAAACAACAACCCCCTCTTTTATCCCTTCCCTTCCTTCTTTCTATTCTTAAGCTGGGCAGAGCAAATGAGGTTGGGTCCACAAAAAATAAGGTTAATAATAATAATTAAACAACAGCAACAACAACAACAGCAACAACAACAAAATAGGCGTTTCAATGTCTGAGGAAAAGTGGAATTGTAAGTGCAGTATTTCTTCATGTGCAGTTCTTCTACTTCATACGAGTCCCCTTTGGATGAGAAGGCCTAGCGGAATGTGTGCTCCCCTCGGACTATGTGCGACGAGAACTCATAGCGGTCCTGGCTCCGGTAGCCACAGATGTTGCACTCTAGAGGGTCCCGGTAGCCGTGGCAGCCCATGTGGATGGTGTACATGACATGGTCCAGGAAAAGGACCCGACAGTGCTCGCACTTGAAAGCCCTAATCTGCTCCCCTTCTCCGTTGATCACCTTGTAGATATCCTTTAAAGAGCCCTTAGAAGCTTTTGTGACATCCAAAGCCTTGGTCTCCTCCTTCATATAAGCTGGGCTTGGCTTTCTCTTGGGATTTAAGGCAGAGTTTCCTTGGTAGGACTGGTGGTCATCGTGGCTGCTCTCTGAGTCAGTAGAATCCAGGCAGCTATTGCTGGGGGAGCCCTCTCTATCCTGGGTTCGACTCTTTGGTCTGATGAGGGAGATGGGGCCATCCATGTTGTTGTCGTGACTGTCAGCTGTTTCCCTGCTGATGGGCCTTTCTATCCTGTTCGGATGATAGACCTGAGCGTAAGCTGAGCTGATGACCGGCGCCACCTCTGCAATTGTGCTTGGTGTGTGCTGCATCAGGGGGTGAAGTGCCTCAGCTCCAAGGTAGGTGATTGCATTGTTGATGGCTTGGTCCATCATGTGAGACTGCATCAGCTCAGCCTCCTTCTCATAGGTTAGGTTCATATCAAAGGGGATGTCTGGATAGCCAAACCTCATGAGCTTTTCACCTACGAAAGAAGAGAAATGCATGAGCAAAATCAATGTAATCCCTCCAATGTTTCGCTTAAAAGGGGGGAAGAGGGACTGAAAACCCCTGAGAACTGGGGTGAAATTATTCCAGTCTAAACTTAACCTTCTACTTGTTTACTGACCTCCTACAAAGTTCCTGTCCTGGGATGGGTAAAACAGCAACCTCACCAAGAGCTTTTTTTTTTTTTTTTAATTCCAGATGATGCATGCAGCTGCAGTGACTTCCAGAGCAATTCCAAACCTTCCACTGTGCCTGACTGTGCCCGTGCTTTAAGTTGGGTAATACAAGTTAACTGGTAGATAATGGGATTGGAACACTGAGGTCAGTAAGGTCTGGCAGTTTATGTCATCAGACATACTCTCCCCAAAATTCAAGGGAGCAATACCACAAATCTCCTATACTTCAAGGTGCATCATACCTACCTTGCAACAGGGCTGCATAGTGAGAAACCAAAAAAAACCGGTACAGGGGGCTGTTATGGTGGTGCTTTTAGAGCCACAATATGTAAATCCTTTAGCCAGTGGGAAAAAATGTAAAATGACTGCATGTAGCCAAGAAGGGAGCAAGTTACAGGAGCACTGGAGGCTCATCTTTGTAGCTTCCCCCCTTCAAAACAAGACTCTATCCCTTTTGGACTGAGCAAAAATCACAAACACACACACACACACACACACCCTTCCAAGTGTCCAGGCAAGAAAACAAATAGAGAAACTACATGTATAGCTTTTGTTAAAAGGCAAAAGCACCGTTCATTGATGGAGGGTAAATAAATACATAATGATGCTGAAGCTGGCTGATTCTTCACTGTGTGAATCCAAACTCACATCCTTGTAACCTTTTTACATCAATGGCATTTCAGATGTGTGAAATCAGAACTACACGCTGGTACATAATGGCAGTCACAGGGCATGTTACATCTCACAGCTCTCCTTGGAAGAAGCTCTCCACTACTTACATCAGGGCTCAGCGCCACTGCTTTTCCAGTGATGGCTTTGGAGTGGCTGTACAAGGAAAGTTTCACGTCATAACTTCTTTTTAAATAGAAAAGGTTATATGTATAAGGATACAAGACGTACATGCTCGTGGGTGTTCACACATACAAATATTAGCTGTTTGTTCACAGTTAGCTTTTAAAGCTGATTTTATGAAGTCTGATAAATTTTGTTTGCTTTCTATTGTCTTTGTTACTTCATTGCCTCAGTACATAAAACCAGACTTTTTTTCAATAGTGTAAGTTAATAAATTCAAGGAGTCACTACTTACAACTGGTCTGGCTATCCAAGAATTAAATTACTCAAGAATATTCTATCACCTTTTGCCAAAATTGCTTGGAACACAATGTGTATAAAACACCATAAGAAACAGAACTGTAATCCAAAATCTCTTCCAAACTGCATTAGTACATTTCAACATAGCTATCACTCCACATTTCATTTTTGACTATAGTAATTCATTCCACTCAGTGTGACTTATTCTAAAGTGATGCATACAGGACAGCCATGTAATCCTTAAAGATGATGCATCACTTTTGCTTGGGAACCTGATTAGCAAGGTAATTAAATATAAGTCTAAAGTGAAGCACATTAATATTCTTACTCTCTTCAGCAATACTGTTCACATCCCTCCAAGTGAACAAACCGTTCCGGTTGTGTATCTCATGACATTTCCCTGCTACAATGATGGTCTAGGTAATCTAACATGACCTATGGGTGATTCTTGCCATCACACCTCTTTTCATGTTTCTGCTGTGGTCTGGCAGTCTGTGATGGCTGTCCTGCTGCAGACAGGATGGGCAGCTCTGAAACGGGATGTGGCTCCAGCCTCCCAGGAAATAGTGCAGCTCCTTCCCAAGTGGGGCCAAAGTGGGACTGGAGGAACAGCTTCAGGAGGCATGTGGTGTCTTTGTCACAGTGGAAGAAAGCAACGAAAATTGGTCCCTGTCACCTGCTGTGGCCATTCCCATGCTTGAACAAAGAAATGGATCTGGTGAGGGTCTGATTCAGCCAAGAAAGACACTGTCAGTTCATTGTAGGCTGTACAGATCAAGAAATATTACCTATCTTTTATGGACTACTTGGACAAATGATGCAAACCTTATTTTGATTCCTTTTATCATCCATGTTTAGTTACTCCAGCAGAGAAAGCTGTAAGTTGCCAGTGACCTGAATTATTTATTCCTTTAATTATGATCCCGTTCCAAAGATGTCAGAGCCTTAGAAATGGAGCATGACATAAAAAAGCAAAATAAATCATAAAATTGGAAGGAACCAACAAACATGAGAAGCTGGAAAAACAGTCCAACAAACCACTACAACGTGGTTTCCAAATTAAATTCCTCTTTAGCCAAATCTATACTTAAAAGTAACTAATCAGACTAATTATTCTGAATTTTCATGTAAAACTATGTTCAAATTCTATTTATTCTTGCCCTACATTAGTGAAGTAGATAAGGAAACAGTCTCTGGTCATCATATGACATTGAAGTAACCCTGAAAGCAGGTATTTGAAGCAGATAAAGCACACGGACATAGCTGTCCTGTGATACCTGCAGTCCATCTCAGCAAGTAGCTAAAGCATCTGCAACACTGGACACCTGGGAGAAAGCTGCAAGAAATCTTGGAGAAAGCCATTACAGAATTAACTCCTGGCTAAATTTCTCCCTGACTCCCATTAACTGGAAGCTGACTGTAATTTTGATGTTGGTTGATCTTCATCTGTTCTGAGATGCCTGTGTATTTTTAATTTTTACTCTAACAACCACGGTCTTATCGTAAGCCACATAAATGTCTCCTTTTGCATCCTGCCAGTTCTTAACCTCAGTGACACTCTGTGAGAGTAAGCACCACATTCCAACTGAAAATACATGAATCTGCTTCACGTGATCAGCCTGAAGATGTCTGCTTTTAATTTAACTGGTGTCTGCCTCTCCCTCACTGAATAAGAGGCAAAAAGAAGTACTAAGACTCCTGCACTTCACAAGTTATACTTTCTGCCTCCACTCTTTCAACAGGTTTGGTAAGACTAGTACCTCAACAGCAGATATATAACCAAGTTTCTCACACAGAAATTAATTCTGTTTGCTGCATGCTGTTTCCTTTCCTCCTCACAGTTCAGCCAGAGCAGAGACTGTGGTCCATAACCACGGTCCCTTGGAGATTGCTGATCAGAAAGAGCAGTAAAGCATTGATAGATGTAGCATGCAAGGATTTTAGCTTATGCTTACATGACCTTCTCATAAACACCATTAAGTTGTTTTGGACAAGTGCCATACTTGCAGTATGCACAGGAAAATTTCCTGCAAGCAAGAGAACCATTAACAAGTTCTTCCTGATAGAGTTGAATAGTATTTCTTTGGGGAGAAAAAGGGAAGAAAAGTGAGGTCATGGTGGGAAAAAAGAAAAGGCAGCAAAGTGAAGACTGCTGTTATTCAACTCAAACACTGTGATGACATTAAAGATCAGAAAATACGATCTAGTAAATATGGCAGAGGACACTTTTTCTCCTACAGCTAGATCTGCATAAGAAACTGAAACTTTGAATTCCTAGTCCCAGAAAAATGGAATACCAAAATTATCTGTTACACCTATAGACAAAACATGTTTATCTAACAACATAATATAATCTGCTGAAGAGAATAATAATGTGCATCTCTCAGGCAAGGACTTCCCATCAGTAAATTTACGTCTGAAGACAACAACAACAACAACGTATAGCCAATGGCACATGAGTTGACAAATAAAATGACTTTTCTGGTCTAAAAAAGAGACTACCATCTACAGCACAAAAACTGAATCAATTGAAACCATCCAAACAGCAGCTTGCCTCACTTGGGAGGTATCCTGGTCATGAGCAAGCTGCACTGCTTATGGCAGCAGGCCTGGGTATGCCAGGATTTTAGGGAGGGCAGAAGATCTGCAGCCCTCCCAGAGCCCGTCTCTAGCCCTGCACAGATAACCCCTGTGAGGCACTGCAAACACGACTCTTTCCCCCAGTTTCCCCGCAGAACAAGAGTGAGAGGTGTGAACTGCCCTTCTTCCTTTCGAGGCTGTAAGAGCTCCGAGGTCCAGAAGCACCAGCTGAAGTGTCAAGCATGTTCAACTCATGCTCCTGGTGATCCCAGCCTGCAGGAACCTATAGAGCTTGCTGAGACACCATGAGGGAAACCTGCTGTGGTGGGACCATGTTTACCAGCTCATAAAGCTGTATGTAGCTTGTCAATAGAGCAGCGCTCCCATTTCCACCCTCCTCAACCCCAGCTGTTGTCAAATCGGTAAATTAAATGAGAGTATAAAACCTGCAGTTCTTATCAGCTATACAGCACTTCATTTCAGACCCCTTTTAAAGACAACAGTCCAAGAATTAAGCTCTTCTCTCAGAGGAACCAACAACATAGGAAAGGCTGATGTCTCCCAGCATTCCTCACGTGGGTTGGATCATTCCTGACCTAATCTTAGCTCAGCACTGATATTTGGGAATGGTCAGCTGACCGGGAGCAGCCAGGTCAGTGTGTCAGCCCTCTAGGTGAGCTGCTGCATGCTGTTGGCCCCCTACTATTCCAAACCATGTAGGTTAGTGACAACCACCATCAGTGGTGATTTAACAAATCCATCCGAATCTGCATTTAGCTGAGGGGCAGCAACTTCTCTAAATGGCTGTGTTAATTGCTTACATTCTCTGATCCTCTCTGTAAGTGCCTTCAGAATGAGGATGTGACACCCTGATGTTCTGTGTGACTGTCCTTCCAGGGAGTGAGCATGGAAAATGCCTATGACATGACTTTAGAGTCTGGCAGCATACACTTACCCCAAATAATTCTCTGCTCCAGCTTCCCTCCTAAGAAGTTTAGCACTGCTTCAGTAGCAGTAAAAAGAAGCTTTAAGTTACAGCCTAAACCAAGTAACATTCTCCATACTGTCTCCTGTTACAAGCTGAGCAATTTTAATTTGTCAAGACACAAAGCAAAATATGAATTCTGGGCCTATGATTCTAAATCTGATAACCAAAAGCCATCCAATGCTGTTTCATATTCATGCATTAGTAATTTTATTGTGTGCAGAGTGCTGCACTTGGAGCAAGCACTTCTTCCAACACAAGGGATGCAATTTACTTCCTCATGCCAGTATTATCAGACCAGTTGTTGCCAACTCTTAGGAATTTAATACAAGTCTTGAGATACTTGTTTTCTTTTTTAACACTTATAGAGACAGATAATTATATGACAGTCTTGCATTTTTTTGTTGGAGCAAGGAGAGGAAAGATGACAAGTTTAAATCCCAAAAGGGCCAGAGAAAACATTTTTTAAAAAACAAAACAGCCTTAAGTAAAAAGCTAAAGGTCTTCTACAGCATTTTAATGATACCAGGGGCCTCATTTTTGAGTTTTTTGTGTTGGTAAAATTAATTCAATGATTTTCAGGATTTCTTGCTGTGATTTAACCCTCTCTATTGTTGTCTCACAACCAAGTTACAAGAGCGTTACTTTTCCCCTTGTTCTTTTGGCAATTACAAATAACAAGTTGCCTACACCTACACACTAAAAATAATAAACAGCATATTTCCAGCTTACCCACAAACTTCTGTGGGGTGGAGCTTTTACGCTTTCCCATGTTGCTCGTCAGCTTCTCTATAACAGCAGGTCTCTCAAAAGGCACCACAGAAATATTGTTGTCCATCACAGGCTCTTGTTCCTTACAATCTTCCATAGGAGGTACTACATAAAACCAAAAGATCATATCAGACAGGTCTGGTGCACACTTCACAGACAACACAAACCATTTGAGCTCTGCTGACTGCGCAACAAGAGCAACACAACGTAAAGCAAGGTGCAAGAACACACTGGGCATCAAGACAACAATCACCTGTAAGCAGAGCCACATTTACAAAACACCTCTCCTTGGGACCATCTTATTTAGCAGAAGGCCAACTTTATTAACAGACTTGTTTTGTTCTGGACACTCAAGATCCCCAGCGAAGAGGGGACACTTCTGAAAACTCACTCTGTGGATGACATTGTGTTATTCTCCCTTCCATATGGTCACCTGTCACCAATGTAAATGTTTAGTTATCATTCTATGTGTATTCCATTAACTTCACATTTATCATACAGAATACTTATTATTACCTGTTTGCACTAATGTCAATGATTAAAAATCACACAAGGCATTGATGAGTTGTGTTTCCTGGGCCTGGCTGTGTGTTCCCTAAGACAAGTCTTCTCAAATGAAGGATCAGTTTGCTAAAGCGTGTTTCTTCTTTCTACATGTGAGACTGTAAAATCAACACACACTGTACTGGAATTACAGGATTAACATCACATGGAACATCTCTTCAGAATCAGATGTAGAAGCTATCAATTTTATCCCCTCAAACACAGATGTAACAACTTGTGAACGGAGGTTTTCCGCATCTGTCTTACCGCTTCTTTGGAATCTGCAGGGATCATTCCTGTGCTAACTACATCAAGGGAATGCTCACACATTGTCTTGAGACAATAACAAGAAATCAATGACCCCTTCTGTCTAATCATTTTCCTCTCTCTCGCTTGTTGGGTTAGGGGATAAGGTATTAGAGCCAAAGTATAGGAGTTGCACCGGCTTCTGACCAGGGTAGCGACTCATACAGGGTTTTATGTCACTTGCTGACAGAGCTATTCCCCAAGTACCTACAAAGTACTCTGTTTTTGTTGAGCTTCCTCTTATAAACACCAAGGAGGGTCAGCGGTACCTGACTGGGGATCAGGCCCAGAGAGACCAAGACATTTGCAATATATATCAAGTGTGATTCCATGTATAGCTCTGCTCTGGTGCTGTGAATTGGATACCCGGTGTAATTGTCCTGCATTCATCTTCAGAAAGTAGCAAGAGAAACTTGACAAGTATCAGCCACTATTCCATGTGCTAATGGCTTGGCTGAGATATAAAAGAATTATTTGAGGCAAGGAATGGATGGCAGAGAAATAGAAACTGCGATGATACGGCACAGAGTTCCTACAGTTTGTAAACTGAGAGCACCTCATTGCATTCCCTGCATTGGATCAACCTTCCAGTGAAGTCATGAGTATTGCAGAGGTGGCAGAGAAGGACTCACAGCCATGTTCTGCCAGCCCTCCTCCGGTCTCTCACCATAGCAGCCTTTTGTGTCACAGACACCTTCTCCCAGAGAGAGACGGTGCCATAAATGAACACCACCAGCCTACTTTCCTCCCATGTAACCATACTACCTTCAGGATCCTGACATGGAACAATCACTCCCCTGTTAACTAGCACATAATATATGAAAAATGGGGTGTTAAAAGCCTTGTCTCTGCCTTCTTTCTAGTAAGGAAGAGCAAATACCAGGCAATTACAAAACATAGTATCTGCTCAGGTGAACTTCTCAATGCAGACATTTGTAATAAGAAAACATGGCAGTTTATTCATTTGATTCCATTTGTGCCTCTGCTGCTACGGAAAGCTGAGTACTTTGAGGCTTGGAATCTACCATATGCTATAAAATGATTTTCTCTGCTGCTTTTTTATTTGTACAGGATGCTCCCCCTGAGAAACACAATGGTTTCTCATTTACAAGGCAGTCCTGCTGGCATTACTGAAAGGGAGGAAAAAAACCCATAAATATGAAATGAATCTAATGTTGCAACAAAATGGGATGCAGTGTTCAAGTGACCTAATTAATGCCCAGTACAGACTGGGAGGTTTGGAATACTTTAATAGCTAAGGGTAAAGTTTTAAGGTTAATTAAATACCTTGCTTGGTCAGGAGCTATCTGCACTACTCAAGTATTTACCAAGGAGATTTAGGAAGAAAGGGAAGATTATGTGTGCTGATTTTCACTGGGAACTGGATCTGACTGTCCTTTGGCTTATCCAAACTCAGTGGATGCATGCACACGCACGCACGCTCCACGGGAAACCCTGGATGCTCGCTCGCTGCCATGGGCCAGGTTCACCTGACTGACACCTCAAGGATTTCCAGCCCTTGGAAAGGGACAGGACACAGGAGGCTGGTGGTGTGGTCCTAGGGAGGTGCTCTAAATCCCTCCTAGGAACACAAGCTCAAAGCATGCTGGCTTTGTAGGAATGCACTTATCCACAAAGCCGCTCAAAACTTCCTGACTAGTGTCACTGCCACCTGAACAAGCCCCAAATGTAGTGACATTTGTATGGTCTTATAACAATTAAGTAATAATTAAATAATTCTACTGCTGGGCATATGTGTGTAAAATTTCCTACATAGAATTTGAAACCTTTCTTCCATGAAAAATGAACAGTGCTAAAAGAGACATCTGCTCTTCTCTAAGTCAGGCAAAAATCCTGCCTGGACTCCTTTTAAAAGTAAAATCATCATGAGTAAAAGCATTTTCTTGTCCACCTTTCATGCTGCAGGCACTTTTTCCCACCTCAGAACTCAAGTCTCTAATCCAGGGCATGGCTCTTTTGCAACAGAATCAATGAATCACACCAATATTTGTGTTGCGATGGGAATAAGTTAGCAGGATGTGTTTTGTTATGCAGATTTCCTGGGAGAAGGGAGAGAGGGAAATAGTCTAGTTTCTGAAACCATTTAAATGACAGGCAAAACCGGACCAAATAGGTGAGATGTCACACTTTAGAAACCCCAAGCTTTAAGCTAAAGAGCACATTGTCAATTCTAGATCCATTAATTTTCATTTCAATTTTAGAAAGTGTACAAATAAAGAACAAATAGCCCAGCTTGCATCACCTTTTTTTTTCCTTTTTTTCTTTTTTTTTTTTTTTTTTTAAAGGAAAACTAGAATAAAAAAGGGGAAAACCAAACCAATCAAACACAACCACCAGTTCTCACCAATCAGCTGCTCTGTGGTAGAAGCTCATGTGTACACACTTACTCAGCAGTAAATGCAATTCCTTTTTTGTTGTAGTTCATTATACATCAATACTTGGTAGACGGAGCAGCCAGAGAACAGCTGGCAGGTCATAACTAGCTTAGAGCAACTCATTTTACACTGGGAACTTACATTCTCAGCTCAGGAAGACTTTTTTTATTCTGAAAATCAAGACTGTATTCCATGCAAAGCCCTCACTTGAGTATGTTTCTGTTCAGGATGTTCTTAATCAGCTATCAGGGTGTGCTCCTGGATTGCCCATGAAAACATTCACCATCCCTAACACTGTAAATATTCTCAATAGCAGTTAACATGAAATGTTTCTAAGCCCAAACTCTCAATTCACAAACCTCTACAGTCTTCAGAACAATGATACTGGTCTTTCAATCATACTGCTTAAAGTGACTATCTTTGAGTTTTTCCTTCTTAATTTGTAAAAAAACCCACATGAACTATTAAAAAAGTTTATGCCATTCCAGTGAGGAAAGAATAGGAAAAAAAAGAAAAAGTAAAAAAATTACCCAGTGTGTGTTTTGCTGATAAATACTTTTGTGTGCAAACACCAGACACTGGGCTAAGTCTCAGCTGGTATAAATTAGTATTACTCCATCAACCTCAATTTCCTTTCTGAAGCTCACAATATTGCTATTTAAAAGAAGTGTGTGTGTGTGCAGAGAAATGACAGGAAATATTCCCATGGACCCTGGTGTGAAGTCTCCTGTGGGACCAGCATTTTAACGATGTTTTAAGCAACTATGTAAGAGGGAAAGACACAAGGCCATTGTGTGTTTTATGTGGAGCTGGCCTTCGAGCCTCGCACAGCCCAGGGCTAGGCTTCTTTGTCTTCCTCCTGAAAAGAGCATCCTTCTCCATCCCACTGGAAGGATTTCCCTGGACTTTTTGCTTTGTGGTGGTGGAGAAGAATACATAACTGGGTGTAAACCATCGCTAACCTTCAGCATTTCTCCCTCTTCATTCCTGCAAAGGTCATGTTCTTGGCATTCAGAGACTGTCCCTTTTGTCACCCCCAATACGCTGCTAGCCAGGAGACCGCAGACTAATTTCTCCCTCCAGAGCCAGCACTGCTCAGCTGAAAATTGCCCACAACCAAGTCATGGGAGCTCTCTTGCAGCCTCTGTCCTGCTGAGCAGGGAACAGGACCACAAGGAGGGGCAGCTCAGCAAGCAACTGGCACCCTGCAAGAGGATGGGGTGAGACCTGGAGACTTGCACATTCCTACCCACACAACAAAACTAGCCCTTCTTCCCCTCCTCTTGCTTCGCCTTGTGGCTTTAGTCAGGTGATTTAGCCATCTGCAAGACAGATAATTGAAATTAAGGGACTGATCAGGCCATGGTGAAAGCACCCATGTCTGTAACATGCCTAGAAACTAATCATGTTGAGCACAATGCTTGAAAAAAATCCAAACCAAGCATTTGGAAAGAGAGTCAGGAAAGCTCAGCCCCAATGGGATGCAAAATAAACCAGTGATCAAAATCTCCAAAGCATACTCTCAGTCATCTTCAGGAATATCATTTCAATCAGTGGCATGAGAGAGAAGGAAATTAATACATTTTTTCAGGGTTATTCTAAGACCTAGCTTTAAGCTGAGCAATCATTTTTGTACTCTTCTCTGGTGTCTTTACAGTCCCAGGTGAAAGGACTTTGCTACAGAGCTCTACAGGTTGGTGCTCATGACCCTCATGCTGAGCTTTATGGCTGAGAGCAACGTCTGGATGAGAGGTGAGATTTATTACTGGTCCCAGCTGAATGTGGAGCTCCCTGTCGCTGCCTGTCCTCACTGTGCCCTCGCTGAACAGTGAAATTAAGACAGCAGATCAAACATCCCCTTAAACATTCACCAGGGGAGGCACAGACATATATGCCCGGAAGAGAAAGAGGCACTAGTTGAATTCAAAGTGCTGTTTTAAGCTAATTTTGTTGAGAAAAGTGAAGTGGTTGTGTGAACATTTCTATTTTAAGCCCACGCAAAGTCAGTCAGGCTGTAAAGAAAAGAACTGTCCACATGGGGTTTGTACTGGTTTAACTTCAGTTGGTAGAAAAATCAATGCAAGGTCAACCACTGCAGCTTCTTTGGGGAGACAAGGTTAAAGACTTTCCCCTCTTGTCATGGCATTAGGCAGCTTAGAAAAAGCTCTGGATTTTCTCAGAAATCTATCAGCAAGAGTAAACCTAATTTTAACAAATAACTGAATAATAAACCCAGACGTTGAGTGGAATTTGGGAAGCTCCTCCACTACATGGTCTCAAACCTCCTGGCTGTCATAGCTATATCAGCCTACTGTTATTGCCTAAGGAAAGGCTGCCTGAAGTCATCACCTCCCTGGTTAACTAGACAGGCACACCCTTGTAGCATGAAGAGTGTGTATTTTGCTGGGAATTAACTCAGTGGTTCAACTCCTACTAAGTGCTCCAACAGACCAAGCCCACAATAGGTACTTCAAATAGTAAAGCCCTGAAATCAGCCTGTCCACTGGCCAGCATAAAGCCACCTCAGGCAGATAATCTCCAACTTCAACATCTTTAAAGCCACTCATGACATTTTAAATGTTGATTTTAGTCTCCAGGGGGTCTATGAAGAGAGCAATTACTTAATAGAGTTGTATGAACATCTTGGCAATGACTACTAAATATATTTAAATATCATTATAGGAATAAATTGTTCATGGAAAAGTACTATTTAAAATATTTTGGAGATTTTTGTCACCAAAATATAGCCTATATTAACAATGCTGAATAGATTTTATTTCAGCTTGGATTTTCAGGTTTTTAGAAATGATCTTTCAGAACTTCTACAGAATTAGTTTCCAAATGAAGCCATATGACTCCACTCAACAATGAACAGCTAAATGGAAGTGTTTTTTTGCCTTTTCATTCACCCACAATCTAACTGGTTTGGGTATTCTTAGGTATATAGTAATTTGTATTCAAAATGGAAAATGTACAATTTTAATATTTTCTGAATATCATGAAATTTAAAACACTTCAAGTACCAAACATCTAAAGACAACTTTTAAAAGTTAAGAGACGATCAGTTTTAGAAGAGTTCGTGAAACAATAATTTTGAATTAAATTATAACCATTTTTGGACAGCTACCATTTAGCATTTAGTGCTACAGATTAAGCCTGCAATCTGAGGCATTATGCTCATTATCCATACTAATAGCTCCAGAAATTTCTGAAAACAAATTCACAGAGTTTGACATTTCTTGCTTTCAACAATCTTTTTGGCAATCTTCAGTCCTTATGTATATTAACACATGCAGTGTTAGTATATTAATACTAGCACATGTAAATGCATACAAACATTTTTTGGTTATAATTACTTTCAACAACACTATTGAATAACATTTTGCTTTAGAGACTTTTACATCTATCCCTCCCTTTGCTGGAGGAATAAGATATTACAGAAAGCAGAAATAATGACTTCTGAATACCTTCAATATCCTCACAATTATCACTCACTGTCAGAAAGGAGTGGGAAGGGAATCACATATTTTACACGTTGGGGCTTCAGCCCCCAGCATAAGAAGCATATGCACCTGTTGGACTGAGCCATGAAGACGCACTGAGGGCTTGAGCACCTCTGATATAGGGACAGGCTGAGAGGGCTGGGGTTGCTCAGCCTGGAAAAGAGAAGGCCCCAGGGGGACTTCCAGTGTCTAAAGGGGCTGCAAGAGAGCTGGAGAGGGACTTGGGACAAGGGCATGGAGAGACAAGACAAGAGGCAATGGCTTCACACTGCCAGAGAGCAGGGTTAGATGGGATATCAGAAAGAAATTCTTCCCTGTGAGGGTGGGGAGACCCTGGCACAGGTTGCTCAGGCTGCCCCATCCCTGGAAGTGTTCAAGGCCAGGCTGGATGGGGCCTGGAACAGCCTGGTCTAGTGGAAGGTGTCCCTGGCCATGGCAGGGGCTTGTAGCTATATGATCTCTAAGGACTCTTTCATTCCAAACTATTCTATGATTCTATGATATGACTTTTAGGGTAATTTGCTCAGGTGACTTTGCTTTATTTTCATCTCTGTATATTTTTACATACTAAAAAGCAACATACTGACAAACAAAGTCAGCAAAAATGGTGCTGTTATACTGGACAGAGTGAGGATTTTAGCCCATCTTTTCTCCTTCTGCCTATCTGAAAATAAACAATCTCTAAGATGGAAACGATACAAAGATGAAAGGAAGGAAGGAAAACATATGGAAAAAAACCCACAAGAGATGCTCCAAGTCCAAGTGCCCTCAGAAGACGGTTTGCACCCACCATGGTGACTCATGACCTGCCCAGCAGCCTCCATACTGACATTCTGCAGATAGTTGTGGCAGCGTTCCTTGTGCTCCTCCAGAGAACTGCGCTGCTTGTAGCTCCGGCCGCAGTAGTTGCACTTGTGAGGCTTCCCCACTGCGGAAAGAATGAGAGCATTGGGTCAAATCCACTGCAAGCCGCTTCTGCGAGCAGAAAAACTCTCACCTCTGCCACAAACAACTCTTGTGATGGAAAGACATCTAAGAAAGGTTACTCCAGTCCCAGGCCTTCTTCCCAGCCCCGTTTTCCCACTGCACACACCTCCTCCCACCCGCCGGGTACTTTGCCCCATACGTTTTTCACACTAAGGTGCTGCATCAGCAGAAGGAAAAGGAGGCGGACTTGGTTGCAAAGCAAATAAACAGATGCTGAGAGGGGGAAAAAATACCAGCCAGCTGAATCACACCCCAGCACTGCCTGCGTGTCACCAAGTCTCGTGGGAAAGGAACTTCTGAGATATTTTGCCCATGGCCTGAACAGTTGCCTTAACAAAAATGAGCTGCCCCAGTGGCCTAATTCTCCCAGTCATGGGGAAACCCATTACATGGCCCAGAGGAGTTCTTTCACTGAGAAAACTTTGCCAAAATTACTAAGGGAAGGTTGGAAAGTAAACAGAAAGTAACTTTGGTAACTATACTGTTAGATGTCAGAACTGAACAACCACCAGTAATTCAGAGACCAGATAATATTAAAATATATACAATACGAATCTATATACATCTAAACATATATATATAAATATAAAAGCTGTATATAATTAAAACCAAGCCAGATGAATGCAATGTTCCAGTTTTAAATTTTTTTTTTTTTTTTTGCTCAGCAGCATTATGCACAAATGGCAAGTGCTTCTTAATACATGCAAAACCTGGCACCAAATTCTCATAAATTATGTCCTTTTCATAGCATGTCATTAAGAAACCACAAGAATGGCCTAGCCCAAGGCCAGAAAGCTAGCCAGAAGGTATTTTGCCAAGCGGTGTTAATAAAGGCTTTTAATATAATTTAAACTTGTAGAACACGAACATTTATCCTTTAATAACTAAAGAGCTATTAAGTTAGTGCTACAAGTCTCGTAAAACACCATCGGCTGTGAATTTCAGAGCTGGCTGAGGGATGGGGAAGGTCAAACTTCTCCCAGAGTTTTGAAAATCTTCGGTAAGAATTTTAATTTCTGGCCAAAGAAATTGAGCACATCCTCTGTTGGATAATATTCATGTTTCTATTGGGTTTGTCCCAATACTGAAAGCTTTTCACAGTCATTTACTTAATGAAATCTGAGCTGTACTAATTGCAGCCAAACTGCACCGTCACCCCTGGGAAGGGAAAATGCAGGGGAAGCTGTGGGGAGGACAGCTGCAGCCAAGAAGAAGCTGGGCAGAGGGCTCCTGATGCTGGGGCTGGAGCCCCAAACATGGAAAACCCGGAGTCAGGGCAATTCTCTGGGCCCTCTGCAGGACCAGCACACACCATATCACCCTGCGACGGCAGATGAAGAAGCCTGAGCCTGAGGAAGCAGAGCTGGTCCAACAGTTTCAAATGTTTTTGTCTCAGAGAAAAAAGGGATTTGATGAAATGAACATGCTTGCAGAAAGCTTCAGTTTTTCCCAAGGAGTTTGCGTGTGCAGTTCAGTGACACCACCAAGTTTTCCGCTAGGGAAGAACTTTTAATAAGTATCAAAACTGTGGATTTTTTTATTTAGAGATAAGGCTTATCCTCAAGAAAGTGTGTCTGAGACCAAAGAGTCGTTGTGGCCTTTATTTTACTTTGCTCACTTGCTTACACTGTTGCCATAACTGATGCTGGTAATGGAAATCTCAGTGGAGGCCCAGCGTGTGGCTCATTATCATTCCCAGAATAACTGCCCTTGATGTGAATGATCTGGATCAAGCCCCAGCTCTTAAACATAAACCAGCCAGCTCATTCTGCAGGCACCTTTAGGAAAACACACCAGAGGCTCCCCAGGATGGAAAGACTTTTATAATCACCATTACAATGCTTCATCATGCATCTAGATGTCATCGATATCTGTCAGTCTAATGCCCTCATTAGAAGCTAATACGGTGTCTAATAAAAAAAAAATCCAGTGCAATGGAAGGGATTATGTTAACTGAGCTGAACCAGTTCGGCTACACCAGGTTATCAAGCAATTTAGATAAACTGTAAGACACAAAGGCAAGGGATGATTGCTTGCAGATATTCAAGCAGACATAATTAATTAAATTATTATCATTTAACACAGAAATATTGTGCTACAAGCTCACATTACAAAAAAATAATTGATTCAACAATCAAAAAAGAGGTTTTATTAGACCTCTTCAAATGGTTTTTCCCTGGATTACAACCATTTCAGTAACTATTCACATACAACATGTTAGAGCCTTTCCAATAATATCTAGGATGGTCATCTACCTAAATTCCATCAAATTTCAAGGTTAATAGAGATGATAAAAGCTAATGATAAAGGCATGATTTTTACAGGCAATATGGGATTTGAGGAACATAATTTCCCAAGGAAAGAAATAGTCCCAGCACACACGCTCCCTCCTCTGGGAAAAGATAAGAGAATAAACAACATGTGGCAAATGTTAGTCATGTTGCCTTATACACAACTGTGAAGAATGAAGTTTGTGAGCACCAGTGGAGTAGGATCAAGTACAACTCCCTTGGGTTCATTTCCAAATTCTGTCCCCCCTGGCTCTAGAGAGGCAATCACATCACAGCCCCACACATGTAAAATCCGATTTACACTATAAAATTACAGAGTGACTGTGACTTGGGTTGTGTAGCAATGGATCAGGTCAGTCCACAATGGAATCAGGTCTGATAGCAGGAGTTTGTGTCACCAGCAATTCTCACAGCCTGTTTGGTCAGAGGTGCAGCGAGTCGAGGCAGCAATTACAGTCTAGACTTTAGAAATTGTGTCATTGTGACAAATGTCAAGCCACTGAAATAGCTGCAAATATCCCCTTGTATTCTCAAAGTAGTCAGTGACAATATATATATATATATTTGTGGAAATGAATGTTGCCAGTGGGTGTACATTTCTATGTATTTCATGTTACCCGACAGAAAGCTGTAACGGTGTTTTGGAGAATTCAATTCCGGTGATGATCTCAACCGCGTACTTTGTTCCACAGAACAACCGACATGAAAACATACGAGTGCCAAAAGAGTTTTCAGCCTCTGTCAAATACTTTAGGGCAGATCAATATTCAAAATTTGCCCCCGGAACATTTGGCTCGCACTACTGGGCATGAGCAGTCTTTGTCTACAGGCCATTGACTCGAAGGTAAAGAGTCCAACAGCACTACAGCTACCAAACCCCTCTCTGAGCCCCCTTTCTTTCCACTGTGGAGCCATTTCCACTGTGAAACCACTCACAGTTTGGCTCAGCTTGGTTGACATGAAGTTGCCTTTCCTGAGATCCCCACTGAAGACCACGGTACACGGACACTGCACTCGGCACTGTACGCAACCACCGCCGCCAATGGCAGCAGTGCTCAAGCAAAGTCAGTACCTTCTCAGGACAAACAATCAGATAAAAAATTACCATAACCTATTCTCACAGAAATGACACATCATGCTCAACACAAACAAGCCCCAAATCTTTGAGAAATCTTCAGTCTGTTGTTGAACTGGGAAAGACCAGGGCACCGGGAAAAACCCAGCGGCCACACCTATGAAACAGCTAACTTAAAGAACATTTAAAAACCACTTTATATTTCTTACTGAAATGTCAGAATTTCCACCCATTTAAGCTCAAATTTGTACAGATGACAACATGGCACAGAAAACCCACGGTGGAATCTCAGCCTCAAATGGAAAATATTATGACAGTCACAGTGAAAAAGACATTTAAATTTGAAGTACAATTTTTACCCTGAAACAGGTGAACCACTTGTCAAAATTCACAGTGAAATGGAGTTTGCTTGTGAAATTAAAATGCTCATGTGGAGGGCGGAGGGGGAAGAGGAGGAGAACATAAAAGCAAGGTGTTTCTGAGTTAGGAATACTTTGAGTCCTGTGGGTGAACTTTGATAGCTGGTAAGTCTGCGTGCAGCGACAGTCAGATGGTGTAACTCTAAGGTCAATATTCAAGACAGAAAACAGACTAGGGCCTAGAGAAACTTCTCTAAAGTCATAAAAAAAGGTGAGTAAAAGAGACCGTAAGGCACTCACACAGCATTTTGCTCTCAAAAGAAATGGGAGTGCAGAGCAGAATATAAAGTAAGTCAAAGGGAAACAAGAAGGCATCCCAGGTAACACCTTGCCATAAGTATATAAAGTGAGAAAGGCTTACAGAACAGGTTAAGAGCTACAACACACTTTGCTGAGCTAAAATCCTGCCTCCCTCAAGATAAATGACAAAACACGCACTGGTTTCAGCAGTCAGGATTAACTACTCCCACATGTTTTGGGTAGCACATTCTCCTGAAGCAATGCAGAGCAGAACCTCTTCCATCCATTTGTCCCCGTCCCAAGCCCTGGCGACAGCTCAACCACTGATACCACCTGCTCGTACAGGAACGGGCATCACTGTGGCCATGTGACTTAGGCCAGCCCAATCCAAGGAGCAGAGAGTTTGCACTGGGCTTTGTATCAGATTTCCATTACTTTTGCACTATTGCCCCAGCCAGGTTGTGGAAGTGAAGCCAGCTAGGATTTCTGCACTACATGGCCATCTGGCACAGCTACTTTTGGTCTGAGGGAGACCCTTTGATGGCAGTACAATGAGTGGGACTTATTGCTGTAAAATCTGAGCTCTTACTCAGCCCCCAGCTCCCACAGTTGAAGTAAACACCGGTACTCGCTGACTGAAGCTTTCTGAAGTAACATCGAAGTAAAATGTTCTTTGGGGCTGATACTTACACCCATCAGTAAGGTTGTAGAATCCACCATCACAATCATAACTCATATTAATTCACCAATTTTTTTCTTCCCTAAAACCAGAAGGCGTCTGGGTGAAGGGAACTGCTCTGCAGTTGCACAGTGGCTACCACAAAGTAGTCCTTTGCCTTGAATAGGACTTATCAGAGTACAATCAGCTTTAACACAGAGGTAGAAAATATGATTAAGGTGCTGGGCTGGAACTAGGGAGTATAGGGTTCAACTCCTGGCTACACTACAAATTTGTGACTGCAGGCAAGTTACTCTGATTTCCTGGGCTTCAATTATTAATATCTATGATTAAGGTAATAATTCCTTTCTTTGCAGCATGTAAATGAAGTCGTGCACTTTGCCAGATGCACAGAGGCAAATTTGGTGGAGCTCATACAAGTACAGAGACACAGAAAAATAGGGCCTGTATCTCTACTGAGAAATTAAGGACTTAATAACACACTGGGATTTTATTAGATACAGGAGCGAACATTAAAGAGCAGGAGGAAATACTTAGGGTGTCACAGAGCAGAGGATCAAGAAGGAATAGTAAGAAAACCAAACCAGAATAAAACCCAACATGTGGCATGTGCAGCACGGTGTCCTTTCAGACCAGGAAACAGTCAATGCAGGGAGATGTCAAATGCCCCGAGCACATTTCACACCACACAGAACAAAAAGGAGAGCGTGCAGCGGTCACAGAAAGGGGGACACAACAGTTGCTGCAGTCCTTCCCACCTCCATTTCCCCATGCCAAGGACACAGTTGTGAGAGCCAGGGAGGGCCCAGGTTTCAGCAGGAGGGCTGAGGATGCAGAGATGCGACACACGGTCCCTGCGCTTTGCTACTGTAATTAACCAGTGTACTTCAGCTTTTCTACAGCTGCCCAGCTCAGAGCCTCACTCACAAAAATATTTACATGAATAATAGACCCCTGAACGAACTAATCACACAAAAAAATTAAAGCGAGACCTAAGCCCATGCTGGCTCTGAGCAGCACGTAGCTTTGCCTCCCACTCCGACGCTGTATCATGCTGCTGTGCTTAATGACTGTAAATGTGTTAATTGAAATTCATGGGGGCTCTTTGATGCATTGATTTTTATTTTTTTTTTGGTGCCTGTGAGAATACACACACACACACACACACTACAATCCGTATATACTGGAGTTCAGAAACAACATCAAGTCCCACAGCCAGCTCAAGATTGTCCAAGACAATAGGCATGCAGAAGTCACAAATGGAAATATCCTAAATAAGGCTCCAGACTGCCACTGCACACAAACACATGGATAGAAGACATGGGGTGTCAAGTGCATTCACTTCTGAGTGCCCAACTTGTGATATCTTAAAAAAGTCTGGTTTTCAGAAAGAACAAAATCTCTAATCATGTTAAAAAAATTTCACCTTAACCTTTTAATGTTGTAGTTCAAGCAGCGGCAGCAATACCTGGGGTATGTCTCAAGGGATGCAGATACATTTCTGGATGCTGATGTCTCCATCCTACAAGCACTTTTTAGATTAACATATTTTGGGCCAAGTCTTAGGATTCATGAAGTCATGTGGTAACGGACAGGGTCACTAGATCATGGGGTAGTGGAAACCACACAGCTAGATCTGTGCTTACAAAGGTTTCTGGACAACTCAAAAGGTTCAAACACCAAAATGCAGCATTACAACAGGAGAAGCTACATACAGGTCTTTAGGCAACTGGTACTTTCTTGATTTGGAGCTCAAAATAAAGCACTTGACTGACTTTGTGACTTCATGGCCCAATGCCTCTCAGTCAACACTATTATCAATTACCTATTGATATATAGGTACATTTTGTGAGTCTTTGAACATTTTGTGAGTCTTCCCAGCAAATGAAAAACAGCTTGTCCTGACCTTTTGCACAGTGGCAGCCAATGAAAAGTTATTTCTCTTGACAGCTACCACGTACTATTACAGCAGTCCTGTGCAGGTAGCAGTGAAACACCACGAGATGGTCATGGTACATCACCACAGAGTGAAACAGTGGCAAAATCTCACACCTCCAACCCCTCTGCTTTCTAGACACACCTGCCTCTCCTATAAATACCTCCAGGACACAAAACAGAAGCTTGAAACCTGCATCTACCTGCCAGTTGTTTACAGCTCTGTAAAATAAGCAGCAAAAAGTAAAGCACTGTACCAGTGTTCAATTCTCACTTGATCTTCCGCGGCAAGCAGTGCTAAACACCAGATCGTATATAAACCCTGAGGATGTCACCCATGCTGCAGCTTGGCTAGAACAGACCCACAAAAACACACACACACGTGGAGAACAAGTAAATGCACCAGTCAGAAGAAACTTTTTTTATCTATACCTTGTCCATGTATAAGGACACGGCCAGAATCTACCATAAATCAGTGCTCATGTACAGTATCTAAGGGGTTGGGTCCCGATTTGTACCTTCAGAATGTTCTGCCTGAAGCATGTCACAACTTTAATAGTTTATTACAACTTATCTTGCAGCTACTGGTGGATCTGTTATATAATCGGATTCATCAGATTGTATTCATTTATTAACTGATCTGCAGGATTTTACAAATTAAACAATGTTTCAATCTGCCACGAGGGTTATAAATAAGTAGGTGGCATTTCTGTGCCAGAAGTTTAACAAAACAAACAAACAAACTCCTGTTTCATTGGCACAGTTACAGAATTACTGAAATCTTCCAAACTGTCCAGATACTTTTAAGGCTCCTGCCACAGTCTTGCAGCACCCACTAAATAATTCAAAACAGAGAAGAAAGGGCCTTCCACCCCATTTTCTTCCTTTGCAGCACAGAAGACAAACAGTTCACTTTGCAGGTTTGTATGTTCTATCTGTGTATGTTTGACAAATGAAGGAAAATATACCTGTCTCTGTGAAACCATGCAAATAAATCACCCATCAAATCAAGGAAAATACAGATAGTGACATTATTGTTGCATTTGGTTCTGAAAAAGATTAAATTCATGGTTACTTGCTCCAATTCTACATCTCAAGAAACACATACTGCCCCACACAGAAACTCTTCTCATGTATTTTTCTTGGCTTACCTGCATTCCCTTTGATATAGCAGCTTTGAAGCCAAAAGGCACCCGACAGTCATTTTTTAGTTTATATTAATGGCAATGTAGCTTTCAGATTCCCCCCTCCCCACACGTATATTTGAAAATTCAAGTGCAAATATTCTGCACTTATGCTGCAAGGCCACTGAACTGAGTGCACTGTCCAAGTCCCATACCAACACATCCCAGAATGCCAGGCACCCCAGCACCGGTGGGGTTCCCAGCAGTTTACATCAACCCTGAAATAGTTAAATACTATTAAAAAAAGGCTGTTTAAATTGCACTCTGGCACTGAGATAAACTAACACAAACCAGGAAGTGCACAAAATAACTGGTGTTCTATCACCTGCCTGGCTTCAAAATCACTTAAAAGCAGCCAGGTTTGCCACCACTTACTTTTAAAGGGGGAGAGGCCCTCCAAGGCATATGAGAGGTGACTTTGGAAAGGAGTTTCCACCCTGCAGTGTCCCCGTGCTATCTGGATGTGGGTGGGAACCAGCTGAAGACAGAGGTTAAACCTTAACTCTACATACCAGCTCTGTACTTTCCACTCCACTTCAGACCTTTAACACTATATGAAGCTGACTTGATAAGCGGAGCATTAATTACTTCACACAACAAACCTTCCCAAATGTGCTCTTGGCTTCTTTTCATTTTGACCCAGCAACAGAGTGAGCAGGAAAAATTAAAACAAGTTTAGGTTGGTCTGTTGTTCTCCTTTGCCCTGTCCACTCCCTGTCAGTGCCACAGCTCAGCGGGAATGTAAGGAAGTGACTGGAGATCCACACGTCACCGCAAGCCGATCTCCGAGTGCAGGTGGGGAAGAACAGCTCACAGGGTCAGCACAGGGTGTGGGTAGCTCAGTGCAGATCAGGAATGCTGCTGGACAAACACTCCCTTCACGAGTGCTTATGTTTGTTTGGGGGTTTTTGTTTCCTCTTTGGGTAAAACAAGTGTAGATGTTGGGCCAGATTCATTGGTACTGTCAGGGGAAGCAATGCCCTGAAGCCAACTCACATCAGCTGCGCACAGTTTGTGTGTACTCCAAGTGCAGCCCCTTTGCATATCCTGCACAAGCCCTTGAACATTACAAAGCCAACAGGATCTATGCATTATTTGGAGCAGGCAGCGCCAAACACAGTGCTACCAAGGATTTTATACTATATAAACAATAGGAAATAGAAAATACACAGTTTAACTTGCACTATAACACTTGATAGTTTTCTTCTGCATAAAATCACTGAGCAAACCCTGAACTCCAGCTCATTTCTTTTTATCCCATGGCAATGAGTTCCACTGTTCCACCTATACCCTCCTGCACAAGAAAAAGCATTTCTTTTAGCACCTGACACCTTTCGGTTCTCTGTCTCATATTAGCAGGTAGGCAGAACACACTCCCTTCCTGTATGTTTTCCCTTTTCTTGTCACTGTCAGAAATAAAGTTTTGGAAACAGACTGTTATCAGTGAGCTGTCAGGAAGATAACAGCAACTCGGTTAGAGTAATATTGACAGCTCTTCTTTTCCCTACCACTGAAGTTGGGAGTTTTCACTTATTTTGATCGAGGCCAGTAGTGAAGGGAATCTTCCTTCCCAAAGCAGGTCAGGCTGTGAAACTAATGGGCCCCTTTGGGACATGAAAATTTTTATTCACACTTCCCTAACTGCCCAAGAATCACTGTGGCCCATGCCTTCATGTTATCCTCGTCAAAATCTGCTGTTCAAGCGGGTGGTTTTATCATGTCTTGCACCAGTGTCAAATGAGGTCAATCAGAAAGAGCGCTGACTGCCTTCCTTTCACCTCTGCAGCCTTCCCATCTCCTCCTGTTGCTCTCTGCCTCACAACACATATATTTACCACCAACGATGCAGAGGAACTCAAAACAAGGGTGGAACTTGTCTCAAGCAGATGGTGCTGAGCCAAGCTGTGCTGCATACTTTGGGAAACCTCGTATGCTCAAGTCTCCTCCAGGCTTCCTGGGCCAGCTCACTGTTCCCAAAAGCTCTTCCCAGCACCCAGAGCATTTACTCCAGCTTCATCAAGGCATATGAAAATGCACCCACCAGGGATGGACAGTTGCCTCTTTTCCCCACCGTGCTCATCACCTACACTTTGCAGTCTTCACTGCTCCACGTTCAGAATTAACCATAGTATTTGGCAGGAGGAAGTCAGGACCATTTTGTATGAAAACAATTCTTAGCAAAACAAAAACTGACAGTAAAGATACCTTTTAAAGGATGATGGGATCCTTTAACTATGAGAGAGGATCTTGGGATACTGGACAGCTTCTGTTCTAGCACAAATCTCTACATCAGGTGTGCATGTCTTGATATTGAAGCTACATTAATTTTTTTCTAGGTAATAAAATTCAGCAATACCTGTTAGTCTCAATATCTTTCCTAGTTGTATTTTTTTGTAATACAAAAAATAAATAACAACAGTTCCAGAGCACTTCTTATACCCAGGATTTTTTCAGTTTGCTCAGTGGAGAGAATTAGTATGAAGGCAGGGAGGAAGGAAAGATTTGGGGGTTTAGAATGTTTCCTTTTTGGTGCAATTAGTTTTGCACTACAAGCCCTGGATAGATTCAAAAACTGTAATCGTGACTGAAAGGGAGGTAGACAAAATGAAAGGAAATTAAATATGGGTGTGAAATTAAACCAAAAGGAAGAAAAAGAAAGGAAGGGAAGAAAAAGCAACTGCTTCGGCAGAAAGTAAAGGCAGAAAAGCTGGAGAACAGAAAACAGCTCGCTAAGCATCCAGAAGTACGGTTTCCTGTAGGAGCAGGGAATTTAGGAAACTCTGAATACACTTAACTGCATTCCTTGATGGGGGGGGAAAAAAAGCAGTCATACTGAAGGCTCCACCAGGCTCTTCAAAATAGGTGATTTCACCAAGAAGTCTGAATCAAGAGCAAAAGGATGTAAATTTTCTCATTTCTCAATACCTGGGACAAAAAAAAAAATTCTTTTTCTCATTTTCTTACATCTATTTTTTTCTTTGTGTGGAGGGTTTCGTAACTGGGTCAGCAGATGGGGATTTAGGGCATTTGGGTTCATTCCCATCTGTGACACTGATGTCTTGAGCACCTTTGTGAAGTCCCTTCTTGTCATTGCTCTGGGTTCATTCCCTGCAGAAAGTGGTTGGGCAGTAAATCTTCCTCTCTTCTTTCCCTGGGCTGCAACTCTGAGAAATGACTGTATCTCACCATGACCCTTTCCCTTCTCTTCCCCAATGGTGGGATCTATCCCAGCGACTGGACACCAGCACTTTATGCTGATCAAGCCAGAAATCTCATGCACCTCAACCACAATTCTATTTGCGGCCTCCTGAAGCTGCCTCATCATTAGCTCCTGGGACAAACTCACTGCTTCTGGAAGACCAACGTATGAACATAATGGATATATTTTTCACAATATAGCTAATTTTACTATGGCATGTAAAAGTCCAACAAAGCACTTTTCCTGGCGGATGACCTATTCTTTGCAGCTGGGCAGATTCATTCCAACACGAGATGCCAAAATTCAAGCCTTTGATGCTGCTTAAAGGAAATGTAACTGGGGATATTGAGGTACACCTGATCCTACAGCATTTCCACCACCTGCAGTTTCACCTCAAGGCAGACATGATAACATGTTTTCCTCCAGCTCCCAGTTCTTGGAGTCAGTTGACGAAACAGGAAAAGTAAGCTTGCATGTTTGGTCACTCACTCCCTTCCCACTCATAAAATAAGCATTGTAAGGTAAATAAAAAGGCTAATTTATTACCTTGGGCTCTCATTTGTAAGTATCTGTGAAATTGGGGATCCAGACTCATGATGTTTTAATTCCCAGGGTGAGAAACTCTCCAAGAGTGTAAGCTCTGAGAAGTTGTGCCAATATCCATGGAGTTTCTCCAGATTAGTAAAACTCCAATTGATATCAAAACCCCAGACAAAAAAAAACTTTTGCGAATCACACATTTTCCTACTGGAAATTTTCCACTCTTACGTTGTTTTAAAATTTGGTGGAGTTAAGATGGCTTTTGTCCCTAAATGTTCTCTAAGTTATGCCTTAAATCATTTCCCTGGTCCATTCTGCTGTTTTATAGGAAGAATACTAACATTATATATGAAGCACAGCGTCAAGTGTCTCCTATAAAAGATATCACTCCATTAGGAACACAAAGTGGCACATTAACTATGCATTTAATTTTCATTTACAGTATGGGCTCCATACCCAGCACACTGACTGTATCAGTTTTTGTTTTCCTAACCTATTCCTGACACCTAACAAGAACTGGGAGTGCTGATCCAGGATTTGGCAAGAAGGAACAGGTTGTGGATGAGCAGGTTTCTCTGACTCACCTACACGGATCAACAAGGAAAAATAAAAGGCAGAGGGTGGAGACTGCAAAGGGAAAAAAAAAAAGAGCAAGGGAGAGGAGTGACGTGTTCCTTTGGATGCAGTGTGTAATGGAGCTGGCAGGCTGCCTGCCCGCGGTGCCACAGAGTTCCAGACATGCCAGTCCAGCTGACTCAGCTCTTTGGAAGAAGGGAAGGGAGAAATTTCTCAAGTGCTTCTGATACCCAAGGGATGGGGATTGCTGGGCTCTCCTCGATGATCTTTGAACCCGCCTTTCCCAGCAGGGACTTGAGTGGTGTCCCCAGAGAGGTATTAGAGAAAGATGCTCACACGATAACTCTGTATAGAACTGATTATGCTTGTATCAAATTCTGCCTTTGTGGTAGTAGGAAAATTCATCAGCACAGCTTTATCCCACAACCCAGAAATGTCAGGCCTTTCCTAGCCAAGGCTAACTGCTCTCAGACAAGACACTGTCTCCAAGGAGACGAGCAGAATGCAGGCACATGAAGGGTATCCAAGTGAGAGACAGTCTATGGCCCATGTCACTCCTCTATATAAAAATTTCATCATCGGATTCTCAGCAGTGTATTTTTTGCAGTGATTTATTTTTTAGTAAGATCCTGAAACCCTTAAATCACCCAGGCTCTGTCTACCTGTGAGGCCAGCTCTATCCCATGATACAGCACCGTGCCATGGGCAGCTCTGGGACAGTGCCAGTCCTGTTTGGCTGAGGGGAGACCCTGTGCTGTCATCACAGAATGGTTTGGGTTGGAGGGAACTTAAAGACCACCTAGTTTCAATCTCCTCCAGGCTGCTCAAAGCCTCACCCAGCTTGGTCTTGACTTCCACTCCAAGTTGAAAAGAGGGAGGGGGAAGAAAGTACCTATTTCTTGGCAAAAGGAACCAAAACACAGGCTAAAACCCAGGCTGCTAAAGCCCCTTATTCTCACTGAAATCAAGCAGACTTCATCGCTTTTAAAGATAAGAGCCACATGGAACTAGCCCCAAAATAAGCACTGGGATGAGCTTGTCTTGATTTTCTAGTCAGGGTTCTCACCACAGGCCCTCGACCATCTCGGACCACATGAGAATATTTATGTCTGTCTCGCTGGAAGGAAAGGAAAGGACACGTGCTTGGGGAGCACATTCCCTCATCCTTAACACAGAGCAGCTGGCTATCCAGGCAGGAGGAGCCTCATAGCAGCCTCAGCATCCCGGGGAACACTGCTGGCTTACAGCGAAAATCTGACTCAGTTACACTCTTCCACTCCTGCACCTTTAATACAAACAGCCCATACAACCTTAATGTACAGGCTTCTCCAAACACAAGTGCACCGCAGCCTAGGGACAGCTGTGTGGCTGGGGAGCATCCCAGCCAGGTGCTCTTTGTCAAAGTCTCAATAGTCAAGGCCTCACCAGCATTTCTCCAGGTTCAGGAATGAAGATAGAGATCTCGACTCGCTGTCGCAAGGCAGGGAGGGAACTTGGGGCACCCTGTCTGAAATCAACACAGCACAGTTATGCAAAACATGTGTGCAACTGGCACCTCTTGTGTAATCCTGGCTGCAATCAACCTCCCTAACCACTCCAGAAAGGAAGGAGGGGCAGAGGGTGGAGAAAGTTCACACTTAGATCAAATAAAAAATGGGAAAATATCCAGAGAGCTTTAGTCAGGTAAAAACACAGTTCCCTCTCATAGGAAACCTCCAGGACAAGTTTCCTTGAACTTCATACAGGGTTATAAATAGGAGGAGAGTCACAGAGAGTTCAGTACAGGTTCACTGCAAAAAAATCTAGACATTCTCATTTTCCTTCTTAAGTGATATCCATCAATATCTTAGCTGTAAGCCAATTCATAATTACAGGTTGCTGAGAGCTCAGGAGAACATATCAGTAGCAGCTTTCCACAATCCTGCTGTGGTGTGGGTTATAGGTTATTTTTGTCCCCCTTTAGTTTCTATTGGCTTCCTTTCCAGATGGCAAAAATACCTCTCTTACACCTTAAAACACTCTCATATTACCAGAAATGTCGGGATGGCTCTCCATTTCACACTGCTCCATAATACAGCCCTGAGATATGAAAGAAGGTCTCACACCACTGTTTGATTCCAAGCTCAAACATTCTCAAGTTGAAAGGTTACAAAAACTCCTTCAAAAACTGTCAAAGACCAGTTCGAAATCCTGGGTTCTCCTTTCCGCAGAGGTAATCAGCAGAAGCTTTTTGCCTTTCAAAATGATTTTCTCAGGGGGAAAAAAAGAAAACCAGCACTTTTTTCTTCTCCTTAGAGCTGCTGTGGTATTTGGTGCTCAGAGTACATGGAAGAAGCTATCTTGGTTTTGCTGAGATGTGGCTTTGTCAAGTCAAAACCATGTTCGCGTCTCAAGTGCACGAAGAAGTTCTCTGTCACCTTTTGGATCTCCGTCTGCAAAAACTACTGCAGCTACCTTGGTGGGAGGGCTCCTTGATGTGTTGCATCGTGTCCCTCAAGCTTATTCTAATGCAATGGAGCCCAGCTATGCAACACCTGCATCTTAAATTCAGGGTCTGTACATACATGTGCCAACTCAAGCATAAAGGCAGCAGATTTCTGAAACAATTCCTGACAACAAGGAAAACAAGGCCTCCCTAGCTTGAGCTGAAAGGAGCAAAGGACCACAGATCTTTAAATACCAGAGCTACTAGACCCTCACCTGCCAGCCTGCCATAGTAATTCTGCTGCAGAAAGACAAGTGATGCACGCAAAGATACCTTGGCGTTTAGGTCCCTCAACCTGCAAATTGGTTCTCACGGTGGGGGGGGGGGGGTGGGGTGGGTTTCCGATTTCA
>JAWWES010000002.1:2904927-2994373 GCA_035583135.1 Lophotriccus pileatus
AGATGGATTGCCTTAAGGGCTAACGAGCTCCATCTGCCCGGGGAGGTCCCTGACCAGGAATCGAACCTGGGTCTCAAGGGTAACAGCGCTGAGTCTTTCCTTAACCAGCCCATTTATAGGCAGCCCCCAAGTACTAAAGGAACAGGCCCCCTCCTGCTAACCCTGAGGCACCACAAAAAACAGGGAGCTGCAGGGCATCTGTTCCCCTTATCTTGATCACACATCCCAGAGAGCAGGGGGTGGGAAAAGAAAAAAGCTGATACCCAGCCCTAAGACAGGGAGGTGTTTACCAGGTCGATACAGAGCCCATCTACCTTTGCATGCCAGGACCACTTCTCCTGCTCCTCCCTTTTATCTGTCAGAAACAGATCTCCTGGGCTGAACAGTCAAAGCCTGATCTGTAACTACTGCAGATAAGAGGGAATCTCTATGGAATTTCAAGACTTTGAAAAGTCCAAGAAGCAAAAAGAGAACACTTCCTGTCTTTGGGTAGAACAATATTTTTCCACAAGTTCCTCGAAAACCAAAGCCCAAATGTACTTTTGCTGGAATGACCATGATCCCACAGCACCTTTAAATAAAAAATGTCTTCGATTTAAGATTTCTCAGTAGTAATTACGCTCTGTAGAAAAAGCTTACGATGACCAAGCTTCTACACTGAGATAATTCTGAGCCCATAAAAGATGATCTTTTCACATACTTGACGCCAATATTTATCACAGTAGTGTTCTGGTGCTGAAGAGGACCTCCCCCCACTTCCAGGATCAAGTTCAGGTGGGGCTTAAGCAAAAGCATGGGATACAAGTTGGCCCCTCAGAGCATTAAATTTTAAACAAGGATCCCCAGGGGATAAAGACCTGGCATAATGAACTCCTACCCTGGTACAAATACGGAGCTTACCTTGTAAAAATTCACACACAAATAAATGGGAAGCAGAATACCAGAAGAGATTTTAGATACTCTCAGCTCAGAGTGAGGGCCTCTGGGTACTGGAAGCATTAATGAGAAAGCAGAGCTGCTGCAGTGCTGGGCATATGCTAATAGCAGCTTGGAACCCAGAGAACGATAAGAAAAACCCCAAATGATTTTGTGACGAGATTAATTCCGCCAAGTTTAACTGTAACAGCGCAGAAAACCTGAGAGGAAGAGCAGCTCTGCCTGATTAAATAGAACTCTAAGTATCAGATCAACAGTATAAATACCCACCGGCTCATCACAACCAAGGGCAGATGCTATTTGCTAACTCGTTTGGGGAGATGGGATTTGTATACAAAATATCCCCTCACCTGTTCATATACATGCTTGATTTTTCACAAAAATCACTTCTCAATTTCTTTTTCCCATTCACAATGTACTTGTGTCAGTCCAGTTCAGAGTGCAGTGAGAATTTCTGGTCCCAAGATTCTTCTAATTATGACATTCTTACCAAGTAGATACTGGGCCTTTTGAGAGTGGAGATGTTAAAAGTGGTAAAATTCTCCTCAAAATGAAAAAAAGCAGGTTAAAATATTGACTCTTCATTATTCTTAATAACCATCCTTGCCACTGTTTCAGTAATTCTCACTGGCTTGTCACAGCCAGGAATTCACACACAGCATTGTGTATTCTGACACTTGTTCATCCAATTTTTCAGCCAGACTCAGCCACTCACAGGTGGAATGACTCTCCCAAATATGCATCGAGGCAGGCATGTCATCAGTGTTAGGAAACAGGTTCCTTCTAGCTCTGAGAAGATCTGCACACACAGAGATCACTCTCCAGCTCTGCCACACAACTGCAGGCTTGTGGGACACCTTGAATGGCTCACTGCCACCCAGGAGGGGCTCGGAAGATAGTCCTTATGCGCAAGAAGAAATGAGAAAGATGGACTTGCAAATCAAGAAACATGGAAAGAGTTTCCATGAACAGGGAATTTTAATTAGACAGGCCTTTTATCTTGCACGCTGTACATAGTTTACTAAGATTGTGCTTTTGGGAGTTTTTGCCTAAGCTTTTCCTTTCAAAACAAATGCTTTCTGCTTTTCTTTTGCCAATGAAGTGCTACCATTAGCTCAGTGCTTTTGAAGAACTGGGCAGTAACAAACAACGTGCAGCAGCAATGCAGGATGAAGGGGGGAGGAAAAAGTAAATATTTGTTAAAAGCAAAGTAGGGAGGAGAAAAGAGCATTTTCTAAGCAGGAAAGAAGCAGCTTGAAAACAAATTTTAAAATGTATTGTGAGGAAAAGCTTCTGTGAGAGGAACAAATAATGATCTGACTACCCATTTTTTTAGAAAGAAATAAACAGTGAAACGGCTTTCATATAGGAATAACACTTATATACTCCCACAGTAACGAAACATGACTGAAGCTACCAAGGTAATAAAGAAAAACCAGGAAATTCCAGAATTAAGGTTAATGTGGCCATTTGGTGTGTACACATGACAAGACAGTCTTTTAATGACAAAGCAATTTGCCCACAACACCATCCTTGCTCAGTGCAATGGATGGATAGTTCTTGCTTAATCAAAACCTATTCTGTGGAGGTTTTCTTCCCCTAGCAAGTGACCCCCATCCCTCATTTACAACTTACTGCCCAAGCCCTGCTCTGAAAACTAATGTGCTCATGTTTGCTCTGGGCTCTTCAACATTGCTCATCACTGCAGCCTTGACTTTTTCAAGTACTGTCAAAGCCTTGTTTATGTCTACAACAGCATTATGGGGGGAGAGCTGACTTGGCTTTGCTTTAGACACAAGAGAAATCCATGTCAAAACATCACTGCAAACTTTATGTGTCCATTTGAGGATGCCTGGCTTTTTGAGGTAAAACAGCATCAGGCTGCATTTCATATCTCTGAAACTATAGAGGTCAACATTAACCATCAGATTGACCTGTCAGATCAACTGTCTCCCTTAAAACTTCTGGGGCATGGTCACTGATTGCCTACAGCAGAATTTGTCTCATCTAGTTTGTATCTGCCTTTGTCTTGTGTAATTCCAGAGAGGATGGAGAAGATGGGCACATCTCAGGGTGAGACAGCAGGTACTCCCTACCATCAGCAGATTGGATTTGCCTGGATGTTCTACTCTTTCAAACCAGCAAAAGCCAGTCAAAGTGAAGCCAATCCCTGCTGATTTTTCCAGTGCCTCCTGTGGAAGGGGACTACCAACTTCTGCCCCAGCTCTCCACAGCCTCTCCTTACATTCTGTGCTGTAGTACTATGGAGTTAATTCTGAGAACAGCATCTGAAAGTCCTGTAAGTATCCTGAGGTTCATGCCCACTCCTAGTGTAATTCTGTGCATGAATCTCTCCCCAGGCATTATCCTACTATGTCCTGAAGGCATCATTACACTCCTGAAATCAAAGCAGCTGCACGTGGGAGGCAAATACAGACACAAAGTTCATCAGAACTTCATATGTCTGTAAAAGGTAAATAATTGCAGGAGTAAATCACTGCAAGATAAGTCCTTAATTATTTAGGGTTAAACAGCAGGAGCATTACTGATGCAGAGCAATATTTTGTTAACCACTCGTCCTGGGAACACTCACTCAATAAGATATTATTCTGCACGAGAAGGGAAGGCAAAATGTAGATTGTGATGCTTAGAAACATATTCAAATAAATAGGAATTAGTATTAAAAAGTATGAAAAAAACATCCATCCAAAGCAAAGCAACAACAACAAAAAAAGCTATAATTTTTTTTTTAAAGTTAACAGGTAGTATGAACTAATTGAGATATCTCAGAGATGCTTTTGCTAATTTCTGTTTGCAATTACATTTCCTTATTTTTCACCTTTCCTGTTGTACTATATGAAAGCTCTGCATTAAGAACAGGAAAAACTGACTAACTGGCAGCAATGAGAGGGTGTCACTGACTTAAGTGGTGACACAAAATGTTCTAAAGTCCACAAATCAAACTAGCTGGGAGAAAAAAAAGAGCATCTAGCAAAATTCTTCAATTCCTTTCTTGCATAATTCGCCTTCCATAGTAGTTTAAGACCTTCTTGAGAAGGAGAAAAGAGTTTTGCTTTGGTTTTTTTTTTGTTTGTTTGTGTTTTTTTGTTTTGTTTTTGTTTGTTGTTTGTTGTTTTGTTTGGTTTGGTTTTTTTTGTTGTTGTTGTTGCTGTTGTTTGTTTGTTTGTTTTAATTTTTTTTTTATTATTATCCCTTTTCCATTCAAGGAGGAAAAGGACAAAAATACAACATAAAAAAAAGAAATTGGTCTTGCATTTATGATGATATGTGCTAGATTCTCAACTGATGCAAAACAGAAGTACAAAACAGAAGCAGGTTAGGGAATGTAATTACAGTCTATATCAGCTGAGGTTCTGATCTATAGAGCTCTCCTCTTGTAAATATAAAAACATATTCAGACATCTCAATTTAGACATTAGACTGAGACTGAAGTCTCATATTTCAAAACACTTTTCAACCTCTTCTTTCTATACTTTATCTGATAACTTCTTTTCTGATCAGAAGTAGCAGAAGATGTAAACATTGACAGAATCATAGAATTATTTAGGTTGGAAAAGACCTTCGATGCAGTTACTAGATCTGCTGTACCTTCCAGGCCTCCTCACAGACCTTGATGTGTGCTTTATTAAAGCAGAGAGTGCTTGTATAGTACACTGATATGAAACTGGTTTAAGTCTCTAGGGAGCATCTACCCATCATTTCCACTGGCAATAATCCAAGTTTTAACTCTTCATCTGTAAGCCCCACTCTACGAACTGCCTTGGAGAGTTTTTGGGGACACCTGTCTGTTCCTGCCGGCCCTCTGCTGAAAGCTATAGCTGAGTGCTTAGGGGGTGACACTTTCTCCACGGAAAACAAAGCATAAAATCACAAACTGAGCAGTGCTGAACACAGCTAAGTCAGTGAGCTAAGTCACTTAGGGAAGGAGCTCCAGCGCAACTCGTGTGCTAAGCAGCTTAGGTGCCTTCGGAAAATCCCGCACCTCTACATTTCATCTCACGCAAAAAGTGGAGCCATCAGCCAGGTGATTTTCATACAAGAAGAACAATCGCTATTAATGGCACTATCTAGGTAACAAAATCCATGCTCATGTTATGAAAACATCTTCAACTGCAATGTTTATGTTTTGTAATGTGGGATACTTCTTGTCACAACTCCATTTTAATTTCAATTGGAAACATTTTTATCATGTTCCGTTTTTTATTAAATATCAAGAATCTACAGTTATGGTCAGATGTGTCAAAACTGCACCTCACACTTCCACAGACGTTTTTTCCCTTCTGACTTCCAGATCAAATCCTCTCAGCTGACAACTCAAGCAATTCTCTCCCACACCTGCACTCCCTTGGATGCTCATGCTTTCTGTCAGCATTTTCTATCAATACGGCCTCCTGTATACTCCCCAGTTTACCTGGACAAGCTTACTAGCTTATCCTTTCCTATTCTTGGAAATGCCAAGGCAACTCTGTATCCTAAGTCCAACTTAATGCTCATAAAACAGAAACTTCTAATGAAGTGAGGTTGACCTTCCTGGAGAAATGCATAGGAAGAGTCAGGAAGCTCATGCAGGATTTCTGTATGCAGCTGCACTTCAACCACTGTGTTCCAGCAGTCACAGGTTTGCTAACACCTCAAAGAAGTTCATCTGTAATGCTGTCACTTGGAACCAGTCCAATTATCTCTGCTCATTCAACAATGAAAAACACAATCTCTTATAAATGGCCTGCATGCACAAGTTGAACATTCTAGGAGATAAAATGCACAGCAAGTTAAGATCTTACTCAGGAGTCCTACACAGATGAGTAAGTGGGCAGACTGCAGCCCCTTGGTGCAGCATACGGGGACTAAAACCGCATCTGATCCTGATCATCGGAGCTCCAACGTGACTACCAGTGTGCAGTTATGTGGCGGGTATTTCTTTGCACCATATCAAGACACTGTATCAAGTAGACTTGATATAGACAAGATACTATCACTGAACAAGGCAAGAGAAACCCAATCTCTCTCAACCACCTTGGGCTCTAGGGTGAGTGGCAGCGGCTGCCATGAATTAGGACTCTACAGCAAGATGTAACTGAATCAAAAACGCAATTCAGAGGTTTTTGAAAGATGAACAAGTTTGACCTCCACCAGCATATGGCATTTATTAGATGAAGAAATGGGTATGAACTGCAAAGCAGGCTTCCAAGAGCCCACAGTTATCCTTTGTGATCCTTGGAATTTCACAGCCACTTTGGGGCCCAGAGTGTCAAAACAATCTGCCAGCGGAGCCTGGATACACCCAAGGAGACATTCAGAGGGAAATGTGATAGCATCAGCAGAGGAGCTCAGTTACACAAAAGGAGAGGTGTGGCTGAACCACAACCTTTCTGATACACATCAAGCCTTTCCCAAAGCGGAGAGCTGCACTATCTGAGGAGGATGGTACAGACCCAGAGCCACCAGGAACACACAATTATTTTCACTACCTGCTTCACTGGGACGGTAGTGACAAAGGAAGGAAGAACTGGGAAGAGAAGCCAAGGTGGGCTCACCAGAGTGCGTCCTGAGGTGTCCTGTGAGGGCGTCCCTCCGCCGGCAGGCGTAGCTGCAGAAGGGACATTTGAACGGTTTCTCCCCAGAGTGCAACTTGATGTGCCTCAGCAGGTTCCCCTTCTGGGTAAAAGAAGCTCCACATTGGTTACAGTGGAAGGGGCGTTCACCTGGAAGGGAAGGGGAAGGGAGAGAGCTGTCAAGACACATCAGAGGATGCACAGAGGCCATTATCCTGCTCTTTGTAGTAGTGCCTTCTTACATGGGTACAGTCCCCACTGCCACCATCACACGGCACTTGCTACAGTCAGAGGCCATTTCTTTTGCACAATGGGCAAAGCCTCCAGTAGGGATTTGAGGATCTTTACTTGAGGTGATCGGTGCAGCCTGATTTTCTTGAAAGTTCCTCACCTCAGAGGTTCTATCCTTTATAACAGATGAGCTCTGCTGAAAATTTAGATCTGTAATTATGATTTTGTAGTATTTATCTCTATGGATTTGCACTTATTTTTAGTATAGGTCCAATCCATACAAGTATTTGGAACCGACCATAACAACTGGACCTTAGCAAAGGTGTTAAGGTCTTTGCTTCAAAACAAAGCCCTTGCTTGCATTATACTTTAATTGGAAGTCCTTTTTAAAGGCTGTTTTGCACTGCTAGAGTGGCATGAAGGGAATCGATACAAGTGAGAATCAGGCCCATAAGCTTTGGGCAGAAGCAAACACTGAGAAAAATCTTTCACCATTAAACTGTGAAACAAGCAAGTTTGCACTCTACATAAAACAAATTAAAAAGACTCAGTTGATGAAAAAATAACAGAAACTCTAGACCTTGCCCTCTCCCTTCACCCCATGTGTTTACACATGCGCGCACACACACACATCCAAAGCTTATTTTTATGTTCAACCTTCATGTTTGCTCTAGACAGTGAGGACTGATAAAAACCACTTTTTTTTTTCCTTCTGATTATTTTTTAGAGGAAAACCCCTGACAAACTCACACAGGTTTTGTGAAATCTTTTGAAAACCATACTCTGTCAACATTTGTTGAGGACACTCAGAATGCTCCAGCTTCTTGGGCAGCTCTAATCATCTCTTTCTGTCCTGTTTGAGCAAATCAATTGAACACAAGCATATACTTGTGCTGACACTTGCCCAAGTGCTTTACTGCAGCTGGGCTTCAGAACACAGAATTACTGAATGGTTGGGGTTGGAAAAGACCTCAAAGATCATCAAATTCCAACCCCCTGCCATGGGCAGGAACACCTCCCACTAGACCAGGTTGCTCCAAGCCACATCCAACCTGGTCTGGGAAACTTCCAGGGATGGAGCAGCTGCAGCTTCTCTGGGCAACCTGTGCCAGGGCCTCCCCACCCTCACAGAAAAGAATTGTTTCCTAATCTAATTTCAATCTATTCTCTTCCACCAAGTAGGCCCCAGTTGAACAAAGTCTTGAACATCAGATTTCAGATGTAAGCAGCCTTGTCCACTTTTTCAGTGCATCACTTATTATGGAGCCTTGGTTGAATTCCAGTGGGACTTCTGAGGTTGAATTCGATGGCCTGAAGCACAGATCTTGTGAAAAACAAACACATTCTGTGATCTTTCACATCTCTTCAAAGCCTTTATCAACTGCTTTAAAATGATTACTCCCTTGCTGGACAAAATGCTTTTATTAAAGTAGTTCTTGTGTCTAATGTGAAGTGCAAAATACGTCTGGAGATTCAAATGGAAGGAGAGGAAGGAAAAGAGCTCTTACAGATGTCCACAAGCAATTCTTGCCTCAGTGGTTTAAATCACTGCCAGGAGGGCAGCAGAAGGTAGGTGTGACATGTATGTGCCATACCTGTGCAACTTTACTTCACATGTGGGAGCTGGCAATCACATCTGAGACTACTGAAGAAGCACTCAAGAAGATACTAAGGTTCCTACAATCTCACCAAGAACATTACAGAGTAATGATAAAAAAAAAAAAAAATCACAGTATAAAGCTCTTCTTCCAATACACTGAACACAAACTCATTAGAATTGATAAAGAGTTTGTGGTTTCCCTTTCAAACTCCCACACTATACTTAAAGGATCTGATTAGCCATTATCTTCTTTTATATCACTTGAGAATGTCCATAACAGAGATATGTAAAGAGACTGCAGTAGAAAAATACATGGGTTTTTTCTTCTTTTCTGTTTTGCTTTCACTGTCTGAGAAAATAGGCAAAGCCCTTTCCTTTGACACGTTTCTGAGTATTCTGGAATGATAGGTTCAGTTTCAGGATGACAACATGAAAGAAGGTAGTACGTTTCTTATCAAGTCTGAAGTCTTTTACTCCTGCTCCATGTAAAACTATGCAGTTACTGTGTTTTAACTGGCTATATCACCCACTTATCTCTGACATTCTGGAGGCCCCAGATGAGCGTGTATTACTCCTAAATAAACTGGCTGCTCAAGAGATGCTGAAAGCCTTCAGTCTGCAATTCAATAGTCACTGCAACACAGTTCAGTGGCCAAGATGACATGAAAACAGTCACCACAAAATCACCTATAGTCTGCTCCGCTCTCACAAGAGACTCCACTAGCACATTTTACCTTAAATAACCTTTGTATCTATTCAAAGCCAGCATGAATTCATTTTTCCTACTGGCTTCATTCCGAGTAAATAGCTGCTTTGATCTGTTTGTTACACTTTTGTCCAATCATTCGATTCCAGCTCCTTGGTTAAGCTGTAGGCTTGTGGGATGCAATTTTGGTCACACCTTCGTGCTATTGATTAGCAGCTTTTACATTTAGCACAGCTAATCTGAGAGGCCATTATCCAATAGAAGAGCGCACAAAGAGAAGCAAAGACTGAATAGCAAGAAGATTTTGTTGGTTTTCCAAGAACAGTGCTGCCTGATGCCCACTCCAGACACTAGCAAACAAGCCTTCTTTATCACTTCAATGCCTCGAGAAGACTGTCCTCCAATTATTTCTCCCGCTGCCTTTTCCTAGTAACTTTGTAAGCTGTTCTACAGTATTATTACTTACTAGTTACAAAATAACTACCCTTATGTCCTTACCTCCCTTACTCTTCTGTGAAAGGGTTTATAAGCTAAAATCAGTCATACTTGAAACTAAACATCCACTCACAAAAAGTCTTTAAGCAAGCATATTTTTTTCTCTACGTGACAGTCCCCGACTGCGTTTAAAACGCTTTCCTGTCTTTGGGGGTGATGGAGGCAGAGGCACACCAGAAAACATAGACCTGTTAAAGGTGGCACACACGACTACAAGAAGGTAACAACGATTATAAGCACAGTGCATTTCCCACCATTTACAGCTTTGTATTTACTGCTTGACTCCATATACTTACACTGATTTATTAAAATAAAACCTCACTGAAAGGTGACCAAGTGAGTTTTTTGCTTTTCAGCACTAGAAGCTATTGTGACTGCAACATAACTGCAAAATATTTTTAGTCTTCTTTAAGTATTAAACATTTCTCTATTACTGAGCTAAACCAGGGCAGAAAAGCTTCCAACCTTAGTGATTTTTTTTTTAAAAAAAAAAAGAAAAAAAAAAAAGGAAAAAAAAAAAGAGGGGGGGAGGAAAAAAAATACTTTTAGGGTGGCAAGAGGGGGAGGAACAGCTAACCAAACAAAAGAGATGTTTCTTTTCAACTCCAGATTTAGAATCTAAAGCAGGACAAAACCAGGAATGCCTTAAAAGCCTTGCTCTCCAACACAGGGAATTTAATTATCTAAAGTTACTTCAGGAATGGGCAAGGCAAGGTAAACCAGAGCTGCCAAGTATTACCTTTCCTAAAGACTTTGCAAGAGGGGCTTGTGCCAGGGAATATTTACATTAATAAATAAATACATCCATGGGATTTTATAATTTTACAGTTAAAGTATTAATTAGAAGGTATGATTTCAAATATTTAGTTCTAAATTAAGTAAAATACTGCAGAAACCTCACAGTTCAGTGTCTCCTCCAGGAAAAATAACAATGAATAATATTAATGAAATATTACTACTCTCGAGCTACACCAGTATCTAAAGTACAGTTAACTTGCTGTTGTGTAAACAAATTGTGAGATGAAAGGTGAGTTGGACCCATGAAGTCAGGGCAAGGAAGACATGGGCCTTTTGTAGTATCTTAAATGTTTGGCATCTGGTGGGAGACTTCATAGCACAAGCTGTGAGCGCTGTCTGGCTGGTAAGACCTGAAACCAGGCAAATGAACTGTTAAATTCCTACTAATTGATATGTCAAATGCTATTTTGAAAAGCAAACCAACTCCTTTTTCTGCTTAATTGGAAGCTTCCCTGCACAATAACTCCTTTCCCACCTCAGCACGGAAGTGCTGCGCAGAAGTTTCAGTATGAGTTACCCTTCTTCGAACCTCAGACCAGTGCAAAACACTGATATTTTCGGTGCAAAGCAGCAACATTTTCTGTATCAAAACAGAAATTTGACTGAGGACACAGAGCTCACAGACCTGGCAACCAAGGAGACTTAGATTTTCACAACCCTTGCACCCTTGCCTGGTAACTTTTGTCCCTTTGAAATTAAACGGAGAGACTCGCAAATTACTGTGCTAGTTCTCATTATCATCAAGGCCTAGTTATTCCTAAAGCAGCAGTCCTTCTACATAAAAACCAGGTCCAGTGGGACTTCAGCATCTGTCCTGGCTAAATGTATATCTGAGATCTCTTTTTTTTTTTTTTTTTGTGCAACACATACTTTTGATATGCAGAGTATAGCTTAGGTATTTCTCAAACAGGATTTTTTTCTTTCCAGTCTCTTAATGTAACATTACTGTGCCCGTGTTGCTGTCAGAAAGTATTTGCTCTTACTAATAGTATTGATTTCACCTTTCTGTAGCATGCTTTTTGTTAATATTCAGTTAAAACGAAACATTTCTCCTGATCCATCAGATGCTGCAGCTGCTCTGGTTCTGCTCTGTCCCAGGAGCACAAATGAAGTATCAGCTGTGCTCCCAACACACTGACAGCAGCGAGTTCCAACCTGCCTTTACCCAAGTGAGACACAGACTTTGCTCCATTCCTGTATTTGTTATTTCAGGGACCATAGCTGGCCTGCATACCTACTTACTATTCTATCTGATTCACTTAACAGGCTGCACATCACTTGAAATCAGTGATTTTAGGAGGTTTTTTTTGTTGGGGAAAACCTACTGCCAGATAGGGCAATTTATTATAAAACAGTAGTGACAAAATCTCTCACAAAAAATTCCTGGGAAATTCTGGGTAATTTCCAAGTGTCCTCTGCACAAATTTATGACTGCATTCTTAAGGCAGAAAAACCTTCTGAGTGAAGTGGCAAAAATATCAGAAGATTTTAGTTACTGAATACTGCAAGCAAAACGTGTCTTCTGCAGAGAGCGATTTCAAAAATCTCAGCTCCCCTTCCTCATGCTTAAGTAGAAAATGAGACTTTTCAAAAGGTTAGATTTCAAAACCTAAGCAGAAAATATGAGTTTCAGAAATTCAGCCCTATGATTTTTGATTCAGTGCCAAATCGATTCAAACTGCAAGAGACAGGAAGCCTGCACAAGGCGACAAATTAGAAATTAAACCAAATATAACCTTTCTCTGAACAAAATAAGAGAGGCAGTCCAATGGAGTTCACTGGAATGTGTTAATATGGCCATTTGTTTAAATTTGCTCCTGTTTAGCTGCTTTAGGCATACGAGTCTTTAATGTTGAACAGCGCAGCTGGGTTTTTCCTCATTTATTAATTGTATCCCAAAAACTTGAACTCTGCATGAAAAAACAAATTGCATTCAGAGTTCTAGGGCTGCATGTGTTCAGTTAAAACACTATGGACGCCACAACAGAACTTGAAGATTTCCCTCATGGGCACATAACTCATGTAACTGACTTCGGTACTGAAGTGCATGTTGAGTCCAAGCAAAGACTTGAGACCCTCCTGCAGTTAACACCCCCAGAAAAAGGCTAAAAATAACCTACCAGCAGCCCAAGGTGAGAGTGGGGCAAGGCTGACCTCCCTGCTGGCTCTGTGCCCAGTACCCAGGGACCCGGCTTGACTCTGCCGCTTACCCGCCACATCCACCCAGAGACAGCGTTTACCTCTGGGTGTTTTTAGAACAATGAAGATGAGAAGTTGTCGATGCCTCATCCCTGGAAGTGTCTGAGGCCAGGCTGGATGGGGCTTGGAGGAACCTGGTCTAATGGAAGGTGCCCCTGCCCATGGCAGGGGGTTGGAACAAGATGAGCTTAATGTCCTTTCAACCCAAACCAGCCTGTGATTCTGCGATCCCAGCCCTCCCTTAAAAATAAAAAGTATTTCAAAATCCAGCAGCGGATTAGACTGGAGAAAAAAAAAGTATAAAGAAAGATCAAAATTCCCAGCTCAAGGGAGAACAATGTGTGGACCTCGTAGATCACAGAGGCAGCAGCACGGCTGTACCAGCAAATGGCTTCTGCTTTACCAAAAATGAGGAACTAGGAAATTTTAATTCCGGCCCACTAGCAGAAAGCATAAAGAGGTGAGAAATCACTGAAGTTCCTTTATGTTACCTCAGAAAATCTGGATTATTGACCTTATCTTCTTCTGCCTTTCCATCTACATTCCCAAGCAAAAACCCTTGGAGTATCCAGCAGCAACATTATGTGACCAGCCACCTCCTGCAACATATAACTCTGATAAAGATGCTGCAACTTGGGGAATGTGTTGTGGAATATGAAATTTGGACCAAAAGAACATAGTATGGGAAAGGAGGAAAATAAATCAACCCTGACACATGCTATTTGTCTGACACAAGGACATGGCACATGAGACAGGGGGTTACCCTGCTCACTAACACAGGCAGTGCATAATGCTTAATTCCCACACTGAGCATTTTATTTATTTTCTGTCAGCAATGACAAATAAATAGAAAGGCCTTCTCCTGACGCCCATGAAGGTTATAAAAACTCTTCACCTCTATTATCAGTTTTCCAGAGTAAAGTTGTGTTTGGCAGAATCAGATGAGCAGTGCCATGGGTTTTGTGGACCAGAGCATCACTTGCGCCAAGTGCACAAGGCAGGATAAATGGGAAATTCCCAGCTTGGTCTCTATCACAGAAAGGGGCAGCTACATATGACGATCAGAGACAGGATACTGAGCCCTTCTACTCTAGCCTCATCCATGACACAGATTATTTTCCCCACCCCTCTGTTTGACTGAACTACCATAATGTGGCAGGGAAGACAACTGCTCTTCAAGAACAGATGAGCACTGGCTAGAGGAGAGTGTGCCCCATTATGTGCACAGTGCAGCCAGAGCCATATGGCACAGCTTCTTGCCAAGCCTAGATCCCTGGTGCAAGGAAAGCCACATTCATCCCAGTACACACGCAAATTACAGCCTCTGCAATGGACCACAGGATTTTGGGTGATTTACATAGAATGCTGACAGGTTTTCGGGGAAGGGAAAAGGACTTCAGTTTTTGCCAATGCAAACAACTGGCCAGACCATGCTTTGATTGTGTGCAAATAAAGAGGAGAGTAAGGCAAGAGTCGGCTCCCAAAACATACTTAAATTGGCTTTGAGAGGTAAGGATGTACATGCCAGTTGCATTAGCTGATGAAGAATGTCATCCGTTTCCACTCATTGGGGACGAACTCCCTTCCCTCCACCATTCTCCCTTGGGCTGCAAAACCAGCCTTCCCACAGGTCAGGGCTCATTCCAGAGCCAGGGCCAGCCCAGCTGCCAAGGAAGTGGCAATATATTTTAAAATACTGCACTTTGAAAGATACAAGTTAAAAATACTCCTTAAAATCAAGGATGTGGAAACCCAAGAAAACTTCTCCTTCTGTTGTGGACAGTGACACAGCAGCACATATTAAAAAACAAACAAAGCGGAGGGAAAAAAAAAATCCCCTGCTAAATTTGCCAAGTGGTTTACTGAGAGCAGAGCACTGAGCTGCACAGTAAAAGAAATGCCATTTCTGTATGCTTGAAATCATCTGTATAGAACAGTACATCCCAGCTCCTCTGCTCTGATGGGAAAAGAGTCAGAGCTCTACAAGGAACCAGCAGTAGCCCCAAGGAAAAAGCTACCAGTTATGCAATTCCTGCCCAAGCACCCGCATATGGCCGTCTCGATCGTCTCCCTTGCACGAAGACCAGACGGGATTTCGTTCCATTCACTTTGAATTTCCATGTCTTCTTTAACATGAAAAAGGCAGCTTGTCACTAGCTGTTCAGTATCTCAAAAAATGCAGACCATTTAATGAGGTATCTAAATCTAAATTTGGCAGGGCTAGTTTAGCTGCTGGAGTTCAAATACGTGGACTCTGATGCACCTACAGTACATATGCTCGGATTTGTGTGAGCACCAGTGAAAACTTTTCGCGAGGTTGAAAGCTGGGGACTCAGTCTGTTACATTCTCTCTTGCCATTTCCTAGCAATAGCACATCAAATTGTTAATCAAGATTCTGGTTCTCCAGCTAATGCTTCTCCCCTCTCATAACTCCTGTCTAAAATCAGGACTGTGTCATAAATGTTACTGCCATGCTTTGCATTATGCACTTATATTAAGTTATTATCAATGCAACTTACATACAGGGCATTAACTGTGTAATATATATTTATTAATTCTCTGTACAGAAATTCTATTGATTTCTTACCCATCAAGAGCACCCTTGACTGCAATCTACCAGGTTTATAAAGGAATTACTCAAAATCTTTCTTTCTTTACCTTAACCCCCCACTTTTCTTTTAATATCTTTGCAGATCTCAGTCAGTGGAAATCTCTGACCCCATTAAATAATAGCAGACAAAGATAAAAAGCAAAGCATCTTTCACTTGGTCCAAAGAATATGAAGAACGAACACCCACTGAGGCTCCACCACAAAAACCTGTACTTAAACTTAATAAGATTTAAGTGTGTATCTTAAGTTAAGCTTATATTGAAGCACTTCAGGTGACTTACATGTGCTTAAATCTCATAAAAGTTAAGCACAAGCTTAAGTGCTTTTCTGAATCCAAGGCCCTGCCAGGTAGATCTCTGCACTACCACAGAGCATCATCTTCAGGCACCACCTGTACTTCTGTTGAAGGTGACTATCACTCCCACCTGAAGTCACTCCTCAGCAGAGGGGAGTGACTACCAGCCTCTTGGGCACTCCATTTTATCATATTAGCCATAATTCCCCAAAAATTCCCTGAAGCTCAAGGCTTCATCTTTCAAACCCCAAAGACCACTCAATCAGCACACACTGGAAAGGTTCTGTCCACCTCTTGAACTCAAATCCACTAGCCTGGTCAGCTTATTTTGGTCTCCGAACAGTAGTAATCCTAATGGTAGTAAAAATACAAATGCTGGGAGAGAGCAAGCTTTGAAAGCTGCCCCAGAACGGTATCTGGACGGTGTGGGGGGAGCCCAGGAAGGGTTCAGGTGAGGTTCCCCTGATGGAGCTGCCATGCAGTGAGCAGCAAGCCCACCCTGGCAACAGGAGGGCTGAGTAATGAGTGCCCCCCATGGGGTTTGCTAATCCCAGGCCCAGCCACTTGCAAAGGAGGTGTGAGATCCCCAGGACACTTCTGGCCTTGCCCACCAGTGAGCACCTCCAAGGGAAGGCCATTTAAGACTCACCTTAAAGGCTCAAAAGTCTTGCACGTGCACACGCACACATTCACACCCCTTCCACACCAGGGAATGACTCTCACCATCTTGCCCCTGGCCAAGAACAGCAAGGAAAGCAATTTCCAGATTTTAATGCTGCTTTTAAGAACAAAAGGCTGGAAATCAAAGTCAAGGTAGCACCATGCTTGCCAGAAACAGAGCATCACCAGAATTTGGGGAGCAGGAATAGAACAAAACCAGTGAAGCCCGTTTTTCCCCTCCCCAGCCTCCTGGAACCCCAAGAATGAAAAGGGAAGAGAGAAGAGTTGTCAGGTAACATCAACATCAGACGCCACAGGCAGTCACCAGGTTTTCTTTCAGCTGCTTACCAGTGTGGCTCCTTTTATGTACCATTAGCACATTGGGCCCAATGCAAACCATGCCACAGACGTCACATTTCAGTTTACCATTCGGAAGCCGGATTCCTCCCTCGCTTGCTAGTTCCTGGATCTTTCTGTTATCCACCATCTCATTATTCTCAATGAAGGGCTCTTCCAGGCTGCTTCCTTCATCGTGAACTCTGATCTCATCTTCATGACTCAGGGGCTTCCTGTCATATTCATCATCACTTTGCATTTCTAGCTTTACTGAATTTGCTGAAACAAAATAAAATAAAAAAATTAAAAACTCCTTAAAATTAAAAACAGTTTCTAAGTTTCCAATCATTAATATCAAACTTTTTTACTGTTATCAATATTAAATGAAAGCCTTGACGCTCAAACCAACACGAGAGCCCTGTGGTGGTGATGGCTTCACAAGTTACAGCTGCTTATTTATTTGAGCCCTTATTTTTGTTAAAAAATTCCTCATTTCTATCCCTATTTTACAGCTTAGAAACTCAGGCATGGCATGATCCAGAGACCCACCAACAGTTGCAGAGATGCAGCAGGCTTAAGAACTGACCTCCCGCTTCTCAGCTTGAAGCACAGGAGTTCCCTTCCTCTTGAGGAAGTGAAGCCAAAGAGGAGCGAAAGACATAGCCACAGCTGCTCCCTCCAGGTCTCTCCTGCCCAGTGCCCCAAGAGGCAGGGTTCCCAAAGGCACAGCGTGCGGGAACAAGGCATGATTGTTCAAAACACAGGGACCCAGTGAAGCCGGGCCTGTGGGCTGTGCCACTAATCTCCAAATCACCCTGCCTGCATGGACAGGTTCCCTGACGGAGGGGAGACCAGTCTCTGGATGAGCCTCCAGTGCTTTTTGCTCCCACCTTCTGATTCACGTCAATGGGACACTGTCAAGGCAAACAGGGCTGCAGCGAGACCTACACTGCTGGATTATTTATATTTGCAAGTGAAATGCGCACAGCCGAAGATCTTTCACATCTGCCTGGTGAGACTGACGGGCTCACTGCTGATTTCTGTGATCCTCAGGTGACAGGATAAACCTCCTCTAACCATCAAGAGCTTGTGGGATCAGCAAGTCTTTAAAGGAAATGAATGTACCAGCCTTTTTCACAGAGGGGTGTCAGTGCAGGGGTGTTTTAATCACCCCATTTTGATGCCTCAATGTTTGGTTGAACCTGTCAAAAGGTCCATCTCAGAGTCACAGCCTCCATCCACAGTGTCAGCCAGAAGGCAAGCCCACGTGTCTGCTTCCCTAAGCCTTGATCCTGCTGAGGGGTTTAACAAGGAGGTGATTCAGCCTTCATATCTAAGCAGTCTTTGACCTCTGTACTAAGGCCATTAGCATGAGTGCCAGTGACAGCAGTGGACCTGAAGCACAAATGAGTGCCCTCGGCCTGGCTCGGGTCTCCGAACCCTGTCCAGGTGTGCTCCAGAGCAGCTGACAGAGGGTCCCTGTCCAGGAACTCAACGTCACAGTTATGAGTAAATGTGTCTAATCACTGTGAGACATCACAGTTTCAAACAGCCAGCCTGGAAATCTCAGAAAAAAAAAACCAAACTACTACTTAGACTTCCTCCTTCATCCTCTCTCTTCCCCTTCCCAGAAAACACAAGATTCAGACACTGATGTTGTTGTTGCAACTCTAAATCACTGCTGTTACTCCCAGGCAAAACATAATGAACAGGGCAAAGGCACCAGAGACCAAGCAACGGTAAGATGCTGCTTTTTAAGCATCACATTGTTGAAACATCTTTCCCTATTCATCAAGGCACTAATGGGAGCTAAGGAATGAAAGTACTATTACGGCAAAGCCCATCCAGAGCAAGGACACTGCTGGATCAGATCACAGCAGACTTGTGTCAGCATAGTCACCGCCATCCAAACAGTCTGCAACAATGAAATATTTGAGTGCATCATTTACAGGAGATAATTAATATTTTGTCACCACAAAGGTGCATTTACTGTTGTAAAAAAAGGAAAAAGTAGCCCAGACTAAGAGCACAACCACGACCTGGCCCCAGTTAGTGTCCAGGGGCAGAAAGAGGTCAGGAGGAGCCTGTTTCTATGGGGAGCAGAAGGGGGCCTTTCCCACCGTGGCAGCAGGAGAAGCGATGGGAAGCCATCCCATGCTGATGCTGAGCCCAAGGTATGATGGCTGGCACAGCCAACAGCCTCCTGACCAGGAGGATCCACCCTTTGGTGGAAGGGCTGAGTAGAAGAGAGGAAGAGAAGAAAGGAAGGAGCTCTGGCATCTCTATGGGCTGGCAGGGAGAAAGCTGAGGTCCCAGACCCACCTCCCCATGGAAAGCACGTGCTGGTGATTTATGGAAAGCCCACTTTGAGAGCTACGGAACGGCAGTTCCCTCCAATAATAGCAGCCTTTTGGGGTATTCAGCAAGTCTGACAATGAAGCCCGAACAAATGGTTTGCTGGCTTCAGGAGCAGGACTTAATACACTCGGCCACACAAATAGCTACGGCAGAGCCAGAAAGAGTGCCCTGTGCTCCTGACCCAAAACCCTGGGTCACTGCCACAAGCTTGCACACTCTCCTGGCACAGGAATGCACGAAATAACCAAAACCCACATACCAATTGTGTATATTTGCATGTACTCACGGGAGAGAGAGAAAGTCTTGGATCTTATGTGTCTTCTTACATATACAGATTTCTGTCTCTATTTCTCTGACTTGGAATAATTAACACTTGACTGCAGTTAGCGCTGAGCACCACGACTCCCCATTCACAGCTGTGGACCTCTGCCTGCTCAGCACACATGAGAACAAGGCTGCAAGAGCCTTCACACAGGAAGACCACTTACTTTATCTTGCCCTAGCACTGAGTGACAGCTTTCAAGCAACAGGACGAACAGCACAACCAAACGGTGTGAGCTGTTTGCTGAAGCACAGCCTCCCAAAAGCACAGCGCGCTCCGCAACTCCTGCAAACGGAGCTCACAAAGCCCAAGCAATTCATGCTGCATCCTTCACAACAGCCCAGCTATTCTACGGAGCTGTGCTGCCTGTTCGCTCTTCCTGCTCCCCTCACCTCCAGGCACACACGGAGCGCTGCCACTGCCATTTTCAGAAACCCTCTGGCAGCTGGGGAAAGGTTTCCTTCTGCTGGGAGTAGTCACAGGTCTCCAAGGAGGGAGCACGGGTGCAGCAGGGATCTCCTCAGCTCGTTGCAAGGGCTTTGCTAATCAGGTCATCTCCACTGCCTTACATCATACTGGTGTGTGTATTAGCCTGTGCGGTAGCTTGCATACAAACAGGCATTTAAATTGCATATAGTTTGTTTTCTCTTTTCTCTGCCAGCCTTTGAAACTGCACTCATTTAGTAGTGGCACTGCCTTTGTTTTCACCTACAGCACTCAGGGAGCACAGTGAACTCTGCCGTGAAGAAAAAAGAAATATTCAAGGGATGTTGATGGCTATCCTTCATTATACACAAGCCTCCACATAAAATTTCACCCTGTGTTCCCTTGCCTTTCTAGTCCACATGCTTACTAAAAGTGGCAGACTTTCTCATTCCTGTGCAAAGCATAAATAAGTAAATGGATTTTTAAGTTTTTGGCACATTTCCTAAAAAATAATAATAAAAAAAAATCACAGAGAAAGAGATAGCAGGGATAAATTGCAATCCAGCTAAAAATAATGAACTTGAAGTCAAACCATTTCCCTCCAGTTAATACAAGTTTCTTTCTCTTTTTCCAGTCCAGCACAGCACCTTGTAGGAAAAAACAAAAGAAAAGCCACCACAAAATCTTCTACCTATGGATACAAAGTTAATGGCACATATTCACCAGTCTACAGCGCAATATTTCTTTCTTTCGCCTTTTTCTTTTTTTTTTTTTTTTCAGAGTACTAACCAGCTGATCCTGAATCACGCCTTATCCTGAGTGGCCAAATTGAATACAATTATTCTTAATGTCTCATAAGTGCTAATTAAACTGCAATTCCCTGTTAAACAGCTCTTTGGCAAGTTTTCAGTACCAAAATATTTCCTTCACCCACAAATTAGCGTGGCTACAAACCAGAAGCTGGAAGATCCACCTAAGAAAAGTATTCCTAGTATTTCATCCTCTGTCATGGAAATTTCCTTCCCTCAAAAGTGAGATCTGGGGGAAAAGAACCCTTTGGTCTTACTGAGAGATTTGATCCCCAGGTGGGGTGTAAATTAAAGCACTGGTCATCTCTTTCTTAAGCAAGCAAACAAGAGTGCAATTCCCACTACAGGACAAAATTCCTTCTGTCCAACACACCGGGGAACAGGCAGGACTGTGCCCCTCTGTCTCCTCCACTGTCTGCTGTCCTAGGTCACTGCTTATTTTATCTGTGGCCTTGGAAAACCACGCTGGCCACTGCCACCAAGGGTGTGTGGTCTACAGCTAGAGGTTAGCCCTTCCTGGCAGCAGCCCTGCACCACCAGCCCCTTCCTGCTGCCCCCGGAGCAGCACATCAAGCCTGACCCCTCAAGCCCTCCCACGCCTCTTCCCCCATTCCCTCTTTTCTCACCAGCAGGAAACAAAGCTTTGGCCCAGCTTCAGACACTCATCCTTGAGGAGGCAAAATTCAAATCTGCCGCCCCCAAGGAGCCTTGGATGGCTCTGTGGGCGAACCCAGTGAAGGACATTTGCAGTCACTGCGGACACAACGTGTTCTCTAACTTGTCTGATACGGCTGGCAGGTGCTGTACAAGCCATCCCAGGGTCTGCTGCAGGCTCCCTGCCCAGGGCACAGTGCAATGCAATGGTCAAAGCCCGGATGATGTGTCTGTTTTTACACCAGGATGCAAAGAAACTAAGAAATTCTTACTTCCCCCTGGAAAATGAGACCGAGCTCTAACTACAGCAGCACAATGACAGGAAGCTACAACACAGCCTTCTGAATATTGTCTTGTCAGTGACACTGTCTATTTTAATCATGCACTTCTCCTAGGCACTGGATTAATGGCATTGCTAATTGGCAGCTGGCAACAAATAAAAAATGATCCAGCTTCTCACAGGTTTTAAACCCAGATACCCAGTTCTTACACAGGGCAAACCTCAGAGGTGGAGGGTTCCTATACTATTGAAGTCCCTGTTTCTATACTACTGAAAGCACTCAGCAGTGTTGAGTGTAACACAGTTAATTTTAAGAGCTGGAATAGCAAACTGATGAGTGTTTTGTAAAATGAAAATTTAAGGAGAGGGGGGAGAACCCCCCTGCCTTGATGGATTTTGAAAGTTCAAGGTAAGGAATACCAAAAGCTGGAAACAATGAGCCCTGGCTCTTGTTCAGTCTAAGAGCACTCTGGTAGCAAAAAGGGCCCTTAAAGAGGGTGTTTACATCACTCCAGAAGTGTAGTGAGACTTTAACGCGTGTTCAAACATACTTTCCTCCTGGGATAGATTTTTGAGTTTTTTGTTGCTGATAGAATTTGGATCTTATTTAACAGGGCTTTTCAGGTTCATTTCAGCTTAATTTTGAGCTAATAAATGTGTAAACCAGAGAGCACCAACAAACCTTCCCTTTTCAAAAAGGCACACACACAAGGGGTAAGAATGCTAGGCAAGGGAGAGCAGAGCCAGGCACAGAATCAGCTCTGTTGTCACCTCATAGCCACAAAGCAGTTAGTGAACAAGTTGACACTAAAAAGCAAATTAGCTTTAGCAAATTCTATTTAGTTGCTGAGAAAGGAGCAGGTCTCCCCTTGTTCTCATGCTACACTGGTGTAAAGCAGGTACTGCTTCCAGGCTGCACAGGGGTGGTGCTGAGGAAAAAGGAGAGTGAGGCCTGCTCAGGGCAACAAGCACATCTTCTGCTTTGGAGTTCGTAACAGTGATCCTCAGGAGAAAGGAAGATGTCTCTTCAACGACATCTGTGGGCAATGCTGCCGTACCAACACTGAAATGGGTGATGTTTCACTTGAGGGTTAGAAAGGTGTATTTCAAAGGAGCTGGTTTTGCTTTCATAGTAGATTGAGGCTTTCTGGAGGCTCAGACAGAAATGAAGCTGTATCTGGATGGAACAAATGAGGGTGAACACCACCTGCAAAGAGAGGGGAATTACCCAACTCCTTTCTCAAGTCTAGTGCCAAAAGCCTAAGCAGGGCCTCTTCCATTACTCATGGACACCCCCAATGTTGGGTGTCAAATGGTTAATTTTAAGAGCTGCCAAAGGTTTAGCTTTTGGCCACTGAGCCAGTGCAAATCTTAGATGGTTGACACCACCTTGTCACAGTGACCTCTGCAGGGTTCTGTCCATTCATAACAGTTAAATCAAACCAAACATTTCACAACTAATGAAAAGGAGAAGGGAATGATTCAGAAGCTTTGTGCCGAGTCCTTTTCTGCATGGCACAAATGGGATTCTTCAAGCCCACATGGAGGTGGTTAATGCGCCAGAAATTCAGTGAGAACTGATCAGCTTATTTAGGGATCCTTAGAAATTTTTAGTTTTCACATTGAAGAATCTCAGTTTAAGCCTGTTACCTCTGAAGTCAATTTAAACTCTCACTAAATGCAACAGAAGACTTATTTCATATCTTCTGGAGGTGGTGTGTGCAGTAAGTGTAGACTAACGGGTCTGTTACACCCAAGTTTAGTTTAAATTGGGATGTGGTTGCATAGCTAAGCCAAGCTTCAGTCAGGTTTTAGCTGACACAAACTATGGTTGCCATCCTCCCTCAATCCCCACCCCTTCCATCTTTTATACCAGCACCAGGGCTCATGAAACTGGGTGCTATACTAATCTGACTAAAAACTGATCCTCCTGCGAAACATCCACTATTTTCAGCTGGATCAGGCCCCTGAGAAGGGATACTGTGCCATCACATCAACCAGCTTTGGCTGATGTAGAGCAGCACCCTCAATGTGACTGCACGCTTTCAGTGGCAATGGTTCTAAAATACCAGACGGCTTTCTCCCAGCACAGCTGTCCAGGGCCAGGCACAAGGAATGAAGACTGCAGCAGTGAAACCTGTGCAACAACTTTTATGCTCAAATGGCCATACAAGCTTACACAAATATGAAGCTGAACAGACCGCAGCTACAGCTAGAAGGGCTCTGATTTAGGCAAAAGCATCTCAGCGAGAGCAGCTTAAGACCTGAGATCTCTTTTTTATCACAGGAGCAAATTCTGTGGTTTCAGTGATTTTTGAGCGACATTCAGTGAGAGCCCTGCTGAATTCCAGAGGCTGGGACCCCTTGTAAGGAGTAGCCTGGTGTGAGGATGGCAGTATCCAGCCCAGAATTTGCCCCAGATGCTCAGCCTTTAGGCATGACCATTTGCTCACCACGGGTCACCCACGCTGCACAGCTCCACCTGGCAAGAGGACAAACTCCCAATCGAATACTTGTGATTGCTCAGTGTCGCAAGATTCCTCTCCAGAAAGACCTCAGGCCAAATTTCACCCACAAATGCATCTACGCAACTTGTACTTACACAAGTGAGAGTCATGTATTCATATCCCAGGGTAGGAAAAGTACTCCTGGTGACCCAGCCTCCCCCTCCCTTTTTGCCTGTACTTATAAAGCAATTATGGTGCAACAAATATTGTGCTTAACTTAATACAAGGTTTCTGCCAATGCCCTACAGATGCAAGGAGGAGCTTCTCTTTCCCATCCTCCCTACCCATTTGCAGTGCCAGAACCTGATCCCTATGAAAGATGAATGAATACAGTGGTAGTCTGCTCCTAGATGCTGCCCCCCTCCATGGATGCTCAAGTTAAGCCAGTTATTAGGCTTTGGACTCAGGGATTTTTCCTTAAGGTCAAATTAGGAGCAACTGTTGGGTCTATCTTTATTTATTCTGCTGCCTTTTTTGGCTGTTTTGATTGGGTGAGAGGGAGTAGGATTTTGCTTTTTCCTCTCTTTCTGTTGCATGAAACATGCTTTTCTGGACAAATGTCACCTAGCCAACTCTGTGCCTTACACAACACCTGCCCAGCCCTTGTGCTCTCCTGTTCTCTCCTGCAGCCACTAGGACTTTCTGCCTTTGTTTTAATGACTTTAGGCTTGTTTCAGAGGGGCAGGAGGGGCTCAGCAGGTGTTCTCCAGGGCCCCTTTTCTTTGTAAACTCTCATTTCACGGTTACTGTGCAGCGCAGGAGGCAGGTTTGGTGCTGGGGAGCGGGGGGGAGTCTCTCACACAGCCCTTTCCCATTGCCGACCTAAAGCAAGGCTCTTATTATCTGCAATGTGTACATTAAATCCTGTCAGTCTCCTCTCCTACCACAGCTCTGTTATACTTCAGGAGAGCTATTTCTGATGCACACTGAAAAGCATGGGGAGGAGGAAAAATAAAAGCAGGCTCAGTCTTGTAGTGAAACACTCTGTCTCTCAAAACATCAAACCATGAACACCTCTTTATTTTTTAAGACCAGTCCAGATTGTAGTAAAAGAGCAGAAGAAACATTCATTGAGCAACGACACAACATTCACCCCTATGTGGATTTGAAAAGAGGGTGCTGAGAGCTCTATATGTTACCAAAACTAGAAGTTTGTACAGGAAAGTGCTGACAAACTAGAGCTATATATGGATCTTCCCTTATAAACAAAAATAAAGTGATTTATAACATCCATTTGAAGAGACCAAAACCTCATTGCTCACTCACTGTCATCTCTGCTTCTTAAAAAGTGCAGGACTTCCTAAAATGCTTTCTAGCATATGCAAAGAGTAGTAATTGTAACAGTAATGATTATTTCATTTCTAAGGAACTTATATTAGGGATCTGCATTTATTTTTGGAAATACACCTGAAAAGGTTGTTTGAAGCCAATGGAATCACTTCTCTGGGTCTGGACCAGGTACTTTGCTTCATTTTCTGGCATTTTTACCACTGAAGACTTTATTTTAAATCAGTGAAAGGCTTTCATAACCAAGCTACACATCATCATTCACAGCTTTCAGGAAAAATTTTATTTATTTCTCATTATATAAACTCTAAATCATCTTAATGCAACCTGACCTAGCCACATCCTCCTCTAAAACAGGCACCTCCCCGACTCATCAGCCCATGGAAAATTATAGGATAAGCACCTGCCACAAAAATATTTTCTGTCTTTGTCACTACATTGTAAAAAGGAGATTAACAACAAAACCTGTTTCATTTGCTTGTTTGAGCCAAAGCCTTGCCTGCACCCTCAGAGGCAGGTGGCTGATACAAAGCAATGTGCAGATCCCCAGGTATGGGACCATTTACAGCCCTGGCTCACTGCAAATGTCTGAGCACGGGGACTTCTCCCTGTGCCCTTCACAGTCCTTGCTGTGTTGGACTCCTGCATGATTCAGAGAAATAAAAGGGAAAGCAGCACTGCCTAACCACACTCTGACTGTGTAATACTGAAGGAAAACTCTTAAAAGCCAGTGTCTCTTAACTGCTGAGTTCTGTCAGCATGATATTGCTTTGAGACATGTATTTTCAGTTGAGTTAGCTAAAAAAGTGCATTTCCCCTAATTATTGGGGTTTTTTAATTGATTTCAGATGGCCAAGGGGGATGAGGATTTGGGGATCTGGGATCTGGAGTGACCCACTCACAGTTCAGGGACCCAGCAGTTCTGAACTCAGCCCATTAAGGCAGGACTAAGAACACAAAAATTCACCCACATCTCAACATGCACATGAAAGGGCTACTCCAAGAGCCAGAGAGTACACTATAAGCATGACAGAATCTGGCTTAGTCCCTTAACTTTTCCAATTGCAAAGGACAGAACAGTTTATAATAATTTTCCACTTACAGAAGTCACTTCAAGAATCTAAATCTGTTTAAGCCCAAATTTTAATATACTAAAAACGGGGGGAGGGTATCTCTGTTGCCTCCTTCCCACAACTTAAAACAAACCAGCTATTAAAGCAGCAAGACATTTAAATGACTATTCATTCTGATTTTTTTTAAAGCAGTGCTAGGCTTTCACCTGTATCATTATTATGTAGGCAGTGACAGATGGCAATGGAAAAATATAAAATAACTCTTGGAGTATTAACTTTTTTCAGTACCGTATGTGTCAGATTCTTTAGCATAAATAAACGGCATTACACAGTCTCATTAAATCTATACATCTGTGTAGTAACTTGCAATTTATGGATATTTTCTGACACAATGTTCAAACCAACAGGTTTAGCTCACATGTTTCTTTTCTCACCATGCCATCTCCAAGTCACCAGAAAAGCAAACAAAAGCAACACTCTACACTAAATATTCCTGAAGAATTCTATGAGAAGCTTTGCTATTCATCATCTACACACATTTAAGGGAATGAGAAGGGAAGAGGGTGGTGGGATCATGGACGAAAGGGACTGGACGGAGTTGGCAAGTAAAACACATAATTAGGTACTTAAAAATTTAAATCTCTAATGAGTAAGAAATGTCTCCTCCAGTTAGACTAAAACAATAACAACAGGGACACAATTACACACTTTTTTTTTTTTCTATCACCCACTTAAACACAAAAAGCACCCACCACATTTTCCCCAGAGTACCCACCAGCACTGAGCAGATCCCCCCATCGACTGCTACACCCACACAGGCTGGGGACTGCAGGACTGAACCCCGGGCTGAAACAGCTCAGGCTGCTGAGGAGCTCACATCAGCCCCCAACAAGCTGAAAGACGTTGCAAGTGGCTTTGAGCATTATTCCAGAGGAGTCAGGAAGTTAGAGACATAACAGATATATACACTGGAGCATCTGATACTTCCTCAGGAGATACATGCAGCCTTTTCCCAAACATGCCCCATAAACTCAGCTACTCTGTGGAAACCAAGCGTCCAGCCACAACCCAGAGCTGTGCACACAGGCAGTGATGGATGGCAGAACTAGCTCAGTCCTCTGCAGCCCAGGTTACAGGGGAGGGGGGACACTGCACCCCCTGGGACACAGGGCCCTGAGGGGATGGGAGGGAAGGGATGGGAGGAGAGGCCTGGCTCCTACACACAAACCTACTTCTGGGAGCATTCCCAGGCCCACCTTTATTCATCCTTGGGCAGGAACAGGGCAGCTGTGGGCACCTCAGAGCTTCTATAGTCTGTCCAAGTTAAAAAGTCTCTTTTTGGTCAACAAGTTGCCTTAGGGAGCCCTCACAAGACACAAGAGCCTGCTGGAACAGGATGCAGCACCTCTTGCTGTTCCTAAACATTCATTAAAGATGTCAACAACAGATAAAAATCCATAAACACGGCCACAGTCCCAGAACAAGAGGAGCACAGCAGCCCCACAACATCAGCCCTGATGACTGTGTTTCTGTAGGTACCTCTTTTTTCAACTCCTGTGACAGTGCCTTTGGAGATGTTCTCCCAAGAGCTCCAATGGCTCTGGGAAGCTGCTCACTGAGTATCAAGAAACACCCCTGCCTGAATGTCAAGTCACACCTTTGACAAACCCAAACTCAGGTGTGTGACACATTCCCATTGGAAAGATGAAATTTGTCACTAGCAACAACTCCTGCACGTCACCCTTTTGTCTCCTTGGGTAAAGGATCTGTTGGAGCTATTTACAGACTGGCTCTTTCCCTCTAGGAGGAGCTGGTATTTCTTCCTAAAATTAAGATGGCTTGACACTTCCTACGATAAGGCCCTGTTTTTCACTTGCTTTTCACTTTGCCAAAAACAAGTTAGGCTGAAATGTATAGGCAATTTTTTTTGTGTGTGTGTGAAACTGCAAATCAAAACAGTTGAACCGACTCCAACAAAGAGGTCAGAGAAACCACCACCACTGGTTCTTAGTGTTCAGGTCAGGTGATCCATGACCAGACAAAATAACAAGGCCTGCTTTCCTATGGATTTGCACACATGATCTCTTCTAAGCCTTCTTTCCTTGCAGGAATTCCAGCTGGGGCACCTGCTGCCAAACAGAATGAGTAACATACAAGTTCTACTCACCTTCCCTCTCACTAATGAAGGTCAGCAATCCCAAGAGAACCTCTGACCATCTCATGGGTACACTTCTATTGCATCAGTTCAAGAAAAGTGAGACCCAGAGACACGAAACATCACTGACATGCCTTACTTTGGTTTTGAGGATGGGGTCATGTGCATTTAAAAATCATTACTCACTGCAGTGAACAGAAAGAAAAAAAAAAAAGGAAAGAAAAGGGGAAAGGAATTGGCATCCTAAGGGGCTCACTAAAGCTCTTTAAAGTGCATAATTCCATCACCATACTGTACATAGCACACAATCTCTGAGGGGTAATTATCCATGGATTGGAAGCCAGTGTGAATATACACACAGTCAGTCAATATGATGTTGTGCTTGCTGCCGCTTCTCTTCCTTTTTTCTCTTTTTTTTTTTTTTAATCAATTTTAATTGTGGATATATTTCTGCTAATAAAAGAGAGTGAACTGATTCTAGTCGCATAGATTTCTGGATACGGAAAATGAGTGAGCAAAACATGTGAGAGTACTTACTGTATTACCAGAAATATTTATAAATGGCTCTTCCCTCCCTCAGCTGGCAGAATATCAAAGCACCGAGGAAGCAGCAGGGATGGCTTCTGAAGGGATGGAGAAAGCAAAGGTCCACCCCTCCATCATCAACCTGGGAAAGCAATGCCACAGAGCTCCGGCAGAAGCCCAGACTGGAACTGCTCTAACAGCAACACGGCCCCTCTTTCAAAGGCCAAACACTACTCTGAGGGCAAACAGTCTGAGAAAGGAACACAAATGACCTGCTACAGGGAAGATACGATGTAGCTACTGGGTTGTAACAACATATGTATTGGATACCCAAGGTTTTTTTTACTTCAATGTGATTCCCAAGACTGTCAGTCATTCCAGCTGAGGACAATCACATTCTCTGAAGGCTTGATGCCTCCATATACTAAGACTAACCTAGACTCTTTGGGCTTGACAGTACTGAAACCTTCCCTGTAAAACACAGCACTACCACGATGCATTCATTACCTGCATTTGTATCAGCAAAATAAAAACATGGAGACAAGCACATGTACAAGGGACACACAGAAAATCATCCCTACAACCTGGCTAAGAAAGGCAGGACGCTGTCCCACGAGCTCCTGCACTCAGGGTTCTTGCAGAGGTACTGCTACACACACAGCTGGACGGGGATGGCTCTGCCTATGTCACCCCAGCACACAGACTAACCTCCTAGAAATGGATTAACCAAAAACACACACTGAACTCAGTCTGACACCATGGCTTGTTTCCACATATCCCACCTGGGCAAATGCAAAGGCATGCAGGTGAGCTGTGGGCTGCAGGATGACTTGGGGCAGAGGAGCACCCCACTGGGCCGCCGTGCTCCCAGCTATCCCTGTTTGCAGCGCGGTGCCAGCGGGGACAGGGAGTGTCCCCTGCCTGCTCTCCATTCCCATCGAGGCAGAACTACAATAAGGTGCACCAATTCCCAAGTTAGCCTGTGCATGTGAAAACGCCTGGGGGTCCTGATTCAGCGCAATACTTAAGCAATCGCTGATCTTTAACGTTAAAGTCAACAGGACCTCGGTACATACATCAGTAATTACATGAATTCATCACTGGGCTGAGCAAGCATGTTCCAGCTCACAAAAGCAACGAAAGGACAACGTGCAGGAAGAGCAAAAAGCCTTCAGGAAAGGATTAGTAGTGTCACAAGTTAAACATCTCCTCCCTGATGACATACAGGATCGGGTCAACTGTGCAGACAAGCGAGAATGCTGTAGCATGAAGTCAGAAATAGTAAAAGCCTCTCAAACTACTGCCTGTAGCAGCTCTGCAGGTAACAAATGCAGAATACTAATGTACAATAAGCAATAGTTTAATAGCCCTACTCCATAGAAGAGGTAGGGATATTTCAGTGTTTAACTGCACATCATTGCTATTCCAGATCTCCTATTTGGCTGTTTTAACTTACCTAGCAGATTTAAGTGGAAGAAATAACAATAAATCTCCCTGTAATCATCCTGTAAAACCCTGAAACTCCTGCTTTACAGTTCTAAAAACTATAACCTAGGAGGGCTATAACCTAATAGTGATATGCCGTCATTAACTGTCTACACTGAATTACAGCGAATAATGTGGAAGGACCTGAGCGGCAACTCCACCCCACTATTTTAAAAATAGCTTGTTATCTATTTGGTGACAATATGAACACATTTCAGTTATTTAGTACTGAGAAACCTAACACTAGTTATGACCAATCTTGTTTTTTTTTTTTTTTTTTTTAAAAAAAAGCATTATTTAAAAAATCATCTTAATCCACAGTAAATATACAAGTTTCTTAGATGATTATGAGATCTCCTGTACTTATGAGAAGACAAGAATTTACAGCAGGTCATTTGAGTCCCCTCGCTTTCAGCAGGCTGAAAGTAGTTCAGCACCTGCTGAAATAATTGCCGAGCAAGGAAAAGATAAAGATATAAAGCAAATTTATTGGCTGTCTGGCAGACTTTATATTCAATTTTCCCTTGTCACACTCTTATCAAGTGTATGTACCTGCACAGTTCTGGTAGTGAAGGTTACAGTCAGAACTGTGTTAGATTCAACTACCCTCGTGCCAAATTGGAGCTGAGGGGCTCAGGAAGGCGGTGTGGGTACTCTCAGGGAGGACATATAATTTTATGTATCACATGCCACGCTTCATTTACCTATTCTCAGGTGTACGGTGGATCCATTGACTTCCTTTAATGTCCTGGAACATTCATAACCACACTTATCTGTGCATATATGCTAAAGAGTCTTTGCAGACAGTGACTTGTTCATACAGCAATGCCTCGTTTTCTACTCTGTTGCCAAGTTTCTGGCCTGAGGCTCTGGGATCATTTGCTTCCTTAAAGATACCATCAACATGGGATTCTCACTCCAGGGTAAGAATAAAGCATCTACCATGAGGCAGAGCCTGAGATGCTTAAAAGCTTGGGGATTTATTTTAGGCAGCTGCACCCCGCACATGGAGGTGGAATATTCCAGTCTCCAACTTTCAGTTCTGGTGGGAGACATAAGGAAAACAGAGTTTTTGCAGTCACTAGTCAAGACAAAACGAAGTAATCATATGGGTCAAACCAGCAGAAATGTTCCTTTTGCTATGAAAGTCATTTGAGTTGATGAGAGATATTTATTTGAGTAAAAAGAAAATAAAACATTTCTAAGCTGTATAATCTTCCCCTTTAAGTGCTGGCCCTTTTGAGCCGAAATACATGATTTTGAAACAAACATGGAAATGTTTTCTGCTTTCAAACATCAAAAGCCATTTCAGTGTCGCTGAAGTGTTTTCTGCCCCAATATTTTCATCTAACTTGACTCAAATTTCACTCTGGTCCTGCTTACAAGCTGCCTTTTTCAACAAATTTATTACTTGTCATTTCCACCTAGTGGTTTCCACAGCAAGCTCGTTCCCAGTAAACCAGTCTCAAGCCAGTCTTCTGAATCAGGAACTAAGGAAGGATTAAACTCATTTAAACAATGGATTTCTGAAACAGGCGTTGCTTAAAATGCAGCATTTTTTAAAAACTGAAAATATTAAAGAAGCAAACATTTGAAACCTCTATATGTGCTTAACTGTCCAGTGGCAGTTACATAATATTTTGGAGAGTGATACAGCTAAGACTCCTATCCCTTTTTCCAGCACAGACGGTTACATTCAGAATCCATCCCTGTGTTCCTGGTCACACAGCCAGAACACGGATAAAGGAACCCTGCAGTCATTACACCTCCAAGCGTCCTGGAGCTGTACCTCTGCTGTGTCTGGACCTGATCCACCTGAAAATTACCCTGAGGTGGGAAGGGGGCTGCTGATGGAATTACAAGGGTGAGAACAAACAGCAAGGGGTAATAGCACCTGTGTGAGCAGTGCTGTCCCCAAAAGCAAAGCACAGGCTCCTCAAGGCCCCAGCTTTCCTCTCCTACGTGCCCTTTCTGCCCACCAGGTACAAGTCTGGGTTCTGCTCTGGCTCTGCTCCCAAACATAGGTGAGCCCAGGGAAGTCAGCTCGAGGCTGCTATAGATACTCCAGTACCTTGCTGAATTTATAAATCCCTTCACTTCTCTGGGCCCTAAACTTCCACTCAAGATCAGTTAAGGCACTTTCATAAATCTTACTTGGCATCTAGTTGCATCCTTAGGTGCCTAAACACATGTTTAAACAGGAATCTAAATCTCTTTGCAACTCAGTTCATCTACAAAATAGAGGGTGTAATTCTTTATCTTATGGGGGTTCAGTGACAATAAATTGATTAATATCGGAGATTAATGTGCATGTGCTGAAGTCAATGGAAGCAGAAACAAATCCTAATTCAGTGTGACATAGACTGCTTACAGGAGTCCTGGCATTTGTAAAGTCAGTGCCTTCTCTAACAGGGACAAGATACATCTGCTTGCAAAGACACTTGCACAATTTTCACTCCATATATTTTGGCTCAGGCTAGAAGCAGCAGTCTGCCTCTTTTATGAGCCCTTCAGAAAAAATATCTCTGTCCAGCCTTTGAATTACCTACTGTTGGGTTCAATGAATTTGATGCATAAAAACTTGGAACATAAATTCAAGCGACAAGTGAAGTACAACACGGGCTGCAAGGAAGAGAAAGGCAGGGAGGTCTCGGTGTAAGTTTGCACAAAAGAGAAACTGTTCAAGCGAGTGGGAAGAAATTTCTAACGCTAATGTCTTATAACATGACCCCATGTCAGTCGAGATGTCTTTCACAAAGACCACATCACGTTCTGTTGATTCCGTGATTCACTATTTCCCATGTCAAAAGTATGGCTGGATAATGTACTAAGAAAGGAAATTATTTTGTGTCACTATAGTGATTTTTTTTCATTTATTGCAAACAGAATACGTGGATTAAAAAATATGGAATCTGGATGTAAATATAAAGCAGAATAGGTAATTAATAGTAATTTGGAAAGTAAAAGTAAAAACATCTGCTAAAATAGAATCTACTTGAAGAGACAGGGAACAAAATCTTATATAATATTGAATACATTTTATCCCCTCCCGCTATAAACACAGCCCAAGAGTAGTGCTGGTTTTAAAGAGGGGTTGCATTAAAGAAAAAACATCAAGGCTGACATTGTGAAAGTAATGAAGAGGAAGCAGACCCAGATTCACACGGAATGAAGAACCTCTACCTCCCTTTGGAGTCTGCCAGACGCTTGGAGCACTTACTCAGGTTGACTGAGTCCAAGCTCTCCGTGGCACTGCTACAGTCTCTGCCTTCTAAGCTGGCAAGGGTGTTGATCACACATCTGTTTTCATCACAAATTCCATCTGGATTTCAGAATTCTCAATTTAGATCTCATCAAAACTCGCACACATCTGCAGAGAGCTTTGATTTCTAGACACCAAAGGCTTCCAGTGGGAAAAAAGCTGCTCTGAATAGTTTCCCACCCACTCTCGCAGCAAGACTGATAACAGTGCATTTGTGCCAGTGCTTCTGGATAGAAGAGATGCACACACACACACACACACATAAATGTGCTTCTGCTGGTGAGGCAATGCTTGGGTTTGGATGTCCTTAATTGAAAAACATCAGAGTAGCCTGAACTCCTCAGAACGCTGGCTGCTCTGAGCCCAGCAGCACGGGTTTTAATGATGAAGTGTCTATGCTGATGGCTTTTGTTTCTATTGTATCTTTAACTGTTGGTTGGAGAATTTAGGTGCAGAAAAGAACAGGGATGTCAGCTGGATATCAAACAACACCTGAGACTGGTCAACGATCAAGCAGACAGCAGGAATAAATGGAACAGATTTGACTCAGAGATTACCAATTTTTCAAAATTTATCATGTGACTATTCCTTAAAGAGCTCAGATGACACATTCCCAGCCAAACACAAACGAGAAAATGGGATTGCTATCCTCCTATTTGTCCTCTTTTCATAAAAAAGGGAGGGCAAACTTCAAAACTTTCAACCTTCTTAAAAAGGCAGCAAGCTTTCTGCATTCCTGACCTTTCCCTTGCAGAGGGAATGCTGATTTCTTGCTGAGCTACAGCTCTGATCATCCTTGCCAAAGCTACGAAGTACAGGAGCTGGCTTACCCTTGTTTCCACTGGCTGCTGGAGCACTCCAAAGAGGCTGTGTGCCCTACTGCCTTCAGCACCCAGCCAAGCAACGTGATATTTTTCAGAACCTTATATAGCACTTTGAGAGCCGTATAGAAGAGCTCCAAACAGAATGACATAGAGGGCAGTGGTGTAGGGAAGTTGAGAAATGTCTTCTACTTTTGCTCTCAAGCAGATCAAATGGTCAGTTCCAAAGAGGGGCACGATCAACTCCCTAAATTTTTGGAGGCAAAAGTTAGCTGAAAGACTAGAATAACACAGAGTAGGAGGGGAAAGTGGATGTGCTCGCCCACAGACAAAAAAAGAAGGTTTATTCAAGCATTGCAGTATGACAATCATGCAATGCAAACGCCCCAGTGAAGTGAAAATGTGCAGTCAGTACTGGAGACCCGAGGTTTCAGGATTCCCAAGGCAGGGCAGATTAACTGCAGCACTTTGGGAGTGGCCTTTGGCCGTGTCATTTCTCCCAGTGAGCCCAACAGGAAACACTTATGCTGAACAACTACTCCTAAATAACCAAGTTACTCCTTCAGTATCAAAGCTTGTGCCTACAGATCCTAAACAATGCCGGGGTCCCTTCTGCAAGGTACCGTTTAACCCAGAGTGAGGAAAAGCTGAGACAGCAGGAAGTCGGGAGGTCTGTACCTGCAGTGCCCACTCATCTATCCTGTTATGTACTGTACTGCCTCAAAGGTGTCACAGTCATAGACACTACTTCTGCATGAACAAAAAGGGATCAGAGTTTCATTTTACAATCATTGCAGCATAGATCTGGGGTGCTCCCTACCAATATCAGCACAGACAGACTGCATCTTCAGGCCCAAGGAGAAGAGAATTTGGCCCAAGATGTTAAAGGGTTATTTTAAGGAATGCTTTTCTCTCTCTCTCACTCTCCATTTGTTTGTTTTGGAATTGATACCAGGAAAAAAAAAAAAATGTAACTAGGAAACAGAATACATAACCGCCTGAGGTGATGTACAAGAAGTTTCTTCGCATTCTCTGACTTTTTCCTGGTTAAAACCAGTTTGCCTGGGGATGGGCCAGCTCAGTTTCGGCTTCTCCTGCTTTCCCAGCATTCCACAGAATAGCATGACCTTCATTAACTCAACACAGCAACTGGATCCAGCTAACAAAATCCAACGCATGTAGGCACTTGTCCCCCTTGTCCTCAAGGGTTGAAAAACAAGGATACAGTTGTTCCAAAACTGGCCTTGCCATTTCCAATCCTTATCCTCACACAACAGATGCTATCAGGACTGCTTGCTGCCGGTCAAAGGCTGCAGCAGCCTCTCTGCACCCTTTCTGCTCGCTGGGTTAACATCCAGTTGCTTTCTTAAGGAACTATGGATATTGTGATGGAGCTTCACAAAAAACAGTTAAAAAGAAATGACAAATAATCAGTAGCCAGGGCTTTATACTTGTGTTGGTGGGTGTCGGTGCATTTTGTTACTGAGAATATGGACTGGTCCCAATTTCAAAAAAACCCAAAACCCAACAAATGAAGCAACAACAGAAAACCTCAGAATTGTAGCAATCTGGACGTGGTTTGATGGGTTAGGGGTGTGGGGGAAGGAAAGATCAAGTCAGCCTGCACAAATACGTATCTGGAGATGCAACAGAGATAGTGGGAAACGCACAGATAACAGACTGGCCCCTTTTTTTCATTATTTATTCAAACTGTTCATGCTTTTGTCGGAAATTCCACTTAAAAAAAATCCAGTGGCTATGGGCAGCAGAGAGGAGCACACTGTTATGAGCTAAAATAAAGCAAGCTCTCTACCATTCACACTCAGGACCAGCACTCACAAGCCCAGACTTGGCAGTGGCAGGTCTTACATATGGCTACATCCCACTACCTTCAGTCTTCATGTATTGACAGGTTAGTGATCAAGAGAAGCTTCAGATCTAGTAACTCCAAAATTGGACTCTGTACCTCATGGAGGACAGAGAACTGCAGTACACAGAGGGACTGCATCATTTTATTCACTACGCTGTTTGTCAGGCTGGGCTATCACTTGTGACAATCTCACAAACACTAAACTGGATGTTAATCCACAAAGGCTCCTGCAGCGAAACCAGCCCTTTGCAAAGCAGTTGCGCTGTTTAGCTACAAATCCAGAGGCACACACTGAAGCCTCAAAGCCTGAAGCCACTGTGAAACAGCTGAGCTGTTTTAACTGAGACAGAACCCAAGGCAGTGAGGTGTGATGCTGCTCCGGTCACTTCCTCGAGGAGATGAAAACTGGCACACATCCTACTCAGGGAGGTGTTCTTCCACATAAGAACAAGGAAGACCCTTGACATATTTCTGACCATGATGTAAGTCTATGTCCTTTCCAGACTGGAACCCTTTTCCCCATTCCTTAAAAATCTCAGAAAACTCCATCAATTCCAAAGACTAGGTAAGCAGAATGGAGATGATCAGTGGGAGATGGAAGAGGAATGAGCCCGAGTGAAGTGTTGTGTAAGTAGTGTCAGTGTTTCAGTGGGGTCGATTAGTTTTAGTTTGTCACACTGGCAAAGTAAGCAGAGGAAAGTGTTTCATATTTATAAAGGTCCATAAATAGTTCTCAGGACTTTGCTCCCCAGTAAGGATACCAGGTACCACAGTAATAGCAGACGGAATAACGCATTGTCAAGTTTGTATGTACAGCAGTTTCTGTACCTCTGTTATTTGAGCAAATGGAAGAGTCTGTCATTTTTGTCCCCAGTTTAGTCTGCAACACAATCATCTGGTGGTATGTATATTTAACCAAACTCCTCACTCTAGAGCACAACAGCACTCTGGATGCTGCTACAAAGATCATGACTGTTATGGGCATATGGTATATCAAAACAACCACTGCAATTAAAGTAACCAATGTGAGAGGTGTCCTCACCACACTCAAATTCCAGGAAGGTTTTGTGCATGCATTCCCGTCTGTCTTGGTCCTTCTCCACGGTGAGTTTAACCATCACCTCACCATTTACTGCTGTGAGGGCAAATTTACGCCACCTAGTCTTACACATCTAACAGCTATTTATCCAAGTCTCTGCTAGCACTGTCTGGGTTCCCTGTGAAGTCAATCCAAATAAATAAGCATCTCCAGAGGGCAAATAATTTCAACCCACCTGTTCTGTGAGAGGATCTTTTCTTGAAAAGCCTACAGAACAAGATGAAACGACTAGTTTGGACTAGACATCTCTCCTCTGCAAGGCTCAGGTTCCTCAAAATGAACTCCACGTGGACAGCACTATTCAGTTCAGAACTTCATAGATCCTTCTACAGAAGCTGCAAAACCTTTTACCAGCCATTTCAGCTGAAACCACTTATTACTAAAAGAACAGTCCTAAATCATCCTCAGAGCAAGTCATGCTCACTAGATATCAAGCAAAGTTGCACCACATTTGCTATTCCTTCCCAGCTTTGGGGGGGATGCCCAGACTACCACCACCTCCTTTCTATTCTCTTGCCTGTTTTGTTCCTTCAAAAATTCTAAAATTACATGGTTTGTCCACGCCTTCATTTCCATGTTTTACACATGGTGTTTAAGTCAAGTTCTTACAATACTAATAGACCCTGTCTGGAATTGATAAAGTTTTAGTCAGAGTATTTTATGTCACTGGAATTTCTTATATCAAATTCCCTTTTACAGATTAATTTATGGCAGAAAAAAATACTGTACTTATCTTAATTATTTATTGATTACTGGAAAAAAAAAATACAAACTCAAACTGGGAAGAAGGAAAGATAACATATACTCGTCTTCCACATACAGTTAAAATCATTCTATTGATAATGGTTTTAATAATGTCCAAGATTTACTCTTCTGCTCTTCAGTGATAAAAAAAAACCCAAACCCTTTCCTTTCCCCTACTCCCATGTGAGAAACAGCAGAAGGAAAAGACATGGAGAGACACACTGACCTATGGAACCTTTCATATTCTACAGCTTTACAATGAGGGTACAAGCACTCACACAAAGCATTGTACGGCGACACAGAACCTACCGTTTAGTGCCCGTGAAATGACGAATGGAAAATGAAGGGGGTGGGATGGTTTGAGAAGTCCAGGGAACAGTAGGATTCGGACACATTAAGATCAGAAGAGACTGTTACAATCTCCTGGTCTGACCTCTCTACCCACAGAGCTTTTCCTATCGATGCCTACACAGAAGCCACAGCTTGTTGGCTGTTCCCTTTCCCTAAAGCACTAACGCTCTCCCCGCAAGGGCCAGGGGCAGGTAGTTTAATGGTTTCTGATCCACTTCTTTCACCCCATTGTAAACAACAGGCACATTAAGTACAACAGCTCTTCTGGGGACAGTCCTGAACCCTGACGGTGTGACCAATGTAATTAGCTCAGGACTCACTACAGGCATGTTGTGATCTGCCCTGAAAATACCACGACACACAGCTGCACTTGGTCATCCATCAAGCAAAGTCTTCCTTCCCGTCAAGCTTCCAGCCAGGACACTGAGCAAGGCCAGGTTTAATCCCACATTATGAGTGTGCATGAAAGCACACTGCTGGAAAAGAGCGGATTAACAAGCTGGAGTTCCTCCTCACTCCACAAGCATTGCTAGGGCAGAAGTCCTGCAGGCTGACTCACACAATTCCCCACCCTCCCTGAACGAAGCAATCTTGGTGAAGAATCCCTATGGGTTTGCTGAGAGGGGGAGAAACAAAAAAAATAAAAAGACAAAAAAAGATCCTAAAGAAACACATTTGGATATTTTCTAGGACCTTTTTTTTTCCTTTTAAAAGTAATAGAGAAAAAACACTTTTTTAAATTTAAAAGATTCTTATTAAGTAATTTTTAGAAAACCTAGTTAGAGAGCTGTACTGACCACATTCTAAACCAGAACAGCAAACCCGAAAATTAGAAAAAAGTTCTTGCAGCGAACACTGTCTTTTGGTTCTTAAACTCTGTCCTTTTGCAGCTCCAGGCTTTCTTCCAATTTTTGAAGTCCAGCCTGGTCCCACATAATTCAACCAAAAGAAGAGGCAGTGCACAGCTGTGGTAGCAAGGACGTGAGAACACGCAGGCAAGGGATGAGGGTCCTGTCCTCTCCCTGCTGCCAGGAATGGAACAACAGCACGGCAACACCATGCCAGCCTGGGTCCCGATCTGAGGGATGGAAAAAATAATCACTTCTTCCTACAGCGAAACTGCAAAGGAGCAACAGGTTTTCTGTGCTATTTAAGGGAATAATAAAATAAAAAAAAGACTATTTGGCTTTTATTAAGAACGGCTGTGCTCAGGTTAGAAGTTATTTTAATAGGCATTATCACCAGTGGTTTGAGTTCTTTGGTTGCTGCCTGAGCAGAGCTGGAAAACAGATTTGTTCTCCTTGCAATAAGTTATTGACTGCTATGACTCTCAGGAAGGCCAAGGTGTGGTCTTTGCTGGCAGGTGAGAGGATGTTTGTTTGCCAGCCTTTCCCTCAGCCAGAGGAAAGGTGCTCATAAAGTAAAACTGCAGAAAGAAAGCCAAAAGCAAGAGCCAGGATTCCCCTAAGTGACTTTCTGGTGTTCAGTGGACATGCACATTTTGACCACATTGAACGACCAAAGATACATCAGAGCACAAAGGCACCCTACACAGAAAACTGGGGTCATGGGGGTCTGTACTAAAATGCACAGAGGGCCGGCCTTTGCTACATCTTGCTCTTCAGAACCACCAGTAAACACGATCAGGAGCGCGGAAAGCACAGATCTTGCACACACCACACAGAGTAACCCCAGCAAGGCAGGACAGGCCCCTGGGATGTGCACCAGACCCTGCTAACAGCCACTAAAGGACATTCATACCCCGCATTCAGGTGGGATTTAATTAACTATCCACCCCTGGAGGCAGGCAGGGAAAGATCCTTACCCCTTCCTTGCTGAGGGAAGTAAAATGAAACAGAAAGGTGAAGTAACTTAAGTCTGTCCCCATGAGCCAGAACTAGATTTCAGCACCTCCTCCCTCCCAACCCAGCTCTCATTCCTGCAGACGACACCACCTCTCAGGTCTGCTCCAGGTGGGCAGGTAACTCACGTGTACTTTATACCACAGAGGAGGAAAAGTCACAGACAAAAGGGACTCAAGATTCAAAGATTTGGTGTGATTTATAACGAGCACCATGGGAATGGTGGAGGTTGATAATATTTGAAGGCAAGCAAGTAAAAGCATAAAATCAGGACTGAAGCTGAGGTGCTGTGCTAAGCATGACAACCTGACTGCAATCAGCAACTCCTCTCACACTTCTCCAGTGCCCTCAGAAGCCTTCAGACACAAAGCAATTCAGATTTCATTCATGAATCCCTGGTACTATACTAGTTCACATCTCAGCACCCTTTTTCCTTGTTTTTCCTCCTTGAAAAAGCCCAACTTTATCAATGGTATCATTCCTTAGGGCACTGCCAGTACAAAACCCCAAGGGATGTAAAATTAAATGCCTGGTGTCCTTAAATCTTGTAAAGTATATTTCCTAGGTGTTTTGGTTGCTGAAAGCTTCAGTGACATCAGGCTGTTCGGAGTTATCCTTCGTGGGTGTTTCCTTCACCCTGATCCCCTGTTCCAAAACACAACTGCTAATTCCTCCTAGTTAAACATAGGAAACTTTAATAAACCTGACAGCTCTACCTTGTGTCATTATAAAGCAATGTCCCTTGCTAACTGCTGATTGTAAAAAGCTGGACCTGAAAATAAATTGTAGGCTCTGGAAACAGAAAAATACCATGCCTAGGCTGGCTTACAGCAGTTGGTACAAAAATCCCCAGGTGAAACGCTCTATGGGCAGAGGCTCTGAAAAAAAGTACACTTAACTTCAGAGCTCTGAAGTTACAGGCTAATTTCAGTATTTGGTAAATCTTAAAATAAAGCCTCCATGTAAGCCTTTTTAGGATTGTGGCCCTCATTTGTTTCTAACTGAAGCAATGAAAACTATCATTACACAGCTCTGGAAAAGGCTTATTCCCAAATAGATCCTATTTACAGGCCAAATTCTACCCTCTCATGTTTACATGCAACTCCCATAAAAAAAATTAAATACCATCCCCTGAAGATCATGGGATCGTGCCCACAGGTTCCCAAGCAAGACCAGCTTGGCCACAGCAACTCTGTAGCAGTTCCTCTGAGCAGCATCTGTTGCTCCCTTGCCCTCATGGGCACCAGGACACTGCTGTAGAGCCCGTGGGCTGCAGGGAGGGTCGATACCCAAAACCTGGGATGTCCCAAAACCCGGGGTGCAGGGCTGGCCCTCCCTACCTCTACACAGCAGCTAATTTAGAGCCAGCCCAGAAGCTGCATTCCCACCTCTGACTACACTGTAGATGCACTGAGGGGAGCAGAACAACCACAAATTCTTTCGAAAAACTAGCCCTTAAAGTCTAATTTCAAAGACAAACTGTTTCACCTACCACAGGCCTGACAAATTTACAGTTACAGAAGCATGAGTTTCCACGGATGTAAGGAAGGTCCTGCACTTCAGCTCATTTAAGAGTTGAGGCTTTCAAGATCACTGGCATTTTCCCTGTCTCCTTGAAAGCACCATCTCAGCCATACCTTGGTGGGCCAACCCAGGTGAAACCAAAAGGGCATGTCGAATTTTTAAATAAAAATCTCCCCCTTCCCAGGACGATGGAGTGCCGCATTTCTTGACAAAAATAATTTTTTTTTTTTTTTTTATAAAACCACTACTTTTTGTTGTTTGTTTGTTTTAATGCTCCCTGTGAGTAAATCTGCCTGGCAGCCCCCTCCCTCCCTCTCCACCATGCTGCTGAATTTTGATTGCGTGGGGAAGCCAGGATGGCTGTTAACCTCTGTACCGTCGGGTCAGCATCACAACAACACGCTCCTCCAGCAATCCTACACCTCCTGTCAGAGCATTCCTCTACCTCCGCTTGTTTTGCCAAGTTTAATTAAAATCCACTGCATTTTTTTCCCCATCTGCTCTGAGGGGTTGAGCAGCTCAGTCCTGTTTCTGCTTCTGGAAAGCAGCAGGAACAGAGGGGTTAATGCTCTGTATTCAGAACAAAAACCACAGCGCTGAGGCAGATCTGCACTCATCCAATCCATTCCCTGACAAAACTTGTTGCTAGTCCTGTCTGCACCATCCTAGATCTCCCAGGTTTCATTGGCCTCTAGCCAAAAGTGTCGTTTTACTCTCATAATGAAGGGGGCCAGAAGGATTTATCTTTCCCAACCTCTCCCTACATTATGTCCATCCCTGCAGAGCAATCTTCTTGTTTTTCCACATTTTCTTGCAGTCTGAAACCCTCCCAAGGGCATATCCCCAAGGATCTGCTGAGATGGAAGGCTTCTCAGCTTACAGCTTCTGCCTACAGTGCTGTATTTAGCCCATTAAAAATCCCAATAAGGTTACACATAAAAGCTCCTTCAAAGTTTTGGCCCTGACACTTTACTCCTCACCTTCTAAATCAAGTTATGCCCTATTTGAAAATCTTCAGAAATTGTTTGGAGGAGTGAATGACCTATTCTGAGGCTTTAAAATTAGATCAAAAGTATAAAGTTGCTTCCTCCCAAGCCACTGTATTACTAAACAAGGAAACGGTCACACAATAAAATTTCCACAAGAAGAATGGAGCCTGTAAACTGAAGCTGTCACAGGTGAAGTAGTAAAAAAAATTAAAAAAAAAGAGAAAAAAGAAAAAGGAAAAAAAGAAAAAGTGAAGCCTGATGCTGCAGGATTTATTAAGATCCTAAGAGCTAAATCAACAATATACAAAATACAGTTCCCATCTTTCAATTTGTATCAGGAACTGCCTCCTCCAAAACAACCACCCCTCCAAAACACCAAATCTCCAGGGTCAAACATTTTCCCCAGGCACTAAGTGCAGGCTGAGAGACTCAGGTTAAGGGGGAGATGCCAATTTTGCCCTCGCCTGATCGAGTATTCTGCTACTCTGCCGAAGTCAGGGGATTATGGACAAGTAAGTACAAAATCTGCCCACTGGGTCCCTCCTTTCCCCTTCCAGTCTCTTTTCTCCCTACAACACATGACCAAGTTAGTCCCTATATTCCCACTGACTCATGAAAGCCCTCACAATTCACTGAAAGCACACCTGAAAAGCAACCAAAAAAATCCAGCTCTGTGTAACGACACATTAGGTTTCTCTGAAAAGATTTATTTTCCTGGGCCTGGAAGAACAATCCAAGATTAAATTGCTCCTGGCCATGAAGAAAACTCACCAATAAGAGATCTGCAGCTGGAATTTAACAAATAGTCCCACTGATGAGGCACAAATCCCTGTTCTTGTAAGGTAGCTGTTATGACTCCAGTGGCTCAGTCACTACCACAGTTGGAGTAGAAAACTCCCTTAATTTTAGGTAAAGTGAGCAAATGCAAGTCTGAAAGCGGGGGAAGGATCCTGAAGCCAGTAAACACGATTTTTACATACTAATTGCCGATAAAACCACACTTAAGGAAAAAATGAACTTCAGTAGCACATCCATTGTTCCCACTGACATGGTCTACTGAAGGGAATCTCAACTAGATCAAGCCTGCCTTGGGTCTTACTTTGTGTTTTGATTCCAGCTTTGATAAGGTCACACCTTAGAAGAGCCATGCACAGTGTAACAGATGGGAATAAAGCTTTCAGCTACTCCCAGACTCCACTAATAGCATTTCCAAGAGAAGAAAAATAAATTTTTTTATATCTATATAAATAGGTACGGGTTTTCAAGTTACTTTGGCTCCCACCTCATCCCACCAACCCACACAGGGATGATTCTGTTGCAGTGGAGGCTGCGACAGCTGAGAGTGCTGGGGCAAATACCCACTCAGGCAGGAGGAGCACCTGCAACTGCCTCCCCAAGGCCCACCGAGCCCTGCCGAGCCACAAGGAAGCAGCTCCAACCAGGAGCTCTGAAAACCACCCAGCTCCCCAAAACCAACCTACTTTAACAGTGTCAAAGACCTGTTTATGCTCAGACATTCCTTCCTGAATAAGCCAGCCACTGCTCTCCACTCCTAGCACTGATCTCACACTCGGAATTCACCTCTCTGAAGGCTCAGACCTTTCCTTCAGTCCCGTTCCTGCTGCCAGCTTAGGATCCAATCCTTCTTGCCTGTCACTGCTAAGACAGCGAAGGTGTCAACCACAGGGTATACTACAGAATTAAAAAAAAAAATATAAAGAAAACATAAAATAGTGAGGTAATGGTGACCTAATTTCCTAGACTGGCTGTCTGCTAACCACAACTTTAAAGTTTCAGAGTCTTTGGCTCACTATCAGCTTGCTCTAAAAATGCCTTCTCTGCAAACCAGAAATAAGCATATCATGTTGTTTTCAGATAATACCATATAAAAAAAAAAAAAAGGAAAAAAAAAGCCCACAAAATTGCATCCCCATAAATAACAAGCAAAAAATCCTTTTTATTCACATTGAACTTCTTTTAAAAGAAATAGGAGCTTAACTCTAATCCATCACAAGAAGATGCTGTCACACAAATGACCCCATACCAAAATTTCTACAACACAATTTTCAGTGAGTTATGTTAGAAAGGCCTTTAGTTTAGCATTGCTTTACATCAGGTCAAGAGATGAGAGGCAACAGCATTAGCCATAATGCTGGAAACGAACTGTGGTGAGAAAGTTTTGGGAACTGCGTGCCACAGGAATGAAACGCTTGGAAAATGTGGAAAGCAATGTGCTTAAGGCTGCGGCGGCTGGACCGAGGCACAAGAGGTCATGCTTAGCAAAGCCTCTGGAATTCTCAGGGATTGTACTGCAGTGACATGAAGGAATTTCGGGGGATGTTGTATACTCAGAGCGCTGAAAAGCATTTCACAAGATTCTGCACCAGACAGCAACAGCTAAGGTGAAGAGTTTTGGAAGGAGATCTGAGTAGAAGCCTGTACATTAAATAGAGATAAGGGCAGGAGCCAAAGAGTACCAAAAGTGAAAATATTTTAGGTTAGAATAAAATAAAATTATCACTCCAGAGGTCAGTTTAAATCTCTTTAAAAAATACACAGGTACTTATTTATTTATTTATACAGCCTCTTCTTGCTGATTTATGTGTTTGACAAAGTAAGTCCAAAATGTGGTTGTGGTTCACTCTCCCCTTCCATGTTTCAGTGTATTACATTTGCACATCATCTTACAGTTGCTAAAGAGCAAAGTAATGACACTAAATTGAAAGAACACTAGATCAGTGAAGGAACAGAGCCATCATACGTCAAGTGATGTTTGATAGATGTGAGCCTGAAATAGCTTCATCAGTACACAGCATGTGTGCCTAAACTGCTCATACTTGGGGGTAAGTAAGCACAAGTGCTCAAAACCACAACTCAGCACAGCAGACAAGGGGAAAAAAACAACACACGAGGCTGCATTTACATGGGTCACAAAGATGTTTGCTCTGGAAACTAAAACAGTTAGAGAAAAGCTGTGGAGGAGAGTGGGACAAAGGTCTAGCCAAGTTCAAGATGGAGCTTAAGGGAACTGAGACACTTTTCTCCTCCACAGCTAAAGCCAGTGAGGCTCCTCCATTGTGAACTAGGGATCAGGGCAGAAGTGGGGCTGAGAAATGTCAGCACCAAACACGGGAACAGTGAAAAGCACACAAATGTTCACAGAACTCTCGGGTTGGAAGGGAACTTCAAGGTCATCTCATTCCAACCCCCTGCCATGAGCAGGGATACCTTCCACTAGACCAGGTTGATCCAAGCCCTGTCCAACCTGGCCTGGAACAATACCAAGGATGGGGCAGCCACAGCTTCTCTGGGAAACCTGTGCCAGGGCCTCTCCACCCTCACAGGGAGGAATTTCTTCCCCCCTCATCTTGGTGGTCTTCTCTGGCCTCACTGCAACAGCTCCATGTCCTTCCTGTGCTAGGCCCCCAGAACTGGAGGCAGCTCTGCAGGGGGGGATCTCACCTGAGCAGGGCAGAGGGGCAGAATCCCCCCCATCCCCTGCTGCCAAAGCTACTTTTAGTGTGCTACCAAAATCAGATCCAAGACATTTGCTAAACACCCATATTGATTAACTTGTATAAATCCCAGTTCATTTTCTCATGGACATATTATTACAATCCCAGAAACAGTCCAATGAAATGCAAACAGGGAAATGCCAAATCCCAAATCCCAAACACTGCAAGAACTGCTGTAGGAGGCAGGTTGATTCCCAGCAGAAGAGACAATTTTGAGGAGACCTTTTTGAAATTTTTCATCAGTATGGGAGGGACAGACATCGTTCACACGCCAACTGTTTCACAGTGGTAAAAGGTCCAGCAACGAAGCAGCAGTGTAAAAAGAAGAACAGAAGTACACAGATCTGTTTCAATGCCTGGTTAACTCAGGCAAATGTAACTTGGAGAAGAAAACCGAAGTTTTTAACTGAGTTTAGAGCAGACTTACCAAATAGCAGTTCTGAATGAACCTTAGCACCTAAGCTTCTGGATCTACTGGTTTGTGCTGGACCAATCTGCTAAAAAGTCAGCCAACAGCAAAATACTCAGCTCCAGGAGCTCAGAAAGAATAAAAGACAGTGGGTATAGGCCATCTGATACTTTTTTCAGGAAAGAAAAGTGAAAACCAAAATTATTCCAGACTTTCCCTAAAGTGCCCTCAGTTTTTCTAGTTTCAACACCATCAAGCAGACAACAACATCAACTTTGCTCATTTGCACTGAGCTAAGAACCTCTGCAGACCACAGGAAGGGTTTTAGAAAAAAAGGAGATTTACCATTCTTCTCACACAGCATATCCTACATCCAGCTCAATATTAGGAGAGCCTCTGGCCTCTCAAAAGACCTCATACCTAAGCAGCAATTGTAAGCTCCTCTAACGTGTCACAGACTTTTGCCAAGTCATTACTCAGCAGAACTACCAAGAGAACAGAGGAAGACACTTCTCTACTTCCTGGCTTTTAAATGCATCTTTTTCAACTCAACTGTTTTATTTTTCTGCAGCTTTATTGCAGGGCACAGAAAAATCCTATACCCATCAGATCTTCCTAATATTGCCCCTGTGACATTTAAAGGATGCTTCACTACTCTGAGGTGTGTTGGCACACACAGGTCCCAGGTACCATTTTTCAGCTTGCCTCCAGGAAACAAATTCCTTCATTAAAAAAAAAAAAAAAAAAAAAGAGATACATAATGTATCACTCTTTCACTTCAAGGAAACAGGTAAAAAGTCAGCAATGGTTTTCAACCAAACTGTGCTTTTCCTTCCTCTTGCCAAGCAGCCCTTGCAGTGATAGTAACCCAGAAGTGGAAAGAGGTGTAGACAGGGAAATAAATTTGCAAGAAAAGATCCCCGTTTGTCACCCTGTCCATGACATAATGAATTTATCACATTCCAGAAAAATCTCAGGGTGAGCATGTAGTAATCTGTGGCGAATCTTATCCCCTTCAGAAACACAGCAAACCACCAAACTACACTCAATGCATATACATAAACACGTTGTTATTGTTCAGGTTTGACAGACAAGATACCTTGAGGTACGGGTGGTTAGAATGGCCTTTCTCCTGAATAGCACCACAGATATGTGCCCCTACAGAAATGTCTCTCCAAGAAAAGCCAAGCTTTTCTAGGAGATGATATACGAAAAGAGGTAGTCACTTGTAATAGCTTCTTCCAGTATGCACTTCAGATATAATCAAAGCTGAGAGCACTGGCAAATTCCTACTCTTAGCATTTTAAGAAATCAGTAAATGCACATCCAGAAAACTTTTGACACCTAAAGCTATGTTTTCAAAGCAGCTCATGGGAGGTACATGCATAAATCACATTATTTGTTAACAGGATTAGTGAACAGTGCTTTGAAAATATATCCCAGACTCTTTTCTCATTAACTGCACACTTACAGATTTCAAATACATTAGAAGTTATTCTTCGTAAGCAAACACTGGCCTAGTAAGTATGGTCCAAAAATCTCAATTAGCCAACTCCAACTAATCCCTTGTCCCATTTCCTACCTGGGCAAAATACCTTGTCTGTCTGACAGAAGTGACATTACATCATCCTGTTTCACAGTGGACGAGAGGTAGATGGTAAAACTGAATTTTGATCAATGGAGGGAATTAATGATTTCAACCATATTACAGAAAAATGGCATTTGTTGCCTTCCTATGATAAATACACAGGAAAGGAAATGAAACCATGTTCCATTATGGAGCTTTATATTAAACAAAAAATAATCACACATTAAAAAAATCAAAAAATAAACCAATAGTAAGTAAACTAGAACATCAGATGCTCTCATTAAAAAGCCCTTATTAGATCTGTGCTTATGGTTTTTTACACCAAATGAAAATTTGGCAGCAGATGAGGATTTTCATTCTGTACAAACACCTTCCATAAAAATCAAAGCAAATTTGCCAGAATATTTATACAAAACTTGCAGTAGGTTTTTATAAAAAAAAGTGGTATATAGTTCAGCCAAAATTTTCATAGTCACAAGAATTTCAATTAGCAAAAGGACAGTTAAATCTCCAGTGGTCCAGACACTGGTCTGAGTCTTGATTTCTGCTGCTACTCATTCATCTAAAATGCAAATGTCTGAAGACTTTCGGTTTTGCACTGCCTTGCAGCACAGCAGATGAAAAAAAGAAACAGGTTCTTAGCCTTCACTAATTCCAACCTCCCCCCAGCTCTATAGTAAAATATGGAACATCTCATCCAACTAAAGGGAGTTCAGAACCATGGCTCCACACATTCCAGGGCTTCCTTAGGCAACTGCTTCCTTGCCATAATATAGGTCCTGTCAAGGAAAACCTTGGTTTTCCTACTAGAGCTCATGACAATCAACAGGGTAGCAAACTCATGTTAGAGTTGCACAAAGTCACAAAAAGGACACGGAAAAGATGTTTCTGCTGCTGCACAACTGTACTCATGAAAAGCGAGGGTTTGTGTATGTGCACAGCCATTGGAGACCTTGGTTTGGACTTCAGAGCCGAGAGGGACTGCTACCAGCCTTGGAGTGAGGATTTGAGCAGATGAGGAAGGTGTTGCTTAAGGCTCAGGCAGGCATACAATTGATGACCCCCACAAAGTGAAAAGGTGCCTCGCTGCACTACGTGACTCCGAGCCCTGCGCCGTCGGGCCATCATGCCATATGATCCCATCCAGAAATGTGTCAGACTCCTGCCCACATTCTGGCAGAAGCAAAAGGGTAACTTTGCTTCATTCCTTGCCTGTTGCTCCTCATGACAATTTTGTAAGTTCAAATAGCCCTGCCTGGTATTTACCCCTTCCTGTACTTCCTGAAGGGCCAATCCCATACCCTTTTCAAAGGGTTTAATTTACCAGGTGGACTAGACAGGGCAGAATTCAGCTTTATTTCTTGACAGAGAGATTCCCAAGCTAGTTTGAAAAGGAAGTTCAGGCAACAGAAGCTGTCTGGTTGCTGGAGCACAGACCTCTACGCAGGCTAAGATGCCCTGGTTCTCAGCCTGGTAAAACAGCGTCAGCATTTCCCTTCTCCGCTGGAAACAATTTACCTGCACCATCACATCATGGCACACGCCCTTTTCATAACCTCATCATGTTGGTGCCTGAGAGACATCCTGTGTGACCTAAACCCAGCTTTTCCCTCCTCTGTCATTTTTAGGCATAGAGGTCACAGCAGAAATTCTTATTAGCCCCCGTGTGTTCAGCCTGGCACCGCGTACTATCACGTGCCATCTCATTTTCGTTGCCCCAGCCCAAGTGTGTCAACTCTTTCAGTACAATTTTCTGATTCATTACCATGTTGATATTGCCTTTTCATTTGACTCAGAAGAGCCATCAGTACGTCCTCATGTTTAATTCCTTAACGAATATTCGAAACAAACCCACTGTGAGATCAAAGGAACTTGTCACCTTCTTGTAGCCTGATAATTCCCATCTATTGTAGCCTGCCACAAGCTTCCATTTAGACATTTTCCCGTGCACTTGATTATACCTGTATCAATTTCTATCTTCTTAGTTTAGCTAACAACTTGCCCAGTAAATCACACCGGCTGCTGTACCAAAATGCAGATAGATTAGGTATACTCTGTTACTTGTTTCCAAGATAAATATATTTTATTAAAGAGAAAGACACAGTGAATCAATTAATAATCATGTGATTCAATCATCTTTTAAAGCTGGGGCTTAATAAAGCAGCCAGGAAACTTCAGCTGAAATAACTGTGGCTTATCTTATCTTGTATTTGGACTTCTCAGCTATCTTCTAAACAAAAACTATTAGCCACAGAGACCAGTGATTTTCCAAATAAATGGAAGCTTTATAGTAGATTAGGTACTTTTTCTTACCTCAGGGGGTATACTGTACACTTATTTAAAAAGCTTAACACTCATTTATTCACACATTTGTTTTACATGCTAATGTATTAAAGATAATGGCTTCATTTCCTAAATGATTGTTAAATTCATTACTTATGTCAACTTTATCCTGAATGCCAATTGCAATTGGACTCGACCTCTCAAACCAGCTTTTATTCACCAGCTTGCAGACCAGAACAAACCTTTCTGCTTCTCCACCTACTAACCGTCTTATCCCCCTTGACTGAACTCTAAATAAACTTAAGAAAAAATCCCTGTAACAAGAGTAAAAAAGCAACAACCACAGTAATAAAGCACTTTCAGTAACAAGCTCTGCTTTTAGGTGCCGATTTTCTGACATCCCAAATTTTAGCAGCTAGACACTCTTTAACATTTCAGCAGCAAATATTTAAGCAGCACTTTTGCTGTTAAGTGATTTTTCTGTTACAGTTGATTTATGTTTTAAAACAGACCCTCTCAGTTTCAAATTTGAGCAGGATTTAAAAAAGTTATTGCACTGAACCTGAAAATCCAATTGACATTTTAAAACTTCCTTTTTAAACTAATGGATATTTATGAACCTTGGCTCAGCTTGCTCAGCCCACCTTTGGACAACTTTGGTTGCACAGCTTTGTGAAGGCATCTTAAGGCACTTCCCCCCTCATCCTCTCTCTTTTCTTTCCTCAATTCTCTGTACTATTGAGGTCACACTAATCCAGCTATAGTTGCTCACATGACTTTTGTCCTGAGAGATGCCAGCGGCTACTGTGCCATCCCTGTGAGTGGTATTTATTAAATTATGCCTCTGTAGACATTGATTTACTTAAAAAAAACCCAGGCTTGTGCAAAATAAGTGTTAGCTAAGAGGAAGTACACAGAGTTTAATAGACAGGGATGGGCATGTTTTGCTAACTAGCTAATCAGACTCAGAAAAGCATAAACCCATTTAAAACTTCCTGGTAAAACCCGGGGCTGTCACAAACAGCCAGTCACCGGAGTAGAGAGGAGTCCCTCTCCATGTTGTCCCCGTCCCTTCATTTGCTGCTCCGTGCTCTCAGTGGGTTCCTGCTTTGAGCAAGGCAGTATTTAAGGCAGCGTGAGCTGCACTCGGCTGGCCAGGTCAAACAGCTTCACAGGGACACGCAATGTCTACAGGCGCTGTAGGATAATCCTGGAGTCCTGCCCAGCATTCCTGTTCTTGCTTTCATAATCGCACATAAATTAGCTGGCACTAATGAAACGTTCATAACTGTGTGTGGAATACTGTTGCGTGGCTAATGCCTATCTTCAGGTGCATAATTAATTGCTCTGAGAGGCATTTTGAGGCAGGGGGAATAAAAGCTCAGCATAAATGCTGATCCAACAGTCTGTAAAGCCAGTGGACTAGAACAGAGAGGCCTCCGAGATCAGTAGCTTTCAGCTAAAGGCTCCCACTATCGTTATGCAGAGGACTAATTAGGACATTATTTGTTACCATTTGGAGGAGCAGCTTCTCAGTTTGGTTAGAGGTGAACACTAATCAGCTGCTGAAATCTAAACTGATTATGTCTGAAGTGTCGACAGATGCAGAACTCCCCGAGTGAAGAACAAACATGTGTCAGCTTTGTGAGACAAGCTAAGGGAATACTTGTTTAACAGAAAAGAAAAAAACACAGATTATTTAATACTGTGCAACAGTCATGCACAAATAGAATGAATCATATGGAGAACAGTGGGATAGAATGTACCAGTCTAACACATAAAAATAATTATGTCAAATGTCCTTTTTCTTCTCAACATAACCAAACTCTTTTCCCACTGATTTTACTTTCTTAATAGAGTTGTGAGGGGTAAGACAGGGCTAAAAAAAGGAAAACCCCCCCAGACTGTCAGCAAAGCCTCCTGGTTCACTGCTCTCTAGAATGTACATTAACACTGTTGTTTAAACAAGCATTATAAACAAGTTCTCCATTCCTCGAACACTAAGCTCAAATCCTTCCCCTGATACCAAAATCATCTCTGCATATTTTCACATGGTAACCTACTGCCACCCAATATATCTGCACACAACAAAACAGCCATCTTTGCCCTAAGGAATTTAGAAGGGAATTTCATATGGGTAATACTCCCATCCCCATTCCAAGGCAGTTTAGAAGTAGTAGAAAGGTCCTAGTTTTAACCAGGACAGATATATGGGTAGCCAGGGAGGACTGCCTAACTTGGCAGGCCCTAAAAATTTTTAGTTTTTGCCAGAGGGGCACCCCATCCTGTTTTCAAAATGTCATGGGATTGGAAGGGAATAAAACTCAACCAATTTCCTTTGATCTTCTCCCCAGAGCAGCAGGGTCTCATTCAATGTACTTAGTAGAGTCTGGACTGAACAGTTCAACATCCAGCAGGAATAAACATTGACACTGCACTGAATACAAGTTATGCAAACGCATTAGTATTTAAAGGACTGGGGCTTCAGAGACCAGATTTGAAAAGTGAAAAGAACAGAGGGGAACAGGACCAGAAGTGGCACGTTTCAGCATAATCACCTGCTCACACAGTTACCAGATCCAAGCCAAAGCAGGCGCAGTCGAGGCACTCATTGCATTAAGGGAGGCAACACTTACCAACAACTTGTTACTACAACAAGTTGTGACAATTTGCACACTTAACCCCGGTTGCACCACATGGCTAAAAATGTGCAACAGTTCAAACTGCTCTTTCATAAGGTATCTGAGGAATTATAACCACACTGCAAAAGCATCTGAGCTACATAAGGTGCTGAGCATATAAATGGAAAGAGACAGTCCATATCCCAAAAAGCTTTAATCCTCCTGAAAATTAAAATCCAAACAAACGTGTGGGTTTGAAATGTCATTGTTCAGCACCAGCCAATGAGATATTCCAGTCTGAGTTTCTGAACCATCTGGTAAAGCATCACAACAGCTTTAAGCATCCAAGGATCTGTCAGGGGCTTTAGTTTAGAAATACTAATAATCCCATCATGTGCAGCTCCTGCTGAATGGAAGATATACCTACTCAATGATTTACTCCCTGCTCCTTTACCCAACCAAGCTAGAGAAAATCAGCCTGGACAAAATCTGTTAACATTTTTCCATTTGAATGCGGCATTACTCAAATTATTTGAGAGCTATTACACAGAATCATACTCCTTCAGCTTACAAGTCACAGTGAGGACCTTTGGTGGGCCAAAAGGAAAGAACAATTTGCAGGAAAAGCATTCAGAAAGAGAAAGCATTTTGCTTTGAACTACTTAGTTCTACTGATTTTATGCTAGGCACTTCTTTCTTTCTTACACTTTACCATGACTTTTAGAGGTGACATTTGGGTGGAGGGACAAAGAAAAAATACACAGAACAAACCGAGCCAGGGAGGGAGCTTCATTAAACACATTTAACACTTCTATACAACCCACAGAGCAAGAAACACTGGTCTGGGGTAGTGAACTCATAGCTGGGAGACAGGTGTTTCAGCGTGTTTGCAGCTCGGTCGCTGCCTCACCGCAGCAGCCAAGTCATTTAGATCAACTCTTCAAGTGTCCAACCGCATGTATCCCTGAGCCATTTGAAAGGGCCTAGCAGTCCTTGCCATCTCTAAAAGTCAGGCCTACAATATCCCAAGGGAGGCATTTCAAAGACAGGTGGCTCTTGCTACAAGAGAGAATAAGCTCTTCTACCTCCAGCCTCTGGAAGTTCAGAGAATGCTGTTTGTTCATCATTCCAGGGGGCTTTGAAGGCTTTGGATTAACCACCCTCTCAGAACCTCATTCATAGCCTGCTAGCACAAATTAAGGGGGCTTGGAGTTCCTCTTCCCTTTTTATTCCAACGGACACCCACAAGCATGAAGCTGAACCACCAGATTAGGACTGCTGGCCCCAGAGTGTGGCTTGTGGTCAACGTGTTGGACTTGGGAGACTTGGATAATGCTCACAGCAACAGAAACAGAAAAATGAGGTGACACAGAGACCTGAACGTGATACATTTGCAGCACGGACACTGCCCACAGGCAGTGGTGTGGGGTGTGGACATTAGAACAAAAAAAAATTCCAAATAAGTCCTTTTTTAGAAGAAACCAGCCTTTGAAAGCAGCCTCACAGTCTAGGTTCACTAGAAAGGCACTCTAAGCCCAATATGCAGAATCTTCAGGGAAGTTGTTTAAAAATGCTTTGTACACAGCCAATTAACTCTAACTTATTGATTGAGGTGGCATCTCTTAATCGTTCAATTTGTTAAATATTTCTCTTTGAAGAATTTTCTTTCCAAAGAGCCACTTGCACCAATTTCTGTAACTTTTCACTCAAGCTATCAGTGGACACGTAAGAGTTATATATATGGTGATAAGCTTTTAGTAGTTCAAAAAACAGCAGCAACAAAAACAATAAGAAAAAAAATGGTTTGTCTTTGAAAACCACACTGGAAAATAACCACTTACAGGTAATTCTAAATAGAGACTTGTGAAGTAAAGACAAATGCAACTGAGAGCTAATAAAGCCCTATCTGTTAAACTCAGCATCCTGTGAGCTGATGTTGGGCTTTTAGCACTCACTGTTCTGCAAACCACTGGAAAAAAAAAGGTAATGGGTAAAACTCAAAAAGATGTGATAAAGTCTTCCTATTTCGCTGAAAAGCCACATGTCATTTGCACGAAATCCTGAGCAAATCATTGCAGAAAAATCAGCTGTTAATCAGCTGCTGCTTCTATATCACAAGTTGACCAGGAAGAGGGGGAAGTAGGAAAAATTATTTTCAAAATTAGGATTTGTGGTGATGTATGAAAGCCATTGATCAGTATGTAGGCCAAAGAAGTGATGCAACTTACAAGGTATTGAATTAAAAGGCGTCAAAAGTCACAAAGCATCAGCCCTTTCTAAACTCATATGCTACCAACATCTGAGCAAGAGGGACAGTTTTAGGTAAATGAATAACTCTTCTTTATTGATGGGAAAGCATCCACTTATGGGGGGTGTGGCCTTAAAGAAGGAAAAACAAATTCACTAGACAAAGTCAATGCTGAATAAAAACCTACTGAACACGACTGACAAGCTCTTTCTTTTGCTCATATCTGGGCCTTTTCCTATTAGCATCCAACTTCGCACTTCCTAGTGTGAACCAGACAAAGTCAAACTGCCCTGCAGTCAAACCTTGTGGGAAAGGTCTTCCCACACAGGATCACAGCGAAGGAATTTTCCATGGCAGCAGCCTTGAATTTTTCTAAAGAAACTACACAGAAGAGAACCAGTGTGTGGCTTCTCAGCGTCCAGTTACGCTCATCACCAGCTCCTCCACACTCCCTGCCTGCGACCACTGAAATACACCTATAATTCTACCCATGCGGGCATTCCCATGGCCTGCTCTGATAAGTCAAGCTATCCCCATGACAAACCACTACCAGAACTCACAGTTTACACTTGTTAGACCTCTGGACATACCCTGAGATTCTCAATTCTCCAAATGAGAGTTGTGATGAACACTCTTTCTCTCCCTGTCAAAGCTGAAGAGGTTGGTGACCATCCATTCACTAGGTGACAATGCTCTCAGAAGAGGAAAAGGCAGGTCTGAGTTATCACAGCCACCCCAAGCCAAGCATGCTTTTTACTGGGGCAGATGAGAAAGAAGGAAATTAGGCCTGGACAACAACTATCAAGGATGTAAGACACAACTCTGTCATTAAAGAATGCTTCACTTTTCAACAAACAGCAGGCTAAAAATAATAGTAATTTAAACTGAAACAGAAACAGGAGATATTTTTTATCAGAACTGATTTTTCAACCACCAAAAAAAAAAATAGAGGAAGAACTAACATAAAAGACATGAAATATTAAAAGTATTCCACATTTTGTGCCTCTTGCTACATTAATAGCACCTCCACAGTAGCCCAATCCACAATTTTCCTGGTAAGATCAAAAATCAGACTGACCCAGCGCCTCGCTCCATATAATTTAGCCTTCCATGAAGAAACATAAATAATACTCTCACTCTCCCTCATGCAGCTACTATTTATCAGCTACAAACATCTTTTCTCTGAGATAAAGTAGGTTTCCAGCTCCCTAGATCAGGGGATAACTTATAGCAGCATTTCAAAACCGTGTTTGCTCTGCTGGGGAGATTTCAGAGCAAAAAAGGAAGTCCTGCAGGCCGTGCTGGTGCCTGATAGTCAAACCTCTGAACTGTTACATGAAGAACTAAGACTGAACGAGGAGGAGTGAGGAAAAGGAAATGTACACATACCACGACTTCACACTTCTACAACACTTCGTCTCCACAGCTCTCTACAGAGGAACAAGGCTTGAATCTTCATCATCCCCATCTACCAGGGATGAAACCCTGGCAGAGGAGAGCGGGAATTTCCCCGAGGTAAAAAGGGTACTGGGGGAAAAGCAAAGCTCACACTAAAAAGTTTCACTGACTCTCAGGATCACACCAATATTACCACTCTTGTTTTTCCCATCAGAAAAGTCCTACCACGTGATTGCTTCTTCAACACAGCAAAGCACATTGAACTTGGAGTTCAGGGAAGCAGGAGGAGGGGGGCAAAGAAGGGGAAACAGGCAGAGTTTCAAGTCTTTGGTGTGTATTTATAATGTTGTAGAGAAACTGCATTTCAGGATGGAATGATTATTGATTTCTTAATGGATTACTGCTGCACAAATTTACACTCCCCCCCCAAAACATCAATCTTAGGATAATAATTATAAACCTATCACAGTGTAGAGAGCATTCTGACTGAGTAGAAACTTATCGCTATCTGCCAGGAAATGGCCAGTTTTCTAATTTCTCCCACTCCAACCACATCACAGCACGGGAAGGAGCTACTGAAAAATATGTGCTATTATAAACCAAAGTTTGCAATAGCCACTGGACATACCTCGAGTCAACTTTCACTAAACAGACACTTGTAAACTATTGCCCTTAAGACAATGCTTGAGCCATTAGTGAAGAAGTTAATTAGTTATTAGAATCCTTTTATGTTATTTTTATCATAGTAATTGAAGCACTCGGCATTGAGTGAGACTCCTTAATGGGCAACACACATTCACAAACCCACACACCCTCATTTTTTGTGCTTATCAGCCTACAGTCAAATGTTTCTGCAGCTAAGTAATTTTTTAGCAAAGGCATCCATAAAACAGCTCTGCTACAAGCAGCATCATCTTGCAAAAGTGACTGAAATATCACCAAGACTCCCCGTGGCTTCAGGAAGTGTCAGACCAAATCACTGGAGATGGGGCACCACAGAAATTTAAAAATCATTCTAAACCAAAAAACCTCAATACCCCAAAGTTTGTGTGAGGTGCAGGAATGTCTCTGTAGTGGTTCCCCCTCATAACACCACTCATCTTGCCTCTGGAAGAGGCAACCTCCCTTTGCACTGGGTCAGAGGCAGCAGAAAGGCCAACTGGCTGCCTTCTTGACGACACAGTCAGTGACAGGCATTAGCACAGCTCAGGGTACCTTTGCCTCTGCAGAAACATCAGCTTCAGGAGCTCCCAGCCCTCCTCAGACACTACCCTCTCACTGTGTGAGACTGTGCAGTAAACTGGATCAGTGAATCGATCCAAGCTAAAAATACACCATTTTGTTGTTTGGTTTTATTTTATCAGAAAAACTGCTGGCGTTGCTGCAGGGAACAAGGTACGCTGAACCCTGCTTTGAATGCTTGCCTTAGGAACAGTCATCTCTGCTAGAAGGGCATCTGGGGCACCTGCCACTTACACCACCTCTGAACAGCCCTAACTAATGACAGCCCACACAGACAGTGCCACTAAAACACGCGCAGGCTAAACCCAGCACACAACAGATCTTCAGGCTCCTGCAGCACTGCTCGACCGCAGTTTGCTCTGGAGCAGAGCTGCAGTTACACCCTGCTCAACACCAATCCCACTGTTCCGAGTGCTGAGTCTCACTGGAAGCAGCAGGGAAAGGAACAGCTTGTACAAGCCAAGGGCTGGAATTTAAATGGAAAGCTCGGGTACAGCTTGATTGTAATCCAGCTATGCCCTTCTATGCCTAAAACAAATCCATGTACAAATGCAGCCAATTGATGGTCTCCCAGACTGCACTTGTCACAACCTACAATGACAGGGGTTTGCTCCAAAAACGTGTGGAACTACAAAGTGAACCTCCCACAAAGTGCAGGGAGCTTTGAGGAGGTCCTAAATTAGTCCAGAGAAGTTCTCCAGCTACATAGCGCAGGATCAGCACCTTAACTCTCATTTCTCCAAGAGGCTACAATTAAATTAGTGCAGCAACTTCTCCTCTTTCTCATAAGCTATAATTCCTCCTCTATCTCAGGAAACAGTCATAGCTGCTGTAGGACTGCAAGAGCACCTCCAAAAAATCTCTACTCAAAAGGTGGTTAACAAAAAAAAGACAACAGCCAAAGAAAGCAGCATTCTCCAAGGTACACAGGCCACATAATATAAAAGCAAAGGGCCCAAAACGCAACACTTGCCATCAGCTTCAATTAGCAGTAAAGTGGGGTTTGGGAAAACAAGGGCCTCTTCAGAGCTGCTATAGGGCAAAGATGAAATCCCAGAATTAAAAACAAAATCCCCACATGCACATTAATATTCAGAGGCAATTACCTTTCAGCTTAAAGTCAGCCAACATGCATCTTACTACTGCAGCTCTTAAAGAAATCTTGTTTACAACTGGAAATGGATTACATTATCTCAGCTCCACCTATCCACATAATGCAGCGCAAACTGTCAAACATAAAATTACAAAATGGTTATTGTAAGGTATCCCCTTCAGCATAAGAATTAATTTGACCTATTTTATTACTAAATTATTACTCCCACACAAATTTTCTATCATAGATATCTATCAGCAGTGACATTTATATTCCAGTGAGGCACTCTCAGATGCCTATTTTCTTCTTCTCCATCTCAAAGGTGTACTGAGCAGATTTGATGTAAACAGCCTCCTGCCAAGCTAGTTAAAATCTTTAAACTTTATACATACAATTAGATTGTGACAATAACCATTTGCTTAAAAACACAGAGAGAGAGAGAGAGAGAAATCTAAACAGAGTTTCAGACTCTAAAACAAAACGATTCACAAGTTAAAGAAATGATTAATCTAAATTTAAGGAGGACCCACAGATATTTTTACTGCAGCTCTGGCAGGTTGCTCTGATTGTCACCAAGAGACATGATTTGACACAATGGCCCTGATTAAGAATGTGCTTAAGTCCTATTAAAGCCAATGGAAGTTAATCACCTGTTTAAGAGCTTTGCTAAATCAGGACCAGAACAGGAGACATTTCCAAAAAATCTGGGCCTAAATTGAACACACACTAATTAGCTGCACACACCAATTACACGATTATAGATGAAACACAGTTGTTTAGCATTTACAACAGCACACTTTGTGTGGAATCATTTAGAAATAAGGTCTAATTATCATTCCATAACAGGTCCCACAATGCATTATAACCCACATATACTGTGTTAATTTATTTGAAGGAACAGCTTAAAAAGGAGAAGGAGAAAGAAAAAAGCAAAAATGCTTCCAGTAATATTTGTCCAAATTCTCAAGTGGATCAAGATCTGACCCTTTTGGAACTTCACTGTGATCACAGGGAGAATGTCTGAGCACTCCATCTCGGCTCTGTTTTCTTATTGCTACATTTTGCTTACAGAAAATATTCACTCCTGCATTTCAAAATGTAACATTTGTACTCCATGCCACCTAATGACTTAAGCCCTGCACCCAGGAAACAAACAAATTGGCACTGATTTGCATATCCAGGATAACAGATATCTGCAAATTATTCCTAACAAATATTCATGCATACAAACCAGAAGTTGTTTTAAGTTTAATTGTGCATGATCTCAAACATTTGCACTACCTGACATTAGCCAGAACTGACAAGTCTCATTTTACGTCCTTTAGTCCCATATTTATTGGTGTTTCTTAGCAGCAAGATTTTCAGGTAAGTGACTACAAAAGTCTCCACTTTCATTAAATTAAAAAAAAAAGGCATCCCCAACACCAGAAATTGCTGAAAAACCATGCTTCGGTGCAAAACACAGCTCAGGAATGAGAAAATACATTGAGAATTACATTTATTAAACAAATACACATTAAAAAAAATCTCATGGCATGTAAGGCAATCTTGAGATTTAAAACTTGACTCATGATTGTGAAAGTTTGGAGTTGGCATGCCAACTTGGTGAGCCATCTGCTCACCAACAATTTATAAACGAGACTGCTGCCAAAGCCACCTGATTACTCAGTTCTAATATTAGTGATGTAACTAAAACATGCTCAAAGGGTTTTTCTCCCCATGGACCAGGAAGCACAAGAAAAAAAAAAGAAAAAAAAAACAACCCTCACAGAGGAGAAGTTAAAAATAAAATAGGTAAAATGTATTTATGTTCAATATTCCCTTCAAGTCTGATAAGTAGGAACATTCAAGATTAAGTCAAGAATTCAGTTGTGTAATTCCCTCTAAACCAAGTCAGAAGGAAGAGAAAAAAACATAAATCAGTAGAGTGATTAAAAATTATGGGATGAAGTGAATCATAAATCACAGAATGATGTGGGTTGGAAGGGATCTTACAGATCATCTCATTCCAACCCCCCTGACAGGCAGGGATACCTTCCACTATCCCAGGTTGATCCAAGCCCCACCCAACCTGGCCTTGAACACTTCCAGGGATGGGGCAGGCACAGCTTCTCTGGGCAACCTCTGCCAGGACCTCACCAGCCTCACAGGGAAGAATTTCTTCCCAATATCTCATCTAACCCTGCCTTCTTTCAGTTTGAAGCCATTTCCCCTTGCCCTGTCACTACGTGCTCTTGTAAACAGTTCTTCTCCATCATTCTTGAAGGCGCCCTTCAGGTACTGGAAGGCCATAATTAGGTCATCTCCAAAGCCCCCTTTTTCCAGGCTGAACAGTGCCAATTCTCTCAGCCTTTCCTCATAGGAGAGGTGCTCCATCCCTCTGACGAACTTGGTGGCCCTCCTCAATCATATATTGTGTACAGTGAACCATATATTCTGTACTTAGTGCCCATTTCTTTGTTAATGATTCAAATGGTAGTTGGCTAAAATAAGACATACTATGTTCCCCTCACAATAGCATTTAATACATTTTGAGAACAGATTAAAAAAAGGAATCAAGAAATTGTGCATACAGGCTAGCAGGTACAACTGCTGATTTTACTTGTGATACCAATATTACCATTATAACCAGGCAATTCGGGATAAAAACATTATCCTACTTAAACAGTTCCTTTCTTATTAAAATTCTACCTTACAAATAGCAGAGGAAAAAATGCTGAAAGCTACTCTACAGTAAATAATCCTTGGGGCAAAAGATACTGTAATGAAACTGCATGGAAAATTACTCACTCAATCATTTTTAAAACGTTGAGTCACAATTCAGTTTTGTTGGCCTGAAACTCCAGATCTATCTCCATGGCAAGTCAGTAGCAAATCCCAAAGCAGAGCTACTATTCCCAGAGCTCAGCCATGAGGATGAGCTGCTGCAGGAATAAACCCAGGAGAATACAATGTCCTACATCACCACTTCCAACAGCACCTTCTGCCCATTGAGGTAAAAAGCCAGTTTAACCATTGGCTTCACTGTGAGAAGAATAAGGACATTTCTGAGCGCTCTACAGGGGGCACTAATAAGGCTCAATACACAGGCAGTCCTGGTGGCAAAAATTAAGAGGGCAATGCCAATGACAAGCACCCTGCTTCATTTCAGAACACCTTGCTCTATCACTGCCAAAAGCAGTAGCTTCTTTGAAATTAAATGCATCATCATTACACAATTACCATGCCAATTAGCCTCCTCAACAACAGATCGGCTTTATTTACAATTAATTTTGGTTAATGAGTTAGTTGTAGTTTTATCTGACAGATAATGGGAGAGAATTAATAATTGCTTAATCCACACAAAATTTTGTTGTTCACATAGCACACAAAATTTTGACAAATGCCTCTGAATCCCAGCCAATAACCACCAGCACATTTTCACCATTTGAAAGCAGCCAAAGCTCAGCAAATGTTACCATATTACATTATAGTAGGTTAAACTGTTTATATATATAATAATTAGAATTATTATTATAAACTACTGTCATAATTATAGATTGAAATTTCATTGCTAACGCGTAAGGAGGTTTTCCTCATTCCACAACACCTGGCCAGAGCATGGAATTAAGGTCATCTCTTCGATGGTCTACCAAGACCTATTGCATGTATAGTTGCACAAGAAAATGATGCAGAGACCCAAACTCGAGGATAGACTGTCTTGTGCACATTGGGTGTGCTATCCATCTCATACCTTTGTCCATACCCCTCCAATGAAACCCAGACTGGCTTTGAAGACAGTTTAAGGTCACAGTCTTAGATTTTCTTTATAAGGCTTTAGTTTTAAATGGTTTTAAGCCATCATCTTCCATTGCCATATCACCACCTTCTGTCAAAAACCCTTCCTGAATGCAGAGCTGGTTTTGTCTCCACCCAGACCTGAATACTGACCTCCCAACAGGAGACACATCAGCGATTCCCCAAAGGGACTCTCTCACCCCATCGTTTCTTGAGGGCGTCCAGACACCTCAGCAAAGGCAAGGAGGACATGACAAGCTGGGGCACAGAGCGACATTCCCGTGTTTGAGAAAACACAGTGGACAACTGAGCAGCTTCAGCACAGCAGAACCAATACCACAGGGCCATTCTCTTCTTCCAGCAGAGCAGGCTCCTGCTGGGGTGCTGTCCACCAGATACAACAGCACAACTAAGGATCTCCCCACACACAGTCATGAAGGAACCTTGGATAATTATACTGCAATTGTGAATTATCATTCACATTTCTACAGTGAAAACACTACTTCAATTTTTTTCCTAAGGCTCTATTGTTCTAGGCTGTCAAAAAGAATGGCCAGGGTTCCAAAGCACAAATGGCTGCAGTTGGGACACAGATAAAACATCCTGACACAAAGATGAGGAAGTGTGTTACAGAGCAGCACTATAGATTGTTTCCTGGAATGCACTGCAGTTTGCTTTGGTTTTCAGTATATATGTGATATATATTTACTAGAGCAAAAATCTTACTACTATCGATTTTGCTGTTAATATTTAATGGTTACCAGTCAGAAGCTAAATTTAAGTAACAATAGCACTAATGACATTGAATAAATGAAGCACTTAAAAAGTGAGAAAAAAAGCAAATAGTTCTTTACAGCATTTTAGGGCAAAAGCAGTAAGGTAGCAACCTAAAACCATGTTACATGCTGATGGCTTGAGTCATGTCTGGTCTCACAGGCAGACCAGCGAGGTGATTTTGCACAAACATCTAACAAAAAAGTAGGTTCTGCGAGTGGCAGACTTAGTGGAGACTGGCTTCCAGCAACTTTTTCCCATGCATTTGACATTTGCAAAGGCTGGCGCTTAATAGTTTTTCCTTCAGCTGAGGCACAATTCACATACCTCTCCTCTTTCTGGCTTCCTAATTTCAGGAGAATTGCATGATTCCAATATTTTTCAAGCCCGAACTTCTCTGTCGTCTGTGACCGAAACACTCTCTGAGTGCCTTCCATTTGTGTTGTTACATCACACATGTACAGGCTTGTAGGAAACCGGGGTTGAACACATTCTCCTATTTTTTTTTCTTCAGCTACCAACATTCTCTACTTGATATTGGGTAATTTGGGGGTACTTGACAGGTCATAGCATTTATACTCTGAGAACACTCCATGATTCGCATGTAAGTGCACAGGATTTTGGTAAAATAAATTGTGAAATTCAGAGAATAAAAATTTAAAAGAAGGCCAAGAATAAACTCACAGAGCTCTCATGGTCTGCTGACGTCATATGCTACTTGACCCTTAAATACAGAACCAGAACAGCCTTCTCAACTCTTGAGAACTACCTATACTCTGACAATTTGAAGTCACATACACAAATGATGAAGCTCACTGCCTCACCTATAGGAATTGAATTCCTACTAACATTGATTTCTCTACTTTTTCTCCACCTCTTCAGCCTATAATCTTATTCACTTATTTGTATTTCTTCAACTGCTATCCTTTGTGAAGCACCTTAAAATTGAAAAAGCATGATATAACAAGGAGATATTGTTACATTACCCTCTAGAAAAATAGCTTATCCAAAGAATAATTCCCAACAGTGATGGAGAGAGAGGCCTGTGTACTTAAGCTAGAGGAAAAATTTCAAACAGGGGCTTTCAAGTAAAGCTGATACCCCAGATTGTTCCACACAGCTGCACAGAGATGTATTAAACTCACCCAGGAACCACCTGTGCCAGTAACAAGGTCAAAACAACTGGTAAGGTTGACCTAATTTTGGGAGATTAAACTGTAAAAACTATTACTCACAACTATGTCTAGGACATGCCTAAATCTGAAAGGTGATGAGGATTAAGGCACTGAGTGAATTTAAGGCCCAGTGGTGTATTGTGATATATTTCTGTACTCAGGCAGACTCTCCAGAGGTGCAGGGAGAGAGGCCCCTCACCACGACAGTGTACATGCAATACAAAGCCTGTACCCAGGAACGGACAATTAAAAGCACGATACGAAACCCCTAATTATTAAGATTTATTCTCCTTCAGGGGCTGTTATCTGGACAAGGCAAACCCTGCAGGATATCAATTTCTCAAGAAATAAGATTAAAATCCAAATGCTGTTTTCTTCTTTTGCCTGAGCCGTCTCCCTGTATCACGGACCTGGCTGCCAACCAGAACAAGGTCTGCAGTCTACCGCAACACCTTCCTGGAAACTTTGAAACCATCCACAACTTAAAGAGAACAGCCACTTGTCTTCAAATGAATAGACTTCATACCTCTTCTGTGTAAAAAGACTTGCTGTTTTCATACAGAAAGAAGCAACTTCTTTCATTTTCAAAAGAAGGGAATTCACATCATCCTGTTTGCTGCTCCTTAGAGTAAAGTGGGTGTTTTATTCATGCTGCTGAAGTTTAAAAGACGCACAGGTACAGTTACCAAAAATTGTCTCAGTTTGTGTTTTATGGCTAGATCATCTCAAAAAGGCAACCTTAAAATGTCTGAAAGCTGAGCTGAGGTCTAGGAAAGACTAGATGTGAATGCTCACACAACTGCACACACACATTCCCAAATCAAAGAGTAATCATGAGAAAAATTAGCATGGACTGGAGCACATCACAGGCTTCTCCAGCCAGCTTTCTGTGCCACTCACCAACATAACTTTCACGGACTGAGGCAACACATGCCTCCTGAGGAAAACCAGGACATCATCACTTCCTTCTGTGGAAGGAGGGTTTTGGAGGCTGAGGGGAATGCAAGGGAAACACCACTAAAAAAGAGCCAAGAATACTCCAACCTACTGTTGAAGGTCACAGCACTGACATCTCCAGTCTAACCCTTATTTTGTTCAAGTGGAGAAACAGAGGGGATACACAAGAAAATAGCCCCTCATCGGGATGTCAAGCTTTGTCACGTGTGTGGTTTAGCCGCCAATGGAGCATCTCTGCTGTAATCCCTGCCCAGACCTTCCATTACATGGAGAGGAAACACAGACAATCTTAACTCCTCACATAAGCAGATGCTTCCTGAGAAAAAAGGTAGTAAACAGGAGAGGCAGACAAGTTGAACAGATTTTCGGTACTTCAGCATGTCCTACCTTCTTCAAAAAGTGTTTCAGACTTCCAATCCCCAAGACAAAGAGTCTGGAAACAGCAGCACCAAGATGTGTCTGGGTCTTCCATCTCCACTGCATTAAGTTTCAGGGTAGACAGTAGCTGAGTCCCACAAGGGCCTTCTCTGAGCCAGGAAGAGGGAAAGGACTTTAATACCCCCACTAACCTTCCCCTTCTCTCTCCTACTGCAGTGACTACACCTGTGCCCAGAGCAGCATCTCAGGTGGTACCGATACCACAGCAGAAAAAGGGGTGGAGAAAACCAGTCTGTGCAGCATCTCCGGGTAACACAAAACCATGGTGGGGAGAGCAGAGACAGGTCTGGAGTGAATCAGATTCCTTGGCTCATGCCTTGTGTAAAACCCACAGTCTTCTAAGAGGGACTCCTACCTGCGTAGGAGATAATGCACTTAAACTTGGTTGTCTTTTTTATTCAATACCAGCTTACAGGTGCAGATATTCACAACCTCCATACAGGGGCTGGGGGCATGGTTTGGCCCTAGGGCTGACCTCCTCCCATCCCTGAGAGGACACAGGTTCTGACCACCAACCTCAGCTTCACCAAAGGGAAGTGGCTTCTCTGGACAGGACAAACACAGAGCAACGATGAGCTAAATGAGCTGATACAACGCACACAGAGCCCACCACCTCTGTGGTGCTATGCCTTGGGCCACACAGCATGACAAGAATAAATCCTGAAACTGGAAAGCAAAAATAAAAGGGAGGGAGAAAACAAAAGTCAGTTAAAAAAAAAAAAAACCAACTAAAAAACCCAACCAAATGAAGATATTCTAGTTCACAGAGGTTGACATGACCTATTAGCACAAAAATGAGGGGGATCAATCAACCCCATGCTATTCCAGGAACAGTGTCTGCTGTTTTATGGTACTCTCCAATGTAACACCTGTAACAGCACTCGCAGGTGACCCTGCCAGCCAGGGCTCTGCTCAGAGCAGGAGCTTCTGCCAGCATCTCTCCGCCTGGGAGGGATTACAGTTCTTCAAAGCCACAGGCAGACACGGCAATGCCAGCTGAAGCCGGTAATGTAGCCCTGGCTCCAGATCAAGGGCACATTTTGCTGGGCAATGTGAATAGGGGTTTGTCCACACACAGACCTGGTAACCCTCAGCAGTATGGGAAGAGTTAAAATCCTGTGGTTGCTCTGATGTAATCACACCAGAGCAGGGTGCTTTAGGACCACTGCAGTTACTCCTCTGTGGGACAGGAAATAAGCTGCACTGGTATTAAGGTACTTGTGAATGCATCTCACTGCGGGGCTGCAAAAATTAACTGTAAAATAACCCCTAAGCAAAGTAGATATTCCAAAAAAATTCCTGCTTTTGACAAAGTCTAACAGGTACAATCCAAGCCTCCATCCTAAGTGATCCCTGGCCTCTGTGACTCAAAAACAAAAAGAAGGAGAAAAAAAGAAGCACAGAAACATGAAGGGACTCCCCTACAATGACAAGACTTGGGAGGTGGACTGGGCCTCTGGTCACCCACTCCAGAGCCATACCTGTCATGATCATCACTTCTCAGTGATAATCACAGCTCTCCTTGCTTCCATTGGGATGCAGCACTCAGCTGCCTGGACTCCAAACAAGTGTCCACTGCTTCAGGCAAGAGACAACATACACACTCTCCTCACCTGGGCTGGCAACAGATCTTGTTACTGCAGTGGCTCAGCCTTCTCTTAAATTTTCTACAGACCTGCCTCAAGGTGGATTCCCCAAGGAGTTTCATTCACTGGGATTACTGAAGAAAAAGCAGGTGAAGGAGCTATGCCTTTTCCTCCCAGCTAGAATTGCATCACTTCTTCAAGGTGTCCTCTTGGCACTGCAAAGAGGGTGAGCACTGCACAAAGGTGGCACAGGCAGCTGCATTTCTGCCTGTACAACTTAGTCCTGCAAAGGGGCACTTAGCTGGAGGATTAGACAGAGACTGTGGCCCACAGGAACTGGAGACAAGCCTTGATTTTCCAGGAGAAAATACCCACTGATTTCAACAGGACCTTCCCCTGGATTCAGGGATGGGAAAAAGGGAGAACTCTCTCCAATGGGTATCTTGTCGTCTAGCTGCTATCAAAGTGTCGTATTTCATGGAAGATGAGGATTGCTCTTTTCATTGACATGTCTGAAAAGGAACTGAAATTCCAGAAGCAAACACTGAAAACTTGCTGACTACCCAGCTAGCAAGAACACTGAGTGTTGTAACAGGGTGTGTACCAGGGAAAGTTAACTGAACCTGACAGTCCAAGAGAATAACAGAAGCTCCCAAAGAAAGGTGTGTACTGCGACAAAGCCCTGGCGGATGACCTCTCATGAGACTTCCATCAGAATGAATAAAAACCTATTTAATGAGATTAACTGATCATTTCACTCCACCCTCATTATAACACTCACTGAGAGGGAGGAATGTTTTTGCAACTGAGTATCTGACTCCATAGGGAATGCCAGGACTGTGACAGAAGATAAGTACATAGGGGAGCCCTTCACCCACGCAGTGTGAGCTACAAATAGTAGTTACTCAAACGTCTACTAGTTTCAGTGACTACTTGGTGTTCATTTACACACAGTTTGTATCAGAGGAACTAGTCCGTGATTTCAACCACACCAGTGTTAAAAATCAGAGCTATAACAATTCAAGGTACAATCCCAGAAGTGTTTAATTTCCAAGTAACCCATTTTTCTGTTTGGCTTCCCCCCCACCCCCACCCTCAAGAAATAGTGTTACACTACTCTGCAGAGCTTTGGTTTCTTAGGTATGGACAAAAACCTCTGTTGCTGTTTAAAGCCCGATGATTACCTTTTCATTTTCATCCTTAAAATTCAAGAAAGCTAAATGCATTGGCTAAAATTTTGATGACTATTATTGCCCTGGAAATTCTCAGCGAGTCTGAGGATAAAAGACTGAAGCAAAGGCAGTGCTCTTGTGAGTGACAAAGGACCTCACTACTTAGACTTTACTGAGCTCATCCCTCACATCTGAGCTCATCTTGGCAAAGTCCATATTCACTGTCCTTCAACCTGCAAAACCACAGGTACATCTGTATTGGGCATCATCGTGCAATTCCACAGCTGAGCTCTCTAAACAAACTGTCAGGGTTGCAAAGTCAGACACAGAAGACCAAAGGACATCTCAAGTGACTGTCAAAAGTCCACCTCCCTGCACTGAGGCAGGATCAAAGATACCCAGACCAATAGGTGCTGCCTACCCTACTCCTTAAAGCTGCAGAGGAGAGGAGATTCCTCAGCATCTCGAGGTAATCTAGTCTGAATTTTTAGCACCATATGCCATGTTTCACACTTTCCAAGATATTTGGAGAAACTGGAGACCTAAATCCCTGGTTCAGAGCACAGAAGTTTTGGAGACAGAATTCTTCAAGCCCCAGTGCACGTGTCAGGGGAGTGACTGCCTCAAAGCACTAATTTAGTCCCCCTCTGCAGCCCAGTCCTACCAGCTTCAACCACTGTCCCTAAAGAAAAGCCTCCTGCAGAGGTTCAGCCTTCATCACCTCATCCTACAGAAAAACCCACAAAACAAATTGAGCCAAAAAGAATCCCAGTGTAAGGTCCAGCCTCTCGTGCCTGGGCAGAGGACTCTTGTGATGGTAAGGCTTGTTTGCCATGGAGTATGAACAAGGCATGGAACAATTTCTAACTTTATACAGCTTTATTCCAAAAGGCAGGCTTCACAGTTACATTTCTTTATCCCTACAGATGTGCTGATACATGTAAGCAAGGTACATGTAACTTTCTCGTAGGAGCAACATAACTGTGACAAAACAGGCGTTGTATGACAATTCAGAGTTGAAAAATGAAAGTAATCAAGAAAGATTTGGGGGTTTAATGTTACAAAAAAACAGTGCAACTGATAGCCCAGTATTGGTTACAATATAATAAAACCTTGCCCAAGTTCACTTTAAATATCACTGCTGAAATAACTTACACTTAAGACTGTTGTCCCAATTAGCCATCTTGTCAGACAGAGTGACTGTTCCCCATCACAGAGAAAATGCAGTCCCCTCATTATTTTCTTCAACAGAGTCAGCCGACATGGCTCATTTTCTTAATAAATTAATTCTCATAACTTAGTAACACTTCAAACTCCTATAAACACCTCTTGAAAGTGTACCACAATTTTAATCAGTTTCAAACATCAGATGTTGGGTTTGATATTTCTGATTGTTCTGACTCTGTTTCATTTAAGGGCTCCTTTTGTCTACGAAAGGAAAGATAAGAAAGTTAACCGGGACACCCACTGTCAAGTCTCTAATTTAACGGGAAATTGCCTCTGTCACTGACTGTCAGATGCTAATAGCTGCTGTTACTATTTTCCATATGATACCAGGCAAGTGATCTTTGAGAAGTATCCTATACAAAGAATTGACTGAGTCAACTAATTGAATGACTGTGCCCCTGCAGTCTCTAAAGCAGACATTCCTCTAGGTCCATTTTAACCTACAGGGGAAAAAAATATCTCTAATAACTGCAGTGAGAACTCAGTGTGGTATTATGAGGAGGTGACTGGGAATTATTTCTTTTTAAAGCCTCTTTTATAAGGATTCCCCATTAGCCTTTAATTAGCAGGCCAGCTCCCATTCGGAGGTTTCTGATCACTTATAGCCCAGTTTAACACTCACTAAAGGCAACAAGACTGACTCCCTTGAACTCAGTGGGGTCTGCAGGAGGGCTTGGGGCCGTGCAGGGAACCCTCTAGTACCAACACAAAGTTAATTGAGCAGGCCTTTGACGCCCAGCTCTGGGTGTCAGCCTTTGGAAGAGTTTTCCTGCAGAAGATCAGAAGAAAACTCAGACTTCCAGATTTGGGGCTATGTAAATACATCATCTGTACTCAGCAGGTATAACACTAATTTGGCTTTTAGCTATAGAGAAAAGTGAGATGATCTATCAACCTATTAGATTTGACTATTTACATGTATTTGAAATCTTTGCTTACATAAAACTACAATAGAGTGTTTTAAAACAGAGCATCTGCCAACACACATGCAGTGTTCTGCTAAAGGCAGGTATATGTAAGATCATCAGTTAGCTATGACAGGTGATTTAGCGTGATTCATCTTTCAGGATCACCTCATTCACAAGGAAAATTGAGTGTCAGCCCCATCCATAACCTGCAAATACCATCTAGATACTCGAAAATGATAATAGGTTAAAGGATGCAGTAGCCAAAACTTTTAACCCAAAATGTTTGGGAATTGAACCTGAAAACATCAGTAGCCCAGACAGAACCAGTAATACAGATTGCCAGGGGCTAATGAACTAAATAATTCTTTACACAGCACATAACTCTGCTGTTGCTGGGAGAGCACTACTCAGTCATTTCGGTGCAGATCCAAGAAATTTCCTTCTCCTGGTGTTTCTCCTTTTGAGCCCGACACAAATTCAGACTAAATTAAGAGCTGTGGTTCAAAACAATTTAATGGAATGCAAGAACAAAGGTGAAAACTTCGATCTCTACCTTGCAGGTGCACATCCAGAGCACACAGCCAAACGAGGCCATCCATTTCCGGGGATAACAAGCAACCAAACAAGGAGTGAAATTGTTAGAATTTGGGGTCTGATGCCCCCATACCACCTTCTCCATTAGGAAGCTCTACCCAGCCAGAATGATATGCCCTGGGCTTCACTATAACAGCAGTCAACATCACTCAGTCTCCAGCGCCCCACTGGACGTCAAACCATACCAAAATATAACACTGCCCCTTCCTCCACTTAAAACAATGTATGATGGATCAATCCATGTGGAGCTACTAAATTCATACAAAATATTTCAAACAGCTATTCCATCCCCACCACTCCTTAAAAAAAAAAAGGAATAAAAAAAAAGAGGTCGCAGGTCCTGGGTTACCAAACCTTTAAAAGGATTTCCCATGCCCTGCAAAACAGGTGGAAAGCTCTAAAGCACAGCCTGGAGATTTAGCCTACACATGCCAGATTCAAGATTTGGCCAAAAACCTTAAATGAACCAACATAACAGCTGCCACAAAAGCCGACAACCTCTGATCAATACCTTCCATGTTTAAGGCAGCACAAACCGCCTCTCTGAACGACATTCTTAAGCCTGCAAAGAGTAAATAAATTACAACAAATTTAAGAAGCTTGAGTTTGGCTTGGCTTGGGAAAGTCAGGCAGAGCCCTTAATTTTTCAACAGCAGCACATGCTTAACACAGAGCAGCAGTGATGAAAGCATTTGAGACACCTATGAGAGACCAAAAAACACCTCTAAAAAGCAAGATAATCACCAAGACTGCAGATATGTGTGTGTTGTAAGAACTAACAAAGCTTAAAAACCCCTGAAAATGTTAACACAATGAACAGGAAAATATTGAATGTGTAAAGAATTTTTGCATTACTTCATCCCAGATCTTTTTATTCCCTAATTTGACTCTGATTTTTAGTCCAGATTATAAAGAAGATTTAAAACATGGAGATTTTTCCCTTCCAGTGAAGCCTTCCCATTAATAAAAGGAAACAAAGAAAATGAAGAAAGTGAATAGTAAAACTTTTATAACATAATAAAGTATATCAGACTTCCAGTGCAGTACAAGTGGAATTGTCTAAAGATGCTGAATTATGGGCGGTTGTCATATAATGTTCAGTCCACAGTATTAGCAATCATAATCTCCAGCAACATGTATATAATTGGGAGATCTTCATAATAACCCTCATTTTTAAAGGCTCATAAAACTGTGGTTTACTCATAATTTGCAGGAGGAAAGAATTCTCAAAGGAAACATCTTTTTCTCAATCAGAAAGACACTGAAGTCAATACACTGTGTATTTTCAAGCAAGCAACTCTAAAAGTTCTTTTTTTTTTTTCCCCTACAGTTTTTGGTGGAGTATTATACAAATACTCTGTTTAAAAAGATAGACATGTATCTATAGCACACACAAACCAGAGAGAAAATTAATATGTTGAAAGCAAAGCATGTTACATTGTTTCTTGAATATAAGTAGAGAGGTTACATTAAGGTAAATATCTTGATGAATACTGTAGCCAACAGTAAAACAACCTACAGCACACACACAGAAAAGAGAGAAAGTTGCTTTTACGAAAGGCGTGTAAACTATATTTATCTACCTCCAATAGACAGCATGAGAATAATTACAGAAATATTACCAGCACTTCACACTCTCAGTAGACTCTACATTTTCTCAGTTTCTCCCCAACATTCTAAACCAAAATCCTTTCAGTTTGTTAGAGTCAAAGACCAAGTGCCATAAACTCCCAATTATCTCAGCCACTTTTGGATTTGCCAAGGCAAAGCTGAAGTAATGAATAGGATGCTGAAGTTACTGTATAGAGCAGTAAAATACAACCTGTCATCAAACCCAGATATTTTAACTTTATACTTTTGCCTAAGCGAAGCTTTTTTGTAAATAAAATGTGTTTGTTTTCAAATAAAGCTACTTCAAGCTGTTTCAGGAAGCACAGTGAGTAATAATAATAATACCAACTTCCATTTGGATTTCAAAACCTGAGGAAACAAACCCAGCATATGTCAAGCCTAGCATTTTCCTACCTGGAACAGGTAAGGCCCAGCTCTCAAATGCCACCTTAGGATAGTTCAGACTAGTAATCCCATTCATGTTTAGATGAGACACCAGCATGAACAAGAAAAAAAAAAAAACAAACCAAACCAAACAAACCACACAAACAAACAAAAACAAAACAAACAAACAAACAAAAAAACAACCCAAAAAACTCCCCTGTCCTCCTCTGTTATTAGCAATGCCTACAGCAGTGGTTAAGACCCGATAAGCAAGCCGAGGACCCGGAGGACCAGACCAACCCAACCTCTGCTAGAGAGAAAAAGTCTTAAGAGGAGACTTACTGCTTGCCATGTGACAGGGGGAGGTGTGCTGGCCATTGGGAGTGCTGGAGGTGAGGTCAATGGCCATGCCGCAGTGCTCCCTTTCAGGGGAATAGTCATTGTCACCTGTGTGCACAAAACAAGTTCCCCGTGAGTTTCCATCCCTTTCTTCAGCAGAGCTGCACAAAGATCAAGAACCACAACCCGCTCGCTCCCTTCGCCCCTGCCCTTCCCTCCTTTACTGGTGGGGTCTTCCAGAGCCTGTAAAATCTGGGGTCCCACTGGACACAAACTTTTTGACTGATTTTAAGAGCCCCCTCAAACCCACTGTCACCAGTCTTTTACACCCACACCTGTGACAAACTTTGTCCCAGCTGCTTGGTTTCAAGTAAGTTAGGATTACTTTTCCATTAGCAGACACCGACAATCCAGGCTGGGCAGGGGAAGACTGGAACAGTACTTCACCATGCAGACCTTCCCCCCAAAGCTCAGGGTTCACTGACAGTCAAACAAAGCACTTACAGAAACCCCCACAAAGAAAACAAGAGAAATGCATAGGGAAAGGCATAAAAAGCTGCAATTTGAATTTCTGAAGACAAACTCTCTCTCATTTGCTAAGTTCATTTACCCTCAGCAAACACTTAAACCTGGAGATACTCACCCGTGCACCCATCCCCATGCATTTCTCAGTCATACAAAGAGCTTATATTTAAATGCTCTTAATTCAGTGTCAATGCAAAGACCATACACAAGGAACCTAAAGTTTCAGATTATTATAGAAAGGATAGTGGGAAAAGAAAAGTAATTCAGAATAATCAAATGAAATGACTACTTACATGTTATATATCCATCAGCAGCCTCTGCTTCCATAGTCAAAGTGCAGTGCTGCAAGGCAGAAAAGTACACCCTCAGAGACTCCTGTCAGGATCAACCATTAAATGATTAAACTTACTTAAAGCCCTAAGTAGTTGCCCATTTTACTGCTGTTGCAACCACTGCCTAGAGAAACACACAAGTGCACTGCATGTGCTCGTTTGCAAATCACTGAACTCTTCCTGTAAATTATGTGAGTAAAGAAATGCAGCTGCCTCTTGGGCAGGTGGCACTGGGATCATCCTGATCTGACCATCCCCCTCTGTGCCTCACTCACATTTTTGCCTGATCTGAGAGTTTTTTCTCTGACTTTCCACTTGTTTTGTTCAAGCTGGGATGGTAACACTTTATCCGCTCTTGCAGCCAGAACAGACTTTGAGGAGACGGATACCTTTAACAATTGCTCTTTTCACACACGCTACAAGAGAATCCATCCTGATCAAAACAAAATAAACCCTCCTTGTGTCTCTTCCCCTTCAACAGAGTTGTTCCTGCTCTTTGTCTCACACCTCTGTGCGCACACACACACACACACCTGGACACATACCTGTTCATTCCAACCCTATTTATCTACCACAGCACAGGGCCAAACATCACACTTAAAACTCCCAAATCATACATTTTGTGGTGTGAAGCAATCTTAAAGTTTCTGGAAGCACTTTGCTGACACAGAACAAGCTATTACTTTCCCGAAACCCAAGTAACTGTATAGAATGACACCCCCTAGCTATCATTTGATATATATTGTGTGTGGGGGGGGGAAATAAGAGAGGGATCAATAATCATAACTATGTTCTTTTAAGTGGAAAAGTTAAGAATCTGACATGACCAGAGGAGAATTTTATTTCCTCTCTCCCTCCACGGCCTCTTTTTTGCCTTTAGTTTCAAAACTCTCACTGCACCAGGCAGCTAAATTATTCACAATGAGCCATTTCTGTATTGATCGCCAAGTATATTTAGCCCTGGCTCCTGGAATTTCTCCATTACTTACTGGAAAACAGGCAGCTTCACTTCTTGTCTCCAAAACCACTTCCCTCCCCCTCCCTTAGCCCTCTTTCCTTCCCCCCTTCTCCCCGCCTTTCCCCAATAAATAAATACTTTTCTCTGTGCTCTTCTTTGGTATAAAGCAGATCAAATTCCCAAGGCATTCAGAACATAACACTTAAATTTCAACCTGCCCAGCTGCTACCAAACTCTCTTCAATTACTGATTTTCATGACTCTTAAAAAGAAATCTCAAAAAACCCCAGAAGTTTTCAGAACAGGTAAGCCACTTCCTCAAGCCCTTCAAAATTACCTTATCTTCCCCCTAGTCCAGGTAGGCAGGCATACACTGAGAAAAAGAAAGAAACATCAGAAGCAACAGGGAAAGATCATCCCAGCCAATGAAGTGGAAGGAAAGAAAGGGGAGGAAGGGAGGAGGAAGAGAAAGGAAGACAAAAAGAAACACAGAAACATCCATAACCGAAGTTAAAACACGGCTTGATTTCAATTTTTTTTTTTCTTCACTTCTTCAAGGGGGCTCGGAGAAGGAAAAGGGGGAGGAAAAGAAAAAGTTTGGTCACCATTTTTAGTCTGGTGATGGCAAATCCCAGCTGCTAAACCTCCCTCTCCACAACGAATGGAGGGAGAGAGTTTTGCTCGAGCTGAAGACACAGAAAGATGGAGAAAGTTTAAGAAAAATATTTTTTTTATAGGCGGGAGGAGCGAGGGGGAGAGAGAGAGACGGGGAGGGAGAGAGGGATAGGGCAGAGAAACCCGCCCCCGGCACTTACAGGTGGGGCACGCGGAGCCGGGAAGCCCCGGGATGAGCCGGCGGGGAAACTCGCTCAGGAATGGTACATAATTTGAAGGAAGATGAAGAACAAAAAGAAAAAAAAAAAAAAAAGAAAAAAAAGAGAGAGAGGGAGAGGGAGGGAGGGAGGGAGGTCAGCCGCTGCTACAGCAATGCGATTAACCAGCGCGGAGAGAGAGAGGGGGAGAAAGAGAGAGAGGGAGAGAGAGGAAAACTTGATCCACCGGTTCCTTACGGATCGGCACGGGATCAGGGGGAGAGGAGGGGATGCGGGGCGGGATGGGGTGAGGGGATGTGGGGAGGGGATGCGGGGTGGGATGGGGCGAGGGGGGCCCGGCGGGCGCACTCACACCCCGCGCACCAGAGCCGGGCCAACTTCCCCGGAGCGCCGCTCCGGCCCTGGGCGACGCCGGGCTCCGCGCCTCATCCCTGCCGCTCCCCACCCCTGCCACAACCTGTCAAAGTCATGGAAGTCCTGCCTCGGTTGTCATTTCATTCCCTTTCCCCCTTCCCCCCGCCGCAGGCCGCAGCCCCCCGGGGGCGCGCAGGTGGCGGCGGGTGCTGAGGGAAATGGCAGCGGGGCCGGGCTGGGTAACGGACCGGCGAGAGCCGCCAAGGCTCCGGCCTCGGGCTTGTCTGGTCTTTGTGGTGTTTTTTTTTAATTATTTTTTATTTTTTGGGCTACCAGCAACAAGTCATCGGCGCCCGCGGGGATGCTGCACAGCGGCGCTCGGCTCAGGGACCCTCCGCACACACAGACCCGCACGGACGGACCGAGTCCCGCGTCCCCCCGGGCACCGGACGGAGCTGTCCCTCCTCCCGCCGGGGAAAGGGGGACTGGGGAGGGAGAGGAGGAGAGGAAGGGAAAAAACCCCACCAAAACAAAAAACAGAAAAAGAAAGAAATAATAAGAAGCCAGGCGCAGATTTACCTCAGCCGCGCAGGCAGTGAGTCAGTTCCATCCCCCTTTTGTTTGTGTGTTTATTAGTGTCGGCTCCCTCTGCCCAGTGGAGGTGTGTTTGTGCACGGCAGTTGGCTGTGGGGGGACTAAGGCGGCGGAGGAGCCGTAGCTAAGGGTAATCCTGTTTTTACTTCCTCCATCTTCAGAGAGCAGAGGGTTAGCCTGGGACAGCTGGTCAAACCCCGAGAAACCGATCCGGCGGCGGCGGCGGCGGCCGCGCTCCCTCACTGCCTCCCTCCCTCCCTCCCACACACAGACACACACACCCCCCCCCCTCATTCACTGCCTCCCTCACACACACACACGCTCATTCACTGCCTCCCTCACGCACACACACACGCGCGCTCCCTCCCTCCCACAGACACACGCACACTCCCTCCCTCCCTCACACACTTCGTCTCACACACACGCGCTCCTTCCCTCACACCTCCTCCCTCACACGGACACAGATTTACACGCTCCCTCCCTCGCACACTCGCTCTCCCTCACACTCGGTCCCTCACTCACGCACCCCACACCCCCCACACGCACGCACACACACGGACACAGACTCTCACACTCCCTCCCTCACACGCACACCCACTCACGCCGTCCCTCACACTCCGTCCCTCTCTCCTCACACTCGGTCCTTCACACCCCCGCGGTCCCACGCGCGGCCGCCCCACGCGCACTCCCGTTCCCGCCCCGGGGCTCCGGCAGCCCCGCGGGGCCGGCGCGGCGCGGCGGGGGGCGGGTGCCCGCAGCCGGCGAGAGGCCGCTCAGCGCGCTCGGCAATCGATTACAGGACAAGTGCGGCCGCCGCCGCCGCCACAGAGCGCGCCCCGCGCCTCGCGCGGGCGGGCGGGCACGCGCGCCCTCAGGGCACGGCCGCGGCCCCTCGGGGCGGCCCCGCACCGGGCACCCCGCACGCACCCCCGGCACCGCGCCCGCCGGGCGGGGAAGGGACCGCCGGAGTCATGAGTCAGCACTTCTATTTATAATCGGCTGGGGGGCGGCCGGCGGGGAGGGGCGCGCGGCTGCCGGGCTTGTTAATTAAACGTTCACGGTAAATATGAGCGGAGTTTGCGGGCCGTTTACGTCGAGAGACAGCGCGGTTACAATCGAGACTCTATGTGCTATTCCGCCCCCTTCTCCCGAGAAGTCGATGTGGTGAGCAAAGGGGGAAAAAAATCACCATTACTGTCCAGAGGGAAACCCTGGCGCTGCCCCACAGCCAAGGCTGAAGGAACAACCCCAAGTGTTCCTCATAGTGACGGGACACCCCATAAATCAGGGATTACCCCCACAGGGAGGGGACACCCCGTAAGTGAGGGATTACTCTCACAGTGAGGGAGTACTTGCACAGTGCAGGATCATCTCGATAGTAAGGGAATATCCCCACAGTGAAGGGGCATCCCCCTAAGTGAGGAATTCCCGCCCCCCCCCGCGACCCACTCCGGGGCTTAACCCAAACCCACCACAGCTGGCTGAGGGTGAATGTCTGATGTGCTTCTTCACAGGAGTTTTCCCTGCTTTCCCGGGGTCCTGGGTCAGGTGCAATACCATTGTCCTGGTTTCTTCTCTTTGAGCTGCTGATGACTGTGGCAATGCCATCATTAGACATCAGAATTTACCATCCATTAAGAAGCTGAGGGTATGTATGTCATGCTCAATGTACACAGGTATTATTAAATTTAAATTTGCAAAGTCAAACGTGCAAGCACTAGAAAGCATCATAATTCAGGCTGCCCATGCACACTTGAGCCTCTTCACCCAACGGAACAACCCATGGGAATAATGGAGAGTTAACTTTTTCCTTGGTACTAAGGGGAGTAACACATACACTTTACCAATGAGTTTCAGACATGCACTGAAGTACCTCCATCACTACATACCCACGTTCGTCGTGTATCAGAGGCTCTGGGTACCTGGAAATTTTGCTTTCAAGTAAAGTCTTAACTACAAAATCTTGAAGCAAAAGCCTTAACTCTTGCTTTAACTACACAAAAGTGCAATACTATTGTTAGAGACAACCAGGCAAACCCCAGGTTTTCTTAGTGCTGTCACTTCACATCAAATGAGCCACCCAATCCTGAGAGTGAGACAAACTCCAATTTGGAGCAAGACACTAAATTATTCACTCAGCCCAAGACACGGAAGTTAATCAACAGCTCTCTCTCTCTCCCCAGCACTACAAATTTTAGCCAATTAGTCATTACACCACACCTGTGAAGTGGGTTAGTTTAACTCCTCTCATTTTGCATAGGAAGGAGGCAGAAAGGTTAGGGGCCAAGGCCAAAGAGCTGAGCCTAGAAAGCACACTTCTTGTTTCCCACGCCTACGTTTCAACAACTAGACTTGGCTTGCCTGCACCAGCAAATAGACTGGCATAGCTGGAGCTGGGTAATTATACCGTAACAGTTTGTGCTGAATAACTCTCCTTGTGGACACTCTCCTCCAGATGGGAAGTGACTTCCCAAAAGCTGTCCAAATGAATTCACTCAACAGCACACACTTTGAGTTTTGTCTCCCCCCACCCTTCATTTTGGGGGGTCAAAATTCCTGCAGTGTGGGTCTCGGCAGCATTTTGAAGTCTTTGATCACTTTTACAGACCATTAAAAAGCGGGGACAAATGCAAAACATGTCATTGAAACGCTACAAGTCTTCTTGTCAAGATTTTTATGGTGCTTTTCATCAAAATGTTGAAAACTGAAAGCTTCCAGCTGGCTCTCCTTACAGGTAATAATTTAATAGCTAACAGCTTTTCTCCCAAAGCTGCTAGAACCTGCTTGAGCCATGGAAGCTGATGGGAAAAGCCAGACCCATCCTCTACAATAAATATTTCTGATTTTTTAATCCTGCTGCTCCATAAGTTTTCGAAACCAAACAAAGCTGTGAAAACAAGAAGGAGCGACCTAAGGAAAAGTAAGGGGTGGGGAATAAGGTGGCAGGGCTTGCCTTTGAAAACCAGCTTGTTAACAAGGTCTGCAGAGATGAGCACATCCTGGCTACAGCAGCACTGGGGTGAATCACTGGTTTCAGTGTAGACCTTGGCTCGGGGGATGCATCAAGAACTCCATAGTGATTTACATCAACAAACTCGGCAGAGCAGCTGTAATGATCTTGAGGATCAAGTGATGGCTTGGGGATCAAGAGACCAGGACTCAAATCCAAACACAGCCAGAGGTCCTCCATGTAATTTCAGTCAAGTCATTATTTCCTATTTCACCTCTCCTTTTCTAAAACAGGGAAATTAAAGCAATGAGATTTCTTTTTTTTTTTCTGTCAAGCAGTGTCCCAGGAGTGATTCTCAGCTTTTCAGGGAGTTCTGTCATATTAGAGAGGTCACTCTGGCACACCTCTGAAAGAGCCATTTCTGGAGCTCCTGTGAGCCCGACGGGCAGCCTCTTTCCTTCCATTGCTATGGACATGACCAAAGCGGCCTTCCCACAGCCCTGCCTGCCTTGGGCCAGCTGTCCCAGGGATCACAGGCTGTGCCGACAGCCACCTACTGGAGACCCACGATGTCCTCCCAGGCATTTACTCAGTCTCCATGGGCCTCAATTCCCCTCCTGTGTGCTGGGGACAACAGAGCTCTCCCGTCTCACAGGAGAGTTTAATTCCTCATCATTTGACAGCAAAGTGCTTTGGTAGGTTTGATGAGCTCAGCCTATTTTCATCCAAATATTTAAATGTTTCACCTCTGTATGCACACGTGTGTGCACAGGCATGTGTGTGAGAATTACTATTCAAAAGAACCTCCGCGCTTTTTATGTAAATTCTGGTTTAAATTTTCTAATTCTCCTCCTTTTATATGCCTATATAAGGTCAAGGTGTTCTGTGAGTTCATGCCCAAAAGCTTCTATTAGGTGCTCCCATAAATAGTATGTCACCACAGCATAAGCTCCAGGCTTATTTATACTTTGCAAATCAAAAAAGATGCATCTGACACACTGTTGCCTCGGCCAGCAGCGAACACAGCGGAGCAGCAGACCCCTGCATCGCCTTCTGGCTGTTAGACTGAACCCTCTCTTTTCTGCCCACAGAAGGGGCACTTTGAAGACAAACTGGATCCAGTCCCAATATACTTTGAAGAGGACAAACACAGACCTTTCTTTACTTAACTGTGGGTTGGGCAATCTAAAAGCCATATAAGCACTAATCTATCTGTTATTCCATCTCCTCCTCTTCACTACAGTGAAGCACTGTTTTATGCTTATATGCATCAATAAAGAGACCTATAAAGAAAATAATGAACATCCTTGAATACCTTCAGAGCATACTCTATTAATTTTAAAAGGGACACAACATACTGTACCCCATGTATTTCACCAATAAAAGCCTATAGATTAATTCCTATTAAAACAGTTGGTAATTTCAGGACATGCAGATGCAATTTATGGAGAGGCATAATACTCGTAATAGCTCAAAGGCCACAGAAACTGTAGATCTGTGTCTGTTACTGTAGTTGTACAGGCATTCATTGTACAGAGAGCAGTTGAAAAGGCAGAGTATGTAATCTGAATACTAAATTTGTGAATAGTTTCTCACTCGGGCTGGTTAGGCTTTTCAAGAGCAGCGGGTGCTTTGTGGGGAACTTTGTAAAACATTCTGCTAATATATCACATGGTTGCTGTATTTTCTTCTCTTATCTTTATCGTCAGGGCCTTATTCATGAAGACACAATATTTGATTTTTAAAGGGCACCAGCTCCTGCTCTGTGCTCTCCACCTGAATTCAGTATGCTCCATATGAGACTATTTTCACAAATACTTCTTCCTTTTTCTATAAGGTGGGCAACTTCGGGTCTATATAACTTAGTAGTATACAAGAAACAAAGATCCTTTCCGTCACCCCCACATATTCCAATTGCTACATTCAAGTTACTTGGGAAGTAGTAATATATTTTCTTTTTTATCATCCACAGTAAAAGTGTACAGGTTCTCTCTTTTATTATGGAGATATAAATGTATATGGATATTTCATTTACAAGGAAGGGAAATTCTAAAGTGTCCTAACAAAATTTAATTATGACACAAGCTACTAACAGAGCAGCCTTGAGCCTGGGATCATTTTTATTCTTTGCTTGTACAGCACCTAGCACAATGAGGATTTATGCATGACCTAGCTTCCCACTTAGTACTTCAACAAAAATAAGAATTAACTCTTGCTTTGCTTGTGGCTGAAAACCACAGTACCGACAGAATTTCATACATCCCACACAGCACAGAGAATAACAGAATTAAGAAGCTCATGAAGCAGCCAATAAGGAAGTGTGCTGGATCTATTTAACTTACTGGAGGTGCTGGAGGCATTTAGGCAGATAGACAGTTGTTACTCAAGCTGAAATTTGGCAAATTTACAGGTGTCAGTTCTGTCGAGTATTGCAGAGTCCCAGGGAACATTCAGTGACAACAAACCAGGCTCACAGCTTTGCAACAGCTGAAACTTCGGTGGGAATGGAGTTCTTCCATTTCTCTGTGACAGGGTTAATATGAAGACTGAATGTCAAAACGTCAAAAATTGCAATTTGGGTTTGAAGGAGCTTCTACAACACAGAAAACAAAACAGGCTGCAAACATCATGGGAGCAGGTCTTGTAAGGCTTCTTGACCTGCTGGGATCTACCTGCTGTGCTACGGCTGTATTCACAGTCCTCACACTGGGTGAGATACGGACTAAATATGGCCACCCTGGGCATACATTTCTGACCATGAAAGCTTTCCATTACAGCTCTTTAAAGCTTGGCAAAGAGATGAGGAATGAGGACATTTCCTCATTGAATCCAGCCTACCTGCAAGTGCACAGCATGAGCCAGAGGCTTCCCGTGGTCCAGCAGCCACAGGGATTCCTCAGCCAGCCTGGCAGGAGCCTCAGCAGCCAGGGTCTATCCCACAGCCCCCAGGCCAGAGATGATGGCCAGGTCCAACCAAGAACCCTGATCTTCAGGCAAGTCTGCAGTGATGAGACAGGTCAGAGGTCAAGCCAGGAGGTCAATCTGCAGATCAGGATCAGCAAGGTTCATGGCTAGGCAGGGGTACCAGCTGTAGCCATGCTGGTGAGACCAGCACTCCTCAAACAAAGCGTGGGGCTAGGAGCTCAAATGGGCTCCTGGCCCATGGCAGGGTCATGGGGGGAGGCCCCAGCTGAGTTATTAAGGTCTGTTACCGCCTTCAGCATCCTCACAGGTCCAAGCCAGCTTCAGCTCTGAACAACTATGGAACAACAAGGAAAGCTGACCTTGTCATAGAGGTAGATAGTCTCACTGATTGTGCACATTCTTGCTCTGCAGAAGCTGTCACAAAATCATAGAATCATTTAGGTTGGAAGAGACCTCTAAGATCATCGAGTCTAACTGTTAACCCAGCACTGCCAAACCCACCACTAACCCATGTCCCCCACGTGCCACATCTCTAGTAGTTGGGGATTCCACTTTTCCTGTGCTGAAGAGCAATGCTGTGCATGAGGGGAGTAACTGGCACGTTTTAAGCTCACGTCTCGCTTTACCTTGCAGGAGCTTGCAAATCTCCCTGCAAATTAAACAGGTTGTTTTCCCTGAATCTACTTGGGTGGTTGCAGGGCCTTTCTTCAAAACACCTGAAGGATGTCCTGTTTATTCATTTCGCTCCTCACTCACCACATTTCCAAAAACAACACCACCCCTGTTCTGTGTGCATAGCTACAAAAAAAGCGGCACGGATCTACTGGCATGTACTTTACCCTCCCGAGTCCTTGTCCCTCTTCCTTCCCTGCTTTTGCAGCATTAAGCCACTACTTGTAGGGAGCCAGGAAGAGGGTGGGTTGAAAACTGGTTGCTGTGCATGTCAGGGAGTAAACAGGTAAAGCATCTTTGAGGCTGACAGCAGCTCCTGCAGGTGTGTGGCTCTGCAACATGACCCGATCCAGAGGGGATAGGCACGGCAGTCCCAGGCCAGGGATTAGTCAGTCCTGTCCGTGCTGTTCAGCGCAAATGCCTGGCCTCAGAGGGAGCAGTTCAGTGCAAAGTACCACATCTGCAGTGAGTGCTGGGGGTTAAAAACCCACCCAAACCAGGCTTTTGATCCTTGCAGAAAAGATATGTCACGAGTCTTGTGGGTAATGAAGTCAGAATATAAAATAGTCTGAGAAAACAAGTGGCAGGAGCGGCACCGCTGAGCCAAAGGCTGACAACGTCATCTCAGAGGTGAGGGACAGCCTGGGGTCTAAGCCCAAGTCTGGACTATGGGTGACTGGCTTTCAATGCCTTGCTTTGGAGGAGGATATTCATTTCCCCCTCCATTTACAAGCAGTATTCTGCTACAGGCACCTTGCTTAGCCTGCTATTCCTTGTCTGCATCTGGAGTCCATGGAAAAGGCTGATGTGTCCAGATTGCAACTCCAAGCACCAAAATTAGATTTCTGCTTGTAGTCACTCTCCAGAGGAGCGTTTCTTTCTCTAGTGACTACAGAGGGAGGCTGGAGATACCAGCTGGCTACATTAGCTCCTTGCAGTGAGTGAATATCCCTGTTCATACTTCCATTCTCCACCTAGGAAATAAAGCTGATCATATTTCTTCTGTGTCAATTGTGTTGAGGATAAGCAACACCTCAGGGAGAGAGGCAGGGACCTGTGATGAAGCTGTGCAAGTGGGCAAGAGAGACATTTAAGAAAAGGGGTTTATATACCTCCTTTGTGCCTTTAAGCAAAGTGTCATCATGGAAGTATCCTGGGGCTTGACTGTGAAAAGAGACTCCTCAAATTAACTGGCCACATAATCAGGTTAAAGCAGAGCCAGGTTAACTTTGATTAACCGCAAGTAACAATTTAGATCATTAAAATAAATCATTAGCATCTTTTTATGCTCCCCTTAGTGCTGCACGAAAAAATGTTTGACCACAGCCCTTTAAAGCCACATGTTAATTTTTACTGCAAAGCACTGCTGTGTCTCGCTCCAGCAGCAGAGCTGGTGGAGTGCTCCACAGCATGTTTTTAGGAGACTGATTCCTTTAGTGGTAGAAGATCTCTTCATTTTCCAAAGTTTTGTCTACTATTCTTATTTTACTGCAGAAAAGGAATAACATTTTTCTACATCCAGACATTACCCAGACATAACTTTGCAAGCAAAGAAAACATAACTTCATTCTTGTGGTTTGAAAATGCCTCCTTTATCCTGTTTATTTGTTTGTTTTTAAGAGGGAGGCATTTCTACTTTTTAGTTCTCCTTTGGGAGTTTAAATCAATGAAGACACCATTTGGTCTCTATATTAAAGAGACAATCTTTTGCTTCTGGCTACATACACGGTCATTTTCTTCTGAGATCTGGAAGAAGAAATGTTACTTTCTGTTTATTAGCAACATAAGGGATTCTTCTAAATAAGATTTTGTGTGGTAGAACGATGGCTAAAGAAGATGTCATTTTATAACACATCTTTTCTTCACTCCACAGGCCTGAGCTTATGCCACAAACATCAATAGGTGTCTCCTACTGACCTCAGCTGAAAAGACCTCATCTAAAATCTATGAAAGTAAAAAATAAAAGATTCAAAATTTACAGCATTATGAATGAGGACACAAATAGAAAAAACTTTTCAGTTATTATCACAATCTCTGTCTTAAAAATCATTCTCCTCATTGCTTTTCCTGATTTATTGAATCCATATACTGATAAAGAGCGTTCTCCTAAGAACAAAACTTCCTCATGCCAAACCCTCCCTGAGCTGATTATGAAGCCCTACAGAAGCCCCAGGTCTCAGCTTACTCCTTGCATTAGAAAGGCAAATGCTTTTCCTAGTGTCTAGCTTCATGTTTGGCTTTGCTGGGCTGAGTTTTAATTCAACAAGTGTAAGATTTTACATTCAGCTCTGAAGTTTGGTTAAAAATATTTATTAAAAACAATCCTTAAAACCAAAAGATGTTTGCCATGGAAGTTGTATCCAAAGTAGCTACAGTTCCTTAATGTTGACTTGATCTTTAAGTGATTTCTGTACTATACTGAACTGACTTAATTGGCTGATAACAAAATCACGACCTTCCAGTGAGGTTGTCCTAGATGGCTGATGCAAGACTTTTGCACATTCACAAATGATCCTTTGAAATAAAGCATTTGTCTGGCTTCCCCTTTCGTAAGACAAAAGACCTCTGTTGAAAACCTTCATTTAGTTGTCATCGCCCTAAAATCAGAAACACTGAAAGAGGAAAAACTAAGACAACAACTTCTCTAAGAATCACTGTCTGTGACTGCTCTTCAAGTAATCAGAACTATGAAAAAAACAGCATGCCAAGTGGTGGGGCTGACCTCGTACTTCTCCATGGGAATGTTTTTGTCCACTGCCTCCTTTAAGAGGTGGTTTCTTACTTTAGATAAGGGAAGCTCCATCAGCTGCTTCATAGAGCAAAACTGACACCCACTGGCCACCCCTAGTACTTAAAGCATTTTGAGCTGCAAGCAGTCCTGGCTTCAGGGCAGAGCAGGACAGAGGAGAGGTGGAGCAACCTTCCAGCTCATCTCAGCTCTTCTTCCTTACAGCTTTGTCAGCGGTAGCCCCAAACCGCCACTGACACATGAGGTAGCACTCAGGCTCCCTTTTGCTCCTTAGGGAATCTGTCGTATAAACTCCTTTTTCATTACAAATGTCAGGGCTCCAATCCCTTTCTGTATGAAGATGGACCAGCTTTACTGACCATTTCCCCCCTGAAATTCAAGAAGACATTTCATTTGAACAGTCTCAGACTCACCGTGCCCACAGCCCACCACTTTTCCCTGCACCAGCTATTTGCAAGTGGCCATCCGTGTGCTGGTGGCCACTCGGCCACACTGGCCACATTCTGCTCCAGCAGGTCCATCTCTTCTGCATCCCAAATTTCTCTGCGATATCCTCTCTCCTTTTCACACTGTCACCTCCAGTCACTGGAGTGTTATTATCAAGACTCCCAAAGATAGTCTTTCTTACCAAGTGCTGTCACCTCTGTGTTGTGAGCAGACGTGTCCCATCCCACCTCCCTGTCACAGCACAGGCTGGAATTACACTGGCATTTATACATCTATTTTTCATTTGCATTCCAAACTCATGTCTAATTTGCTATCTGTTTAGGCACTTCCAACGGGATTGCCTTGCAAGGAGCTCCTTCCTACCAAATATCTTTGTTTTAGATTATATTTATCTTCTCATAGAGAACTTCAATTTTGCCCGAGATTCAATCTAATTCTCTTATTTCCTCCTTGTGTCATATATCATCATGTGCTACTCTCTGCTATTTTGCCTTGCTCCCGTCTGGGTTTTGAAACTCTTATCCACTTTCTTATGTGTTACTGATTTCATACCGTACATTATATCCTATGTGGAACATGTCACTTTGCTGAAGGATACGTTATTATATTTTATGTAACCAGCACATCTTTTATGCCTTTGTGATCAGTTTGCACTTTAGCTATTTTAAACATCCCAGTAGAACATTATTCAAAATTTAAAGCATGGTATCTCTAAAGCAATGTCCTGTTTCTTATCACAGCTTCCAGGCAGCGTAGAGTAACTTATATCATTAAACAGGGAAGAGTTTTTGAACACTGAACAGCTTCATCCATGCATGCTCTTCCTGCCTGTGCCTGAGTCACATCAACCCCAAGGGGAAAAAGAAATGGGGGTAAACTCTGCTCTCCCTTTCTGAACACTGATCCATTGAGATCATCTCACATGGGTTTTCAAGCTACTCTATTTTAAATATATATATTTTTTTAGATCCCTCACAGAAGTGAATACTGCGATTTCATTTTATAGTTCTCCACATCAACAAAACACCTCCACGCATTGCTTTAAAGGAACTCGATGAGTTACAAGGTTATTTGATTATGTTTAATAGCAGGTTAATTAAAAAGTAGAAGGCAACATGTGACAGCAGCCTCTCTAAAAGGAACAGAGGCCACAGTGTTGCTCTGTATCTCCCTAGGGCTATATATACCCACTTCAGCCTCAACAAATTCCTCTCGCCCGCAGCCCAGCCTCAGGATAGGCTGGAGTCAGGCTAGGGATCCTTAGGGCACACAAGCACAAATACCCCCAGTATGCCATCAGGGGGAACTGGCCAAAGATTTTAGGGATGCTCATTGCTACAGCATCAATTTCAGAAGGGAGGAAGATCCCACTCCAACTTCCCAAGTGCTGTGTCTGAAGCCTTAGACTGTCCCTGAGGGACACACAAAACAAAAATACTTGTCCCATGACTGTGTGGTGCTATTTGTGAGCACGCAGAGATGTCCTGCCTGCTCAAGCATTTGGGAGCAGTAGGGAAGGAGTGGGAGGGACAGTCCCATCCAAGCACAGGCATATGAGAAGGGTCACTGGCTTCAGCAGAGTTGTTACAGAAAGTACCAATCTGCCCCTCACAGGACAAGTATTCTTTATTGCATCAACTCAACACTAAGCTGCAGCAGCAGATACATCTCCCCTGGTTTCCTTCTGCACCAATAACACTACTAAAATAATACTAAGGTGCCGTATACCTGGCTGAGGGCTACACATCATTGACTGATGTGCCTTGCCTAAAGCTTAGCCATGATTTCAGCGTGAAACAATCCATCACATCAGAATGATTGGGTGGTAAATTGTTTTGTATGTTAAAAAGTGGGATTCCTGGGGGAGTGAATAGTTTATATAGACAAACCTTGTGCTGTTTAACTTTCAGATTTCACTGCAATTC
>JAWWES010000002.1:2994473-3035556 GCA_035583135.1 Lophotriccus pileatus
CTTAGCCATGATTTCAGCGTGAAACAATCCATCACATCAGAATGATTGGGTGGTAAATTGTTTTGTATGTTAAAAAGAGAGAGGGGGAAAAAAGATGTTCAATGAAGAGTCCTGGGATTTTCGGGCTATGCCTTAGGTAATCATGGGGTTGTGACAGGTAAGTTCCCACTCTGACTCTTGCCCACACAAATGACACACTTTCTCTGCAAACTCCTGTTTGAATATTTTTTTCCTTATTCAGACTAGACTTGACTTTATAGTGGGATTCCTGGGGGAGTGAATAGTTTATATAGACAAACCTTGTGCTGTTTAACTTTCAGATTTCACTGCAATTCTCAAAAAGTGCCCACCCCATCACCCTCCTGAGTATTTGCTTACTCAAGGCCCGCAAAGAGAGATAATTTGCTCCAGCTCTCAGTGTGGGCACAGAAGAAGATGCTGTTATGTTTGCAGAGGCACAGGACCTGATTTGGTCCTGTAATCCATGGGTATGTTTGCACACTGAGTCCCTGGGCTCTCTCAGGCTACCAGGTCATCCTTCTGAAAGGCCTGCCCTGTTTGGATGTGAGTCATAGTGGAGTGTCTCTGCTTTGCAAATTCCCAAGTCCATATTAAGCATATGGTGTTGACGTACAACCCTGATCTTATTAACATTTGATTCGTTGAAACCAGAGATCACATCCACTCCACTGCAGCCCACTGAGACCTCTTTACTGTGCCACAAACAGTGAGGTTCATACCTTACTCCCTGTGTTTCTGTCACATTAATCCTAAGTGATAAATCCGCAGCAACGGAAACAGTCACCTTTCCTACATAGCAACAGATGACTGGAGGACACTCCTGAAATGCACACGGGAGCCCTCTGCAAACCCACACTGACACAGATGCAGGTTTGGATGCTGAGAAGCCCCTCAGAGAGAGGGAATGTGGACACCATGCAAAGTCACCCGTGCCCGTATTTCACTGGGATCGCACATGGATGGGCAAAGACAATCCCGCAGCCGATGGGTCACTGTGTGTTTCTATGTGCTCGCCTCCTGGCCCAGGGTTCAGTATAGAAAGAGAACTTCAAGACACGTCTGAAACCCTGAAAAAGGTCAGGACTGTTGGCCCTGCTGACTTCCCATCTCTTTACTGCAATAGCTCAAAATCTACATAGAGATGCAGACATCCAGTGTGATCCAGGTAGTTTCTATAAACGATGTGAATTCGGGGAGGAAATCCCAAAGAGCCAGTTTTAGCAATGTTTTCAAGCAACCTTGTTTATAGACTCACAAACAGAATTACCATGATTTTACCAGCTATGTTTCTGTTAAGACAATGGCTTGGTTTTTACTTTGATAACTAAGTACTGCAGACGTGGTTGGGTTTTTTTTTCCTGCTCTTTCAGGCTTCCTTTCAGCTGCATAAAGTACTTTTCCCTTTTAATTTTCATGTTTAGGTCTCAATTCAACAGCGCACTTAAACACATATCTTCATTTGAATTTAGCCCTTTCTTTTTCTTCAAGAAGTTGAATTAGATGAGTTCCATACTGTTTCTTCCAGTTTAAATTACCCTTCCCACACATATTAATAGTGCTTAATATTTTCTGTACGTCTGTCGTGACCATCACAGAACAGAAGGGCTCGGAGTTGTTATACTCCACATATACAAGAAGGAAGGACAGAGAAGAAAGAACAATGTAAAGTGCAGAAAAGAGCTGGTTCCCAGTGGTCTAATAAGTTCTTGCAGCTCATGGGTATGAGGGACAGGTTTCAAGGGAAACTGTGCACTCATCCCAATTTTTTGCCCTTCATGGCATATTTAAAATCCACAGCCCATTTCCACTCTTGCAATGACTCTTCTGTTTCGGGTGGTTTAATATTATTTTTAAAGGTTATTTGAAAAATAAATACAGTGATCAAAGGGTTTCTTGGAACTGCAGCCTGGGGTCTACCTTTTCATAAATAATGGAAGCCCCAAAACTGCGGCGCAGCGAGGGAGGGGCTGGGCCATTATTTATTGCTTTCCTCTGGGCTGCCATTTATCTTACAACTACGACAGTTTACTTTCAGAAACATGTCTGATTGTAACACTTGCACATGCATATTTTGAAAGCTGGCTCTGATAATTTATGCACTCATTCTTCCAGATCCTGTGTTATTTTTAAAGCTTTCCATTTCACAGCGACGTTCCCCATTTTCACTAAAAACAAAGGAGATGAAAAAAAAGCCCACCTGTGAGACACCCAAAGGGAAACCTCTGTAGACGGAGGATAAAAGTTCAGTCACATCACTCTCTATATCACTTTAGTCCTTTTGGATCACAAACTACTCCACTAAGATGGAAAAAAATAGGGAAAAGCTAGGATTTAGTACAAACTGCTATCAATTTGTCATGATCACTAGATCAGAACAGGAGAAACAGAAAAAGACCAACCAGCTGTGCAAGTTGACTGTACCTGAAGACATGTCCTTTACAATATACCTCAACAAATAGAAAAATGTGCAATTTGATGGAATCTTCTCCATCAGAATCCTGAACTGTTGGGTGTTTTTCCTCCATTTTCATTTCTGCCAGTCAAACTTGAAAAATGCCCACCCTGAACTTAAGTTTGTTACTTTTGGAAACATATTTCAGTTTTTGGGGTCTTCAGTACTCTCAAGAAAAAAAAAACCAACCAAAGAAACCCAGTATGATGAATGGAAATTAATTAACTGGGAGAGGTTTTATATTCGTATTTTCTGTTAAAAAATTATTAAACATTTTCAGTTATTTTTAATCCTTATTCCTGCTATTAATACACACCTGCAGGCATGGTAACAGACATAAGAGAGGACAGAAACAAGAATTTCCCAGCAAAAGCTCTGTGAAATGAGAACACCTGGAGAATAACTAAAGCATAATATTATTTGCCTTATTCTGATAAAAGTTTCTGATATTCAGTGATTTCTTGCCACCCTATTTAACAAATGAAGCCAAAACCACAGTCACAAATACCAGGGTGTTCCAGATCATTTTTTCTCTGCATATTTTACCCCCGCCACACACAAACTAAGGTTTGCATTGCCAAGCGTGAGCAGTGCCCAACAAACAGCCCTTATACACAAGGAGCTGGAATATTTCTGGCTATTTCTATGTTTGCCAGTAAGAAAACCAAATCACCCACCCCTTCCTCTGCCTATTTGTTTTAGGGTGCTGCAGTAAGCCAATTTTGGCACAACAAGGGCTACGTTATCATGTTTTGATAACAGGCCAGGTTATCATAGTTTGTCAAATATCAGCTACTTCTCAGCAAGTACTGTATAACATTGACCTATATCCATTTATACACACATGTAAATGGGTAGGCTGGGTACCCGAAAGGAATGACAGATATTTTTAGGTGTGTTTTTTGAAGGACCAAGGGCAGAGGATGAGCCATGGCACTGCAGAGGTTACCTGTGCAGTCGCACCCATTTGCAGAGGACCTGTTTGAACCCTCCCAGAGCAAACCACGCTTTGCACCTTTCCACTAACTCAGCTCCCAGATCCACCTGAGTATGGCATCCACCCTTCCCAAACTCTTCACCATTCTTACAACCCCGTGCCAGGAAGAAGCAGGATCACAAGTCCTCTCTCAAATCCAGAACGTGGGAGGGCTGCCCTGCCCCTCTTCTCCAGCCTGCAAACTTGCCCTGGCAAAAAAAGATTAAAGAGCAAGAAGGTGAGGGGCAATTTACAAAGCAACCCCCAGAACTTTCCACCATGCTTGAACTTTCTGATCTCTGTGGTAAAAGGCAGAGGAGTTTGATGTTTATTGTCAGTGTTTCCCACTGCCAGTGCGCAGAGCTGCTGTAACTGCCGGGGCACAGCGAGGAACAGCTGCTCTCTGAGAGCACCGGGGGGTGTCAGTCGGGCAGCGCTGGGGCTGTTCGCAGTGTCACAGGAACTAACATCCCCTTCGCCTCACGTTCCCAGTGAAACAACACAGGAAAAGTCACTACTGAACATCCAGAAAGGGTTTAAATGGTAGGGGGAAAAAAATAAAAAAAATTCATAAAGATCAGGGCAGCATTTCAGCACCTCACATCAGGTGTGGTAAAGTTTATAGCGAGGGGAAAATCTGACTGATGAGAATGAAGCAAGAGGTGCCTGGGCAACACATTGGCCCAGAGATGAGGGTGGAGAAGCATCGTTCACTGAGGCTGTGGATAAGAGACACCTGAGCTGCTTGGATTCCCTTTTGTTCTCCATTTGTCCACCCTAAATCCCGTTTCTCTCTCTTGTTTTTATTCATACAGCATTCCATTTCATTAAATGTTTATGACCCCATTACAGGATACAGTTTTAGATTACTATAATAAAAGGGAGTTGGTAAAACTTCATTATCTGTGGTGACAGAGGAAGAATAAAATCTCACACCTTCAAGTTTGTCCATTACATTGGTTGTAATAACTTTTAAAAGCCAAAGTGCACACACACAAAAACCCCTGAAAAACCAAATTCACTGTTACTGGATTCAGTCTTAGACCATCACCACTGGAAAGTGATACATCAAGAATATCAGGGAAACTTTTCTAAAGCCACAATTTCTTTGTCACTGCAATTATTATTTTGGGGCAACACCTTTTTGTTCCCTGTGTTACTAAGGTGGGAAGTGTATGGTGGTTAAAGTACAGGAATACCAACTCAGCAAGGACAAATTTATACCTGAGTCAGGGTGTGGAGCTCTAAAATTCCTGTGGCCTTCTCCTTTAAAAAATAAATTGGTGGTGCTTTAATCATTTATCAGAAGGAAGAGAGCGTTTGTTTCAAAGGCACAGAACGAGGGCTTTAAAATTAAACTCTGCTCGTCTTCAGGCTTCTGAGGGAATGCAGGAGTAACTAGGGTTTTATGATCTGCAGATCCTTTATGTTCTGCAGGTAAAAAAAAATAAAAAATAAATCTATTTTCCTCCATCTTGCCAGGTGTGCAAGAAGGGACATTTTGATAAAACCTAGTCACAGATTACAGTTTTACATAAAATATATAAAAAAATTACATCAATGCACAGCCCAAAATTTATGCAGGATTCAGGCTCCAAGACCCCCAAGGGAGACTTTGAGTGCTGCAGCATCAAAGGGGCACACTGGAGGGCAGGCAGGGAGGAGGAGGGAATTGTGCTCCTGGGGTGTGGGGAAGGTTTCTGCAGGGCTACCCGTTGTGCCATGTCCTGCAGAATGTTTGCCCAAGATCAATCAGGAAGAGACACAGCATGAAAAACAGCTCTCTGAAAGCAGAGGGTTGGGGGAGCCACCAGTTACCCCAGAGCCTGGGGACAGGCAGCCTGACTGCAAAGGGCTGAACAGAAACAGGCGGTGTTGGATGCCCCAGCTGCACCAACCTCTCTTCACCTTCTCTGAGCCTCTCTATTTTTTGTGCTTCTTTCATTTCTCCCCAGAAAAAGTTTTCTCTGCAAGAAAGAGAAAACTCCTCTACTGAAGCCAACTCCTCTTGCCAGCTGTGGGCTCCAGATGTGCTGGTGCAGAGCAAGCCCCCACCTGCTCCCAGCCATGAAAACTGAGGGTGCTCCTTGTTCTGACAGGGGTTAGCCCTCTGTCAAACACCACCTAAACACTGCCAGGGGCACCCAGGGGAGTGGGAGCCAGCAGAGAGAGGAAAAGGGAGATGCCCTGTGGTTGGGGTGTCCCCTGGCCCCCAGAACAGTGTGCAGGCATCTTCCTGTGGGCAGAGGGAGGAAGCCAACCCACCAGAGAGACAGGCAGGTGTGCAGGGGGCAGGTGAGGAGGTGAGATACACGGGGCAGAGTGAGGCACTGGATGGGAAAGGCTGCATTGGAGGAACTGGTTTTGTACCCAAGACTTGCAGAAGGAGCACAGAGCCACTTCCTTAGCCTTGGCTAAGGCATTAGCCTGTGTGCAGGCATTGTAAGAGCCTCGGCCTCAGCAACTCTGCAGCTTCCCAGGGGGATCAGGGAACTCTGCCCAACAGAGCTGTCCCAGATTTAATGCTGGTTTGATTGCACTGGGAGTAGCAGTGCTTTGTAGCACCAGGGCTGGGAGAGCTGGTTCTCCCTTCACCCACATGAAAATCCATCTTCAGTTTGTGGCCCTGGTCCCTGTGACCCTTCCAGTCTGGGGTCTTAGCACACATGCAGGTTCCACACTTGGCCTTACAGCTGGAAGCACAAGGGCTAGAAAAAGCTCTCCTTTAAAACCCTCTTCACATAAGTAGAAATGCTTGGTATTTGGGAAAATCAGGAACTTCCCAAGTTTTGGTTTAGAAGTTAAAAGAGAAATTTGGAACATTCCTGATCTTGACAAGCCCAATAACCAACTTCTTGTACTAAAAAAAAAATCCCACCATTTCACACAGAGGTCATGAATGTTCCAAGTTTAGACAGAGGATCAGGTGTGTGCTAGAGCCAACAGCCCCATCCTGTAAAAGCAGAGAAGGTCCAGGCTTTGGCTCTCTCAACCGGCACACGTGCAGGTGTCCCAGGGGGCACCTGGTGCTACAAATACATCAAAGCAGCAAACAGGCTTTTGTTCCTACCCCTGAAAAAGATCAGGAGGTGAAAAGAGCAGGTTGAGGGGAGAAAGGAGATGTTTAAATAGTTCTTTGAGAAAAGTCTGTTTTCTGAAAGGAGAAACAACCATCTCGTGGTTGCTTCTTGATGGCTGTATGCAACCCTCTCCTGCCCTATAAGAAACTAACCTCAGGTACACTTCATACATCAAAACAAAATTTCAGTTCAATGCCTTGGATGGAAACTGCTCGACATGAAAGAGGCAGTTTCATGTAGATGTCATTAGGATTCAGGGTTTCTGCCCACATGCAAGAGAGTGGAAAGCTGCTTTTAAGACGTAGGAGCAGCCCCGGTTGATACTTCAGCCTGTGGGACAGACTGTGCCTCCCAGGGTTTAACTCAGGTTTTAACTTAGAGTGACTTGAGCCCCGGGGGTGGTTCAGTGAGTATCTGCCAAGGCTCCTCAAAGGTAAAAGTGAAGCTGGCGCCTATTAGTCAGAAACCACCACAAAGCTGCGGAGCCAGAGGATGCCGAAGCCCTGGGTGTGCTATTTAACACCTGCCAGCTTTCAGTGCAACTGTATCCTATGAGGCTGTTTCCACTTGCATTTGTGGTTAGCAAAACCAAACCCCAAACCTTCAGCAATTAACACTTTTACTATAAGGTTTCTGCTGCAAAGGACTGTCCTTGCACATCCAAATCCCAGTGAGGGAAGATGAACGCTTGAACAGGTTGAATGCTTGAACTGTATTTTTTTTTGGAGGCTTTGCTTTCAGGAAAGCCAGATGGGGCTCACTGATAGGAAGAAAGGGATCAGCGTAATGAAAAGATGGCATAAGAAAAGGAGACTGCTGAGAGCTCCTGGCCTGTGCACAGTAAAAATCTTACTGGATATTCAAATTCCTTTCAAAAGTCCAAAGCCATAGGGATAAAGCAACCAAAGTGCCTTCTTTTTAGCTTTTTTTAAAATACCCTCCAGCCTGTGATCATTGAAAAAGGGGTTAAGGAGAGGGATTAATCCACACTCCCCTAAAGCAGCCTCCTGCCTGAAGCCCTGTCCACTCCATCCTGTTTTGGCTCCTGTAGCCTGGCTCATAGACAGGGAACAAACCATAACCTGACCTGTGTCCTTCAGCCCGCCCTTGCTGCGGCAGGACTGCCTGGAAACGTGCTCACAGTTCCAAGGATGCCATTTCACTGTGCTCCTCTGAGAATTTTCCTGCCCTGAGGATGGCACGGGACTGCTCCCAGACCAGAGGGTAGAGCCAGGAGCAAGCTGCTCGGGAAGGGGGAAAAACACCTTACAGGCCTTGGCTTGCTGCTCTGGCTCCTGCCAGGCCAGGGAGGGGAAGCAAATGGGTAACAAGCCCTTTGAGAGAGGGATGTCTCCTCTGCACCCTTACCCAGGGATCAGAGGACATGTGAAAGAGCTGCTTCTGCGTACACAGATCCCTTCAGGCCCCTCTCCTTGTCCCTCCCCCTCAGCAATATGGACTACATAAAGTCCTTAAAAGGCTTTGGAAACAGAAATATTTTTAAACCAAGCGTCCCCATGGGCATTCTTTTTTAACAAGAGAAACGAGAGGAATCAGGCACTGGGGAGCAGAAGCAAATATTTATATATGAGCTGCATTTATTAACTTCTCTTTCATGGTTGACCTCCTTTATTTTTTTTTCTCTTTTAAGGGGTTAAGCAGCTTAAAAGCAAACCCACTTTGGATCAGTGTTTGATGCTGCTCTAGACCAGGAGTCCCCAGTAATCCTGCTGTTTGAACTGTAAACACATCGCATTGCAGACCTGTTCCCCACCAAACATCTCCAACTTCCTGAGCAGGAAGCCCTGCTTTGCCTTGTGGTTAAATCAGCAAAAACAAAAGCGGGGGGAAGAGGTGACCCTACCCAGCTGTGTCAGCCTTGGAGCTGCCAGGCCAGTCAGGAATGGTACGGCCTTCCTTGAGCATTAGCACGTGGCAGAGGTGGGAAGGGAGAGGATGAGTAACAGCACAGGGGCTGGGAAGAGATATGAAGAAAAAAAATACCTGTGCAAAGCACTCCTGGCAGGGCAGTCTGTTCTGCCCCCCTCTCCAAAACTGTGAGGGCTTGGGCGAGGTACCTGCATGCTGGAAAAGAGATGGAACACATTACTTAAGCAAAACCCAACCAGGAGCTCACATTCAAGTAAGGTTTTCAAGGACTGGTGTGATACAAGTGATGTGAGGGTCTAACTTGAGCCTCCAGTGCAGTTCTGTGCTGCCTTAATTAAACTGAAGTTTCTCTGTGGCTGCTGTTGGACATTCTGGGGCCATAGGCCAGTGGCTGAATGGGTGGTATCTACACATTATCAGTATATGTATATTTACACATATATCTCTCAGTAATATATATTTATATATCTCAGTAATATATGTTTACAGATATATATTTATCAGTAATATATATTTACATAAGGCCTTCCTGCTGGAATAAGAAACCAAAACACTGTATCAAAGCAGTGACGAACAAATTCAGATGCTTTAGGCCTGCCTTGGCTCCTGAGAGCAAGTGGTGGTCCCCAAAGTATTTTAATGGTAGCACCTGACCTTCAAAAGCCGCACCTCGCTGCCTGAGTAGGCTGGGGCTGACATTTACATCCCTGTGGGCTCCCATGGAATAATGTTTTGCCGTGATCTTGGATTTATCATGTAATCCTAGAACGGTTTGGGTTGGAAGGGACCTTAAAGCTCATCTCGTTCCAACGCCCTGTCAAGGGCAAGGACACCTCCCACTAGAGCAGGTGGCTTAAAGCCCCATCCAACCTGGTCTTGAACACATTCCTGTTTCCCCTGGGGTTTCACCAGTGCCACAGGGAGTGGGTGACCCCAGTGCTGTACCAGGAATGCTTTTTCAGAAGGCCTCCCTGCTCGGCTTTTGCCGTCTTGGCAGCGAGTGGGTGCCGTACTTGGACTCGACAGATGTGGACAACAAACAAGCCCTGTAATATTCTTGCACAACTAACACTGTAAGTTAGACTGCATTCCTGTCTTTCAGTTGTCAGGAGAGTGTGGAAAGAAGATATTTATCGCATTAGGCCTGCATGATCAAGGAGAAGCCTGGCTGTTAAGGATGCTTTATTAATGAATGATAGAGGACATCTACCCCTCCTAATGTACAAGTGGCTCGTTACTGAAAAATGCAGGGAGATAAACAGCCAAGTCCTCTGTCTTCTGTGGCTGTTCAGTAGGTGTGTTACACTTGACATGGGTTATTTATGAGTCTCAGATAGTGCCCAAGGCTAAACCTACCATTGCCATTAAAAAATAAAAGCCATGTAACAAACAGCAGTGTTCTGCTGCTTTTTGTGTTTTAATAACACCAATGTCTTTCACATGACTTAAAAGGCGCAATCCAAAGTGTATCAAAGTCGAGGATAATTCTTCTATTGACTTCAAAGGGTTGGGGATGAGCCTTAATAACGCAGCTGGCACCTCACCCCCCTCTCTCCCACCCTCCTCCCTGCCGTGTCTGCTCTGGCTGGAGGTGTATTGATACCTTAGGCAAAACCAGGGCTGTGTGTGTGACTGCTGCTGCTGCCCTGCTCCATGCACACCGTGCTGAACCGCTGCTGGAGTGCTCCCCAAAAGCACCTTGTCCTTCCTGCAAGGCACCAGTGCCCCGTGGGCATGACACCTGGGGGAGCGAAGAGCCTTCCCTGACTGACTCACTCTTAGCAGCGCATCAACAGCACATGAAGCCTAAAGTGGGTCAGTTCTCCCACCTTTCCCAATCCCAGGCATTGGAAACGCACCCCTCTCCAAAATGTGAACACAGAGTTATAGAATGGCCTGGGCTGGAAGGGACCTTAAAGATCTTGTTACACCCCTTGCCATGGGCAGGGACACCTTCCACTATTCCAGGTTGCTCCAAGCCCTGTCCAACCTGGCCTTGGACACTTTCTGGGATGGAGCAGCCACAGCTTCTCTGGGCAACCTGTGCCAGGATGACCCTCACAGGGAAGGATTTCTTGTTAATATCTAATCTATACCTACTCTCTTTTAAGTTTGAAGCCATTCCCCCTTGTCCTGTCACTCCAGGCCCCCGTAAATAGTCTCTCTCCAGCTTTCTTGCAGGCTTCCTTCAGGCACTGGAAGGCCATAATTAGGTCGCCCTGAAGCTTCTCTCTTGCATGCTGAACAATCCCAGTGCTCCCAGCCTTTCCCCATAGGATAGGTGCTCCATCCCCCGATCATCTTGGTGCCTCCTCTGGACTCTCTCCAACAGCTCCATGTTCTTGCTGGAGGCAGCTCTGCAGGGGGGTCTCACCTGAGCAGGGCAGAGGGGCAGATTCCCCCCCTCCCCTGCTGCCCACACTGTGGGATGAGCCCAGGACAGGGTTGGTTTCTGGGCTGTGAGCACACAGGGCTGGCTCATCCACCAGCCCCCAAGTCCTTCTGGGCAGGGCTGCTCTTGATCTGCGATCATGAAGGTGTGATGCCCTAAAGGAAATCCTTCCCCAGGCCTTCACCCACTTGCTTTTCTCCCTCTCCCCCAAATCCTCACACACCTAATTAACTCAACACACAAATAGCAAGGGAAAAACCTAAAATAACTCACTGGTAAATCACACTTTGTGTTAAACAAGAAGACATGTTTACATCCACGGCATTCCCTATGGCTCATTCAATTCTATTAACAACAAACCAAAGGGCAAACTTGCCTTTAGAAGGCATATAATGACCCTATAGCCATCTTATGGCAACAAAGGGGAGCAGAGTAGGAAGGGTAGGTAAGTGATATATGATTTCCATACCTTGCTATCATGTTGCTCGCTCCCTCTTGTGCCAAAGGCCTGGATTTTTACCAGCCAACCCTAATTCCCACAGTAAACCACAGCACAGAGGCCCTGTAACTGCAGGGCTCAGCAAGCTGGAGAGCTAAGGCTTCTAATTAAAACCGAAGGAGCTGATGGCTCCAAGTGCCTGGCCAACTGTGCTGGGAATACTGCAGTGAGAAGCCAGGCACGCGATCCGCCTCACCGGAGACTGCCGAGCTAATAACGGCAGGTACACACGTGAACACACGGCTGGAGCACAGCCTTTGAAAACACACAGTTAATGAAACTCCAGATCCCCACGAGCTGTCTGTGTTTTAACCTCCTGACATGAGGGAAGGCGTCAGGGCACGGATGTGTGCAGGGCTGTCCCCAGACCGGAGGGGCTGAGGTGCCAGTGGCAAAACACTCTGGTCACAGGAGAGCATATCAAACCACAGAGGATACCTGATGGCAGCAGCTTCCTCACAAAACTGCTTTAAAATGAAAAAACTGAAAGAGCTTCCCCCTCCCTCCCTCCCTCCCCACACGTGCTCACTGCTTGCTGCCAACACATTGCAAGTGCTCTGGAAAATGCTGCTCACTTGCTCTGTGGCTGCTCATGACAGTTTAAATTGGATGAGAAGAGAGAATTAGAACAGTCTTCTGAAGAACATGAACAGACTTTATCCAATGCTACCTGTTTGGTTTTTTTAATTTTTGTTACTTTTCCTTCCAAAGCATCAGTACCCTTCCAAAGGCCAAGTCCTCAAGGCACTGCAAGCACCAATGCATTTTCAAGGGGGCAGGGGCTGCTCCTCAGCTCCCTTTTTCTTGCCCACATGACAACAAAACAAATTTATCCAATTTCTACCAGCTCCAGGCCCTGTAGGCACATCAGCCCCTCAAGAACACCTTTATGTTGGGGAGGATAATTTTGCCCTCAAGCAAAGGGGTTTTGGCAGCACCACACTCAGGTGAACCACGCTGGATTTATCCCCCTGTGCTGGGTTTACCCCAGTGTGTCAGGTACCAGCCCAAGGACGGGTTAAAACAAGCCTTCCCTCCTTAGAGCAGGAGAGAGCCTTGCTCCTCAGAACGAAACTCCTGTGGCACACACAGACAGACACTCATTTTAATGACTACACTTTGTTGTAATGTTACCAGATATTTTAAAAAGTGTATCACTCTAGCAGAAGCCGCTGCCATCTGTGCTTCCCCAATTAGGAATGCAAGCAAATATGTATTTTACAGTAACATCAATAAAATGTAATGCACAAGTGATGTATCTTTGGTGGGGTTTTTTTGTTTGTTTGGGGGTTTTTTTGTTTTTTGTTTTTGTTTTTTTAAGACACAAATTAGGGAACCAGTCGGTCTTGAAACTGCAGCATTCCTTTACAGGAAGAATGAGGTTTTGTAACCAAAAGAACAATCCAAGCTGGGCCTCCATTGCATAGATTTTAGTTTACAAAGGAGAATAAATGGGCTTTAATATCTTCTTTTTTAAATGTATCATCACTACAAGAAGATGGCCTACACTGCTATTTAAAAAGAAACCCTGCATGCCAGGCTATTCATTAGTGAGCATCCCACAAGATATGTCTGAAACCCGCCTCCTGTCAGAAGACAGGTGCTGAGTGTTTTCCAAAATCTCCGCTCTTTTTTTGCCCACTGCCAACTCGGATCAGTCACCCACAAGCTGAGTGATTCAGGGAGGAAAACACTTTTACTTCCCCATTTCTTGCAACAAGGGCATCTGGGTGCCCTGCAAATATTTTTGGTTATTTCCAGAAGGTCCCTTCCCTGACAGAGCTGGACCCTTGCCCTCCCCATCACCGCACAGCCTCCAGCTCCCCGGGGAAAGAAAGAGAAGCTTGCAGAGGAAAACACCAGGGCAGAGCAAACAGCTTTGCAAAGGAGCAGAGAGCGCCGGTGCGGGGCTGCAGAGCCTGGCTCCTGGGGGGACGCCGAGATGCCTGAGGGGGGGATGCTGGGTACCACAGGGGAATGCCGAGTACCACCGGGTCTCTCGCTGGCGATGCTTATCGGGCTGCGGCGCTGCACGGCGAGGGCTCTCTGCAGCCTGGGGAGGTGTTTGAAGTCGGAGGGAGCCGTTAGAAACCTCCAGTCTCCGAAACAGCGCTTTGCACTGCGGTCACTTGCCTCTGTCTGCCTTTCTTTTTATTTTCTTTTTTTCCATCCAACTGTGTCTTAAACTGCTTCTCTAGAGCACGCAGCTCCCAGAGGGGAAGGGGGGGATCAACCCAAACAAAGTAAAAAAGCAACATATTGTCCGCGGTTGCCAGCAAGGCATCCCCTCCCTATCTCGTGCTTAATGCGATAATGAATCTTCCCGTAGGAGCTTTTGTGGTTTACGGCTTACTGAATAATAATGTAACACAGAATACACACAAAGCCACATTTCTCTCTCTCTCCTCTTTTTTTTATTTTTTTTCCTTCAAAATACAAGTCTGATCAAAAGCCAGGCTGCAATTAAAACATAGCATAGTTTGGGTTTGGTTTTTAGGTTTTTTTGGTTTTTTATTTGTTTTTTGGTTTTTTGGTGTTTGTTTTTTTTTTTTTTTTCCCCCAATGCCACTAGAAGGTATTTCACAAGCAAACGAAAGCTCAGGCAGTGTAAATATTTTCTCCATAAGGGTAATCATAAAGGTTATCCTTTTTAACTCATTGTGCTTTAGCACTTCACCCTTTTAAACATATTTTAAATTACATGACTATGCAAATAGTTAAAAATTGTGTGTCACACGGTGTTTTACCCACTTCACAGCAAAGGCTGGTGAGTGCAGGACCTGCCTTGCTCTGAGTTTCCCATTCTGGCATTCCCTGACCCCACGTGCAATTGTGTTGCACTCACATGTGTTTCCTCCACCAGCTTAACCACGAATAAATCTTGTCTGACAGAGACCTCAGAGCATCCCTGCACGATGCCGTGGAGACCAGAAATGACAGCAGGGAAAGCCATCCAGCTGCTGCTGTCTTTGTCCAGGATTTTCAGCAATGTAATGGCAGTGAGAAGAACAGAATGAAGTCCTTCTATTGCCTCTGCTCCTCCCTATGCCAGCCTTTAAGAAAATACTTGTGGGACTAGAGCATTAATTCTGTTTTGAGTCTCTTGTGTAAATCCAAGTATAAAACGTTGTGCTCCTTGCTGATGAGCAGAGATGCCTTCATTCTGTCTAGTGAAGAGGCACTTGAGCTTCTCTATTTCCATCAGCTGGAAAACTTTCAAACATGAAAGGAAAAGAGGTCACCAAACCTTCACTCTCCACAGACCTTCCTATACATTAATAGTTACGGTCTTTCTCATGGGAGACAGATGCAGCATCTCAGCTGAAGCCCTGATAGAAGTCACTCATATGCACAATTAAAATTAATTACGTAGCTGTAGAGATGTCCCTGAGCCTTGCTAATAAAGAAATAATTCACTTTGACCATCATCTTTGTTTCTGTGTTAACCACAGCAAGTAAGATTGGAAGCACTTGTGTTTCACTTCAGTTAATTACTCCGGGCACACACTAATCCACGTGCCACACAATTAATTACTCAGAGCTCGGTGAAGGTCACAGGGGCTCTACCACAGCCATTTGGACCTTGATTTTCCTGTGTCCATTTGGGAGCCCTTTCCAAGCAGAGGCAGGCTGGGGCTTTTTGGTGCTCTGGCAGCCATGGGCAGGTGAGATGTGGCTGGTGGGGAGGTCAGGCAAGGAAACGTGCCTGCTTTTCCCTCCTCAGCCATCTCTGATCTCAGCCAAAGAGGAAATACCAGGCAAGAGGGAGCTCGAGTCTGGCCAAGTGCAGCTGCTCTTATCTCCTTGGGTAGAAGAAGAAAGCCTTGGCACCAGGGAGCAGCTGGAATTAAATCTTCTTAAGTGCTTCCAGAAAAACTTTTGCATGGGAGACAGCCCAGAAGAGCTGCAGCTCTTGAGAAATGCCTTTGCCATCACCTGCCCAGGCTGCCTCGGCTCCTGCTCTCCAGAAATGACCTTGCTTAGCCAGGACAGTTTTATATATGTGGAAAACACTTGCACAGTTTCCTTTGGCTATTTCTGTTGTGTGCAGCCCGTCAGATCTCCCTGTGGAGAACTGCCTCCTCTCTGGGCTTGCTAGCAGGACAGGGCAAGCAAGAGGTGTCAGCTGCACCAAAGGAGGCGAGGAGATTCATTAAGGGAAAACTGCTACATGGCACAAGGACACAGTCATGGAAATAGATCCATTGCCCCTGGAAGCTGTGATGTCTTTGTTATTAGTGTTTCCTAAGACCACAGAAACGTCTCCTGAATGATCTAAGCAGCATCCGCAAGTCTCAGGACAGATCCAGGCATCTTCAGGAGCCTCTTCTGGCCAAGCTTGAAGCAATTCCCAGGACTCTTACACCTCACCAGCACCCCAACACTCCCCTACTGCACCAAGAACCGCTATAAGAGTTTATGAGCCCTTCAGGAATTTATTTTCCACGCTGATGAAATCTGAATTGAAGCCGAGTCCCAGTCGCAAGGACAATCGGGACATTGCAATATCCACAGTGGAAACGCGTGGGTCCCATGGAGAGGACGCTTGCTCTGCTGCATTGTGTTTATTTTGAATTTAGAGGCTTGTGCTTAGCAACAGGTTGCCAGTGTCCATCTGTAGCTTGTTTTTTGTTTTCATCCGTGCTGCACATTTGTGTGACAAGACGTGGGCATGTTCAGCGTGGAACAAACCTGCTTGTTTTTCACCTCCAGTCTACCCACAGGGAAGGCTTGGCAGATCCCAAGCCGGCAGCTCTTTCCCTGAAGGCACCTGGAGAAGCTCAGCCTCCCCGTCCACCGCCCCAGGCATGCAGGGTCAAGCAGGAACAAGCTCTGCCCCGTGCAGGCAGCCTCATCTGGCCAGGAGTAGAAAATTCCTGAATTCCTGATGCTCTAGCAGAGCTGGGATGGCTTTTTCCAAATATTTCAGCTATAAGAGACATTAGCCCACTACACTTCCAACCTCACCAACGGAGCAAAGCTTTTGCTCTGTTAAGTAACAGCTGGATCCATTGACTCCAGTACCCTCCCTGCAGGCCTGGAGCTGGGCACGTATTAATTATCTTCATCAGTTAATTAGCCATGAGAACCTTTTTTTTTTTCCCCCCTGCTGAGGCCCTTCCTAGCATGTAGGAGAAACATTTCAATGTGATAATGGCCCATCCCCGAGCGCCCCCTCCCATTCCAACTTCAGGCTGCCACGAGCTGCCTACAGGAGAAAGCTGGGGAGACCAGGCTGTCTCACAAGCAGATCTGAGGATTATCACAGCCCTCTGAACAAATTCAGAAGTACACACACATATGCCTAACCAACGAGTATGTTTGAGTGACAAAAGAGCCTCCTTTAGTTAAAAGAAAAAAAAAAGTCAATGGTGATTTTTAAAGCAACTTCTTTAAGGCAGGAAGGGAAGAGCTGGATGTTATGCATTTGTAATGACAAATAAGGAGGGAGCTCTGCTCAGTCTCAAAAATAAGAGGTAAAGCAATGCCACTGAAAGCAAGCTGGTATATGCACAGCACATCTTGCAGAAGGTTGGATTTTGGTTCTCCTTTTCCTGCTCTCTCCTCTGCAGAGGGGCTCCTCATTAGGGTCCAGGGGGAAGAAACTGCAGGAGGGATATCACACTTGAATCCAGGTCTGCCACATGCCCAGGGCAGGGCAGAGGCCTCCTCATCACTCACTAAAAGCCGTGCCTGAGCTGCCCTCCCGAATGTGCCAAGCACCGCACAAGGCGTGTGCTGCAGTCAGATGGCAATGTAGGAGAGCCAGAAGTTGTGCCAAGGCTCTGGCTGGGGTGGGAAATTAAAAGAAGAAGGCAAGAAAATAACATAATCACCCACACAGAGCAGCCTTTCCTTGCAGGCTTGCTGGCAACAGAAAGCTTGTTGGTGTGCCCTGAAACAGCACCTGAGCATCCTGAAAGAGGCAGAGAGGAGCCAAGCAGGCAGCAGCTTTGCCAGCTGCTGGCCTTGCTTCCTTGGGCTTTCCTTCTGAAACGTGCACTCCTCAGGAAAACCTTAAAAGCAGCAGTCTCTATCCCTGAGCACAGAAGCTGACGCTTCTGAGGTTCTCCCCTTACTAAATTTAAATTCTCACAAAAATTCAGCTATGGGAAAAGAAAATAAAAACCCTCAATGGTAAACCCTCAATGGCAGCAATTTGCACACAAGAAGTTGGCAAAGCCCTATCAGGCAGCGCAGCGCAGCACAGCTGGAGGAGCTGCAGCCTGTGCTCCCTGGGAAGGCGTGCAGGAAGGGAGCAGGGGAAGCAGCCGGCACAAAGGGTAGGTTTGGCAGCATAAGCCCAAATGCTGGAGCCGGCCTTCCCCCACCTGCACAAACACTACAGTTTTGGTATTTCCAGGGGGTAATAGAGAGTCACAAAAGGGTTTGGGTTGGAAGGCACCTTAAAGACCATCTTCTTTCAACCCCCTGCCACGGGCAGGGACACCTCCCACCAGACAGGCTGCTCCAAGCCCCTTCCAACCAGGCCTTGAACACTGGCAGGGATGTGGCAGCCACAGCTCCTCTGGGCAACCCAAGTCCCCTGGGAAATAGGAAAGTGAGCAATAGAATAGGTGAGAAGAGAAACTGAATTATTTTTACAGGATGTTCCTCCCCTTCAGTGGGCCATATGAGAGCAGACAGCTCACTCCTGTTGCAGGAGCTACCTGCAAGCTCTGCTAGGACAACAACCTGCAACAACATCCAGCCTTAGCTCTGCCCTGAACTGTCACATGACCTGGAGCAATTCCCTTCCTCCCCATGTCACCTTGCTTAAGCAGAAAGAGCCTCCAAGTAGATACTTTTTCATGTGAACAGCACCTGGGAGAACAGGGTCAGGGCAATATAATCTCAGATATAGTACTTTCCATAATAATAGTAGTGCCTGGCTGTCACCCACTCTGTGTTCCGACACAAGCTCTGACAGTTTAGCCAGAAATCCAATATATTTGTTGACATGCTGATAGCTCCTACCTTTATCAGAGAGCTGCTCCCTTTGATCTACACACAGTGGGAGACTCTAGCCATTTCAGAGGCTCCAAGTGAACTCCTCAGAAGGGCAATCACCCCAGCAGAGGACTGGAGAAGGTTTATGAACTTATTAGTACAAGAGAGGTTTTCCTACCAGGACTAGGACCAGGCTGAAATTGGGCTCTGCAAGTGTTCTGCTGAGAAAGCTGAGCACATGGGGCAAGTTCATAGAATCATAATCATGATGTTATCTCTTTAGAAGCAATAAAGGGAAGAAAAAGAAAGCCAAACTACCACAAACAAGAAATATTACTGCCCTTATTTGCATACTGTTCACTCCTAGGGGACCAAGTTAGGACTCAAGGGCATATTGTAAGGACAGACCCCACGTGTTGTGGGTAGCAGCCACCAGCTACACCCAGGGCTGGGCTTGTAACACCATCACAGGCACAGAGAACCAGATGGAAAACAGACCCCCAAATTCCCCAAAGAACAAGTGAAACAGGACTCACCAAGCAGCTTTACAACCATGCATGGCCAAGAGCTCAGACCTCTCCCTCCTTCACTGAGGGCAGGCTGAAGCGGGTTGCAGGGGGCTCTTAAACCACTCCTCTCTTAACAAGCCCCAGTCCTCAAGTTGTGGCCGATGGTAATTGAAAGCTGTGCATGCAACTGCCTTCAGCTGCTGCCAAATCCCAAAGCCACTCCAACACCAGACATTTTGTCAGTACCCCAAGTGATTTCAGAGCTTTTTCAGAGCCGAATGTGTAGCTCTCATAGTTATGAAAAACCCTGGTTCAGTGACACAGCAGGCTGCAAAAACCCAGAAGGAAAACAAACAACAGTTCAATGAAAAAATCCCAGTTCGGGGTGGTGCTTTTCTTTAAAACCACAGACTTAGTTTGTGCAGGATTTGTCTCATAATTTTTGAATACGTGGTAAAAGCAAAATACTGGGGGTTTTGGAATCAAAATGAGAGGAAGACATTAGCAGCATCCTCAACTGCTCCCCTAATCCTGCATCCCCTGTTGTCGTCGTCCCCCCCCCCCCCCCCAAACTCTTTTAAGCTACAGTTGTGCTGCAAGGGTGCAGTTATCACTCCTCCATAAGAACTGGGATAGCCAGCAGGGCTCAGATAGCCTTGCTATTCATGCCCCCTATTCACTAGAGGACTCTTTTATGCATCAATGATGGTTTTCGGGTCTTACTAATGAGGAGGGAGACAAAAGTGTGTTGGGTGTTTTTGTGATTGTTTTGTCAGCAGTTCATTCAATGCATTATCATTGCTTGTGTTTGGGACTTCAGCCTCTGTCCTGGGACAGCATCTTGTTTTCTGGATGTCCCATTGAAGTCAGAAATCTCCTTTCTTGTGAGTAAAACTCATGGTAGTGGGGAGGTAGAAAAAAGTGGAAGCTGAGCACCTTCAGCTGGAAACAGCAGGAATGAGAGCCCTAAACACTGTAACACTGGGAAGGAGAGAGGTGGGGATTGTGATGGACTGTCATGTCTTCTCTTATGCTTGCTCAGTTATAATTTGGCTTTGTTTGTTATGTTTTTAACATCTGGCTGGGTTGCATACATTGGTTTGCTGTTCTTCACAGGGGGTGGGACAAAACCTGCTCTTTATTTTCCTTCTGTGCAGAGTCTGACACAGACTACAGCCTGAACTGCTCAGCAAACAGCAGCCCTGCTGACACTTGTTTTAAGTACAAGCAGACAGGATTCCACACTTTGGTACTGATTTGGAAGGAACAGCCATCACTCATTTCCTCTCCTAATTTTTGTACAAGGAATACCAAGTGCTTTGAGATTTTGGAAGCAGCACTCAGGAGGTGCAGTCTCAGTTCATGGCCTTGCTGTGACAAGAGAAAGCCTGAATTAATACTTAAAGGATGGGTTTGTGTGGTTTGTTTTTTTTTTTGCCTAAGGATAGTAGACTGAACTCTGAGTTAAGAGTTTCAAACATTATTAACCTTTATTCACAAATGGCATGAGCTTAGAGAGACTTGCTGCAGGCATTGAGTTTCCATTCCTGCACTCACAGAGCTTTTCCTGCTAAATTTACAGTACAAGGGGAGATGGACTTCTAAAAAGCTTTCAGCATCTCCCAAAATCCACATTCAAATGTAATGAGTTGGCTGTTTGAAGCAGTCAGACACCCCAACAATAATGCTTGTAACGTCTGCCATTCTGCTCATGGGAGAAACCCATGCAAGGGTGCATCTCACTGGCAAGCATCTCTGCTGTCCTGGGCATCTCTTCCAGTCCCAGCAAATAAAAATAAAACACAGACTGTGCTTTAGAAATACCATGCTCAGGCAGAGGCTGTGTGTCCGCAGGGTCCCTTCACGCTGATGAGCTGCAGTGGTGGCACTCTCAGGGTCTTTCACCAAGTACTGGGGTACATGTAAAATAACCAGTGATTTTATTGCATTTTCCGTGAAGTGCGGGATTGCTGAGCTCTGAAAGCTTAGGGTACTGTGCCCAGCCAAGCCCAGCTCACTTGCTGAAATGGGTTTTGTTCACTCCTGCGCAGGAACACAGGGGAGTGAACACCAGCTCATGACAGTCCTCCTGCTCATCCAGCACCATCTGACAGCAACCATGTCCTGGCATCTTTCAATTCCAGTGCACCCACTGGAGTATCCAGCACTTTAGATTTGAAAAACCTGGCCAAGCTGAAGAGATGTGAACAGGTCTCCTGATTAGCACTGATGCAATAACTTAGAAAATAATCCTGTCCCTCTTTTCACCCAACCTGTTCCACTTGTCAGGACACTCACCCATCTTGTCCCATGCCCAACCTGCTATTCTTCAGTCACACTTCAAAGGCAGCTCCTTCTGAGCCCACTCCTAACATTATCCACTCTTTGAAGTGCTTGGGCCTCATCTTCATCAGTGAGGTGGTTATAAACCGGGCCTGAGGAGAGAAAACCCCTTCATTGCTAATTCTGCCTCCAGAGGTGCTGCCCTCTCCTCATTTTCCTGCCACACCTTGTTAAATGCCTGAAGGAAATTGCCTTCTTCCCTGGGGTTCAGCTCTCCAGTGCCTCACAAAAATGCAGAATGAGGATTAAAACGTGTTATTAGTCCAACCTGGTTGTGTTTTCCATCTCCCTGCTCTGGTAGAGGGGACTAGAGGTGGTGGAGGGCAACAGACTCCAGGTGCAGCTCTCACTTTACATTGTTTCAATCAACAAGAGGCAGCAATCTCTTAAGAAGGTAACTCTGGTTGAGGTCCAGAGCAAAACTCCACTGAAACAGGCACCAAGGCTCATTACTGACCAGCAACACTGCTCCCGTGGCAATGCTGAATGACAGAGCCCTGTTTTATAAGCAGTAACTTTGCAAAGAGATCTCCCTTTTCCTACAGAAGTAGCACATCATCCCTCATCCCCCAGCACGATCCTATGGCTGCTGTAATTAAAATGAAGCCAGACTCAACTAATTTGACACTCAAGCAGCTCAGATTTAAAATACTCTCTTGAAAAATACTGCACTTTGCTGTTAAGAAGCAGCACATATGTTTATGTATGGATAATGAGCCTTGCTGGCAAGGACAATTAAACCTCCTGGAAGCATCTGTGGTCATTCTCCACCTGCATTTCAGAGGGAGGCTTCTGGAAAAAGCTGCCATTCTCTAAGGTGATTGTATCATCCCGTGTCCTTGGCTCTGGGGGCTGCTACAGTGATTCTATAGAATACTATTGCATGCCATTTTCCTGATGTGCCTTCCCATCTCAAAGGAGGGTGGCATTCATCTCCTCAAGTTAAGTGTATTTTGTCTTCATCATCCTTTTACATATTTCTGCCTTAGAACCAGTCTTGCATGTAGTTGTAAAATAAGCACAACCCACAAGACTGGATTGCCAAGCACAATGACAATATATCCGGTAGCAATTCCTTTCAGCCAGGTTTTTCCAGCCCTACCACATGTCCCAGCTGCCAGTGAAATAGCTCATGGGGTTTTGTTGGTGTGAAAATCCAGCAAGAGCTTGATGGGAGCTTTTTCCATGCCAAGTTGGTCAGGCCCTGCTCAGGGACAAGAGGTGCAAACCAGATCAAGTGACATTACCCCTCCTCACTGCCAAAAATTACCACATTGCTGGGTATTTATGAGCTTTTTCAGCCCCCTAGATGGGAAGCTCTTTTCCTTGCCCCTGAAAAAGACTGCTATTGCACTTGCTTGCAGCAGCCAGCTCACAAGCTGCCCGGTGCATTTGGGACAGGCAAGGCCAGGAATTCCCCTGCATCCATATGCAGCCCTCACAGCCAAGAAATGTGGCTCTGCAGGAAAACTCCCAGGGGAAGGAAGCAGCTTTGTTGCATTTGGTCCAGCTAGAGACAGTTGCTTTTGACTCTTTGTCTTGAAACAAAACTTTCCCTGCAGCTAAATGGAGCCAGAGCAGCGTTACTGTGTCCTGGGCTTTCCTCACTTGTCACACCTTTCCTCACCCAGGAAGTCTACTGAGCTCTTTGCCTTTCCAATAATTCCCACGTGCTCTAACCCTAGGGAGGCCACGGGACTATAAACAAACAGCTCACGTTGCAAAGATGGTGCCCAGGTCAAAAGTTTTATACCGGGTTTTGTTATCGTGACAGGAACCAGCCCTACCTTGGGAGGGCTGGTGATGCCCAGTTACTAACCTACACCCACACCTCACCTAATCATCCACAGAACAGCTCAACACAGCAGTAACACAGGGAGCCCTGTGCACGTCAGCTTTGCTGCCTGTTAAAATTTATATACATGCACATCCTTTTGGGGCAAAGGATAATTCAGCATGGTCCTAAGGAGTCCTTTTCTGAAAGAGTCTCTTCTCCATTTACAACAATACACTTGCTGTGTTAAATACAGGATTGTTTTAATTTTTTTTTTCCCCCAAGAAGAACACTTGGGAACAATTATGTAGCTCTGGATCCACCCATCTACTTTACACTCATCTCCACCCTTTTCCCCTCTGTCGTATTTTTGTCATCTCAAACATGTGTCGAAGTCTCAACAGAATAATAGTCCTGGATGAGAGGCTTGGGAACAGCAGCCAGAGCATGTTATTAAAGGACCATCTCTGCAGCATTGCACAATGAGGATCTGCACTGCTGGAGCTGGGCTGTTTGGGACATTAATACCAAGCAGTTCAGTTGGCCCTTTTCAAAAAAAAAAAAAAAAAAATTCTACTATTTTTTCCACATTCTCAAAGTTGACACTACCCTAAGCTCAGGTGAAAGCAATAGGCAGCACTAAAAGATCATTAAAAATGAGAGAAGGTTCTAGGTCAAGTTGTCTCTTGCAGATAAAACCACTATCACCTCCCATTAGTGACTGGGACCAAAAGCCAAGGGTTTTCATCACACACCAAGCAAGAAGTACTTTATAAATCACAATAACTCCTGACATGCAATAACAGCCAGTCTTATTAATATAAACTGCAGGGATTTTTTTTTCTCCAAAGTCTGCTGGCAATAAAACCACCCCTTCCATAAAATGTTGGCATTCACACATGCCCTGCAGCTTCTCACAGCACCTTTAAGCACTAAAGATGTTCATTACCTCATACACTGAAAAAGAGAGAGTGGGATTATATCACTGCTTCAAAATACTTCCCCCAACTCCCCTTAAGCTGGAAGGTTTCAGACCCCCCCAAAGGGGTCTGAGTTAGAACAGTCAGCCCTGGTCTCAGCTCAGCTGATGCACTGCTGGTTTTAGTGCCCTGGCACACAGATAGGGCTGAATGCTCTGAGCCAGGGCACAAGAACAGAGCACTCATTGCTTCCTTCTTTTCTTTTAGAGACAGAGAGGTTTTATGTTGTTATCCTGTTGGAAATCACTGCATCTCCCTCAAAACGGCTTTTCCACATAGGTCATGCTCTCCTCCAATTAGGGGGTGCAGGTGGGAACTCCCATGCTACAGGGAAAGGGCTGGAGCTTCCTGGAAACTGTCCAGGCTTCTGTCCCCAAAGTGCTTCTTCAGTGACAAGCTCAGGTCCCCACTGCTGAGTGGTGGCAGGGGGTCTCCCAGACTCCTGTCCCCCACCTCGTTGGCTCACGCAGCTCTTCTTACTCCTCCTGCTTCCCATCTACATGGGAGCTCTTTCTGTGCTCAGCACCCACAGTACAAAGTTCCCCTCCCTACCGAGGGTCTACCAGTGTTTACTTAACAAAAACAAGCATCAACAGAGAAGACACTGCACTCCTGTGCAGGAGGAACGTGTGAGCTCCTGCAAGGAGACAATCAGAGCTAACCACAGAGAGACAGCTTGGATAGTGGCAGCCCCATGACCTCACTCATCTTGCTGCATCCATCCAACAAACAAACAGCTCTTTATGGTACATGTGTACAGCAAACACGTTGCAGGAGGCAGATGGTGTGGCAATATAAACACTGGGATAGAAAACAGCTTAGCTAGACACCATTTTTCTATCTTGCCTTTTTTTGAGGACCCCCCCATTTCTGATTCAAGGGAACACAACATTGTTGAGGCAGGGAGAAAAAACACTGCTCCTCTGGATTAACTGACACCAGAGGAAGCAGGAAAGAGATCTGGGCCCGAATTGAGCACCAGCATACCAGAGTCCCACCATTACCAACCTAAGGAGTTGCCCTTGACAAATTCTTTCACCAGATAATTTCTGACCAGCCCAGCTACTCCTGCCATCCCCAGAGTCTCCCCAGAACCATCACCCCTGCTTAAATACACCTTGTATTATAGTTAAAATGCTCATCGGGTGTTGCATTTACAGGGTTTCGTGCTAATACACTACAGCTGAGCCTCCTGCATACCAGCTCAGAATATAAATAAGGATGCAGAGGAAAGACAAGCCTTGAGCTTCTTTTATTTTCAAATGACTTTTGATGAGATATGTCAGAAATAGCAGGATCTTTTCCAAAGTCTGTCTTACTTTGCAAGAATAGCTGCTTGTTGTGCACAGCATGTCGAGGAGATGCTAGCAGGAATGCTTGTAACACCACTTTATAAGTACATTAATTGCTTATAATTAGGGCTGCTCCACTAAGGGCACTCTTTAAAGATATAAGCATGAATAACTCATCTTGCAATAAACTTTTACAACTTTCTGATCTGCAGCTGAAAGCCGCTTTGCTTTGCTGTGCGTGGAAGTGGTGGATGCTGCTTATTCTCCCTCAGGGATGCACAGCCACACACAATTTCTCTGCTTCTATTAATTGCCAGTGCCTCTCAGCTCTGAGTTCGTTTTGCAGCTTCATGGTTTATTCCTCCCCCCCTTGGTGGTTCCTGTAAGGTACAACACAAGGGGCACCTGGATGTCACTTAAGTGATTAGAGACAGAGTGTTCAGGCACTGCAACAGAGGCACAAACACCATTATAAGCTTCATTTTTAATCTGTAGGGCTTTTTTCTGGCAGTTCATTCTTTCTTGCTGCAGGAAATAAAATATGTTTTCTATCTGCACCACGATGAAAAAAAGCAAGATTTTAGTACTAATTGGATGAAAGGAACACTGTAAAATTTAACAGCGAAAATAAATCCAGGAGGGGGAGGGAATAAGGCACAAAAGTCCTGTGGGTGTCCTAAAGAAAGCAAATGTTTACCTGCACTGAGAATACGTACTTTGAAGGTGCCTCAGCCCAGTAACAAAACTGAGAGCACTGCAATACACCCTTCTATAAATATTTGGACTTCAGCTCATTCATCCTGTGGGGTTGTAACATCAGGGCACGGGGTCTATTTCCTTAGATTGTTGATATGTGTCCCCAGCTTGTCCCCGGCTGGACTCGGGGTTTAAGGGAGCTGCACCTGCGGGCGGGTGGTGCGGGCGGTTCGGGGCTGCCGACAGTAGATGTCAGCATTGCCATGTGCCTCCCCGCTGCTCGGGGGAGGAATTAGTGAAACGCTTGCACAGAGCAAGCATTGAACTAATAGGCAAGAGCATTTATTTTAGCCATTTTGCATATTTCCAGGCTCTTAAAAAAATATTCCTGTTACCTAATGTCTTAGGATGGGTAAAGAAGACAGTGCTAAGTCTGTATCCATCAATTTCATGCTCTGCAGGATACGCTTTGGAGGTTTCTCTGTAATACTTTTTTACATCTTATAAGTGTGAGAAAGAGCATGGAACAAGTTACTAATTCTTTGTTTGACCACTCGGGCTGAGGAGGGAGAGTGGCCTCTCTTCTCCCTGCTCCTCATCAGCGAGGGTCGTACCTCCGGCACTGTGTATCCCTTTAACCAGCCTGGGGTGCCTTTCTGATAAACTCCTGTGCCTTGCAGGAGGCTGATCAGCTGATCAGCCCTTCTTAAATCTCTGAGTATGAGAGGACAAAACATCCCCCAGCTGCGTGTCCCCAGCTTCGTTCCCTGAGGGGCTCTGGGTGCCCATGGCAGGGCTATTCTGCAGGGACAGGGACAGAGCTCTCTCCTCCTGCCTGGTGTGGATTATTCTTTGCTCTGCATTAGGGTGGCAGCATTGGCCATGCTATGGGGACTTGCAGCCCTGGCTGTGCTCAGAGCTCTGCATCCAGTGGGAGTTATAGGTGCTGAGCTACTGGGGCTGGGCAAGCAGGGAACCTCTCAGGGACAGCTCTGCCTGGGGACACTTGAAATTAGAATTACCCTCTGACAAGTCTGGACTATTTTTATGGCATGAAGTAGCCCCAGGCAGCTCCTGTGTGGCCAGCTGGGAATCACTGAGCTGAATCTGAGCGTGGTATTTGCCATGGTGAGGACACATGTGAGCAACCAGCCTTCTTGTCCCCACTGCCCCCTCCTGCTTTCAGTGTTTTGGAAGGAGAATAGAGGGAATTTAGGGACAGACAGCTCCTGCTGGGGTGTGGGACAGTGCTGCTAATGAAAGGGACTTCATCCAGACAGCAATTTGAGTGAGAACAAAGGAGACCAGTCACCTGCCTATGCTGCATCCCTCCAACCCTTCCTGTGCTTCCCCAGGCATGGAAGGAGAAAGGGGACATCCGGCAGGAGAAGAGAAGCCAGAGAAATGGAGGAGAACTTGAGGCAGGATGCAGTGGTGCATTTCTTTATGTGGGAGGTTTCAAGATGATGATGGAGTGCAACTGCCAGTAAAGGTGAGAAGGGATCATTGATCTTGGAAGATTTCTCCCATCCCAACTACTACCACAGGCCCTCTCACAGCAAGCATGTTTTCAGGAAGGCATCCCTCTGCTTGCGGGATTCCAGGCTTTGGGAAATCTAAAAGTAATGCTTTTTCGGAGAGACTGACACATCCAAAATCTTCCAGTCTTGCTCCACCAGAGCTCTTGGGATCCTGAAGTGGCGCTGAACTATTTTGCCAGAGTCACACACTGCCATAACTAATAGTTTCATTTTAATTTGTGCAGCACCATTTATGAGCAGTGCAGTCTCCTCTCTCTTGCCCTACAATGCTTCACTGGTGGGAAATACCATTTGAAGTTTGTCATCATCACCTCAAAAATGTACTTGCTACAGTTTATGAATTAGCTGGCAATTTTTGAGGGGACTGCAGGCTCACAGAAACCACAACCCTTTGAACATGTGAGTCCTCAGATGGTGCGTGCAGGGTGAAAACCACAAGAGATCAGAATTTTCCATTATAATTATACAGGGTTGTTCCCTGATCGCAGCATCCCTGGTTCCTGTAGTAATTACACCGGCCTTGAGGACCATGTACTGACATCCCAGTGTCTTCCTGACACTCAGTAAATGCTTCTGATCAATGCTGATGTGAATGAATTAAAGTTAATAATATTGCCTCCTATTAGGGCAATGGTTGCTGGGCTCTAATTCAATCCTGCCAGCTGAGAGCCAGTCTGGGCAACTGCTTTCACTTTGGATGTGAAAAGAGATATGATTTAAGGCCCTGGTAAGCAGGCTGAAATGTTTTTTTTTTCCCCTGGAAAGGCAGGAGAAGAGGTAGGTAGAGGTGGTATGCTGGAGAAATACTGTAGCAGATATGTTTTTAATGGATGTTTTAGGCCTTCTTGTTAACAGAATAAATAGTAAAGAAGGGATTTTAAGATTAAAAGCTTTACTTGTTTTTGTGTTTCTGCAACAGAAGCAAAAAAAATGCTTATTTTAATTTGTTTCTTTGTTATATAATGGCTCATTAGGTAGGTAGTTTTCTAGTGAAAAATATACCTGCATAGTACAGGAAGGCAGCCCAAGAATGCTTTGAAACTCCTGTATATGTGTTTATATTACTCTTGAAGCTTGAGTTCGCCATTGTCTCGAACTTTGTTCATCTCATTTCAAAGCAGATGCAAAATCTAATTTGTCTTTGCTCTAGATAGCTGAAGTTAAAAGCAAAGGTATCAGTGAAAATAACCGTACCAGACAGCTGGCAGTGGCTCCTGTTCCTCGCTAGTCCTTTCTCTCCGGTTAGGTCCCCTTGCAAACTGACAAAAGATATACCTGTGCAAATCATTTTCTAGCCTGCATGTGCATTTAATTAGTCTCCAGTCTGCACGAGGAACTGCAAGGAGGGAGATAATTATGCAGGCTTCGTGCTGTTTTGAGCTCTTGCGCTTTGCATTTTCTTTTCCAGCGTTCAATTAAAAGTTAAACACTTTTTGAAGCTATCCAAGTAGACAGGTATTGATTCTTCATTCTGTAGCAGAAGCCCTTCTTATAGTTTGTCAATTTGTATAGTTGTGAACTCCCTGTGCAGTTTGGGAGAGAAACTGGATAGCACAACATCCTTGGGGAAACACCACAATGGATTCAAGGTGCAAACGGCAACATGGCCTCACATTTAATGCCCAAATATCTCAAAATTTAAAAGTGCCTTTTAATTAAAAAGTTTTCAAACACTAAAAAAAACATATTTTTCCTTGCTGAATAAGAAGGGCATTCTGTGATGCCTGGAGAAGTTTTGAAAAGATCTGACTATGTGAGCCAGCACACTGAAAGCTGAGGTAAGGAAAAGGGATTTTTAGGCCTGTCTGTGCTCAGATAAGGAGCACAGACAGAGCATCCTCTTCATCACAGGGAAGGGAAAATACTGCAAATGTTTGCTTTCAAGGTAGTATCAGGTTGCCTCAATAACTCTTGGTCTGTGGAAATTTACTCCACTTTGTCAGCAGGAAAAAATGTTCATGGGGACCTAATCCAAAGACCACTGACACCCATGGGATCACTTCCTTGATTTTAACAGATCTTGAATCTTCCCTCTAATAAAGGATCAGACAATACTCTATTAGAGGAATTGACATGGTTGGAGTATAAATTCCCTGTGCAGAAGTAAGGATCTTTATGTGGTAATGGCTAAGGAGAAAAGTGGAGGGGTCAGACAAAGATTATAAGTACTCCCGTTAAAGGGCCCTTATTATCACTGATATAATTACAGAAAAACAGGGAACTTTTATGGTCAAAGCTGACAGTCCTCATAATAGGCTTTCAGCATTGAAAATGGCATATGGCTTAATGGTGACTAAGTCAAATGGTCCCTTCTGGAAGTGTTCAGATGTGGAGAACTTCTGTTCTATCAGGTTTTCATATCTGATTCACTGCACATCTTTGCAGCAGCTGGGTGTGAGCTTTGGAGTTGAAAGCAGTTGAGCCTGGTCCAAGTTTTGCTTAGTCTTTCCTTGTAGACAGCTTTAGGGAAGCTGCAGAAAGCAGTGACTATGGCCAGGGATGCAGGGAGGCTGCTCTGGAGAGTCCTGTGTCTCTCACCCTCCTGTCCTGCATAGAAGCTGCTTAAATCATCAACATTTTAAGAGCTACAATAGCATAGCTCACTCAGTCCTAATTAGCTGTGACCAGTGGAAACATCAAGCTGACACAGTACAGTGAAGGAAATATCACTGACTCTGTGCCTGGGAGGAAGGCTGTTGTACAAATACTGTAGTCAAAGCTGTGTCTCTCTTTAATTAGCAGATTTATGGTCTGGTGGGTGCATGATGAATTGAGACAGTGTGGTTAACTGTGGTGAACAAAGCTGTATCCTAACAACCAGTGGCTCTATAAAATTATATTGGCAATGAAATGTCATCATGCTTGGTAATTCCAGAGTGGACTAAAACTGCAAAGCTGAGATCAAGATCTACATATATGTGCAAGAACAAATGTTCAGGCATGGAGGCTTTGACTGACTTTGTGAAGTCAACCTGCAAAACCTGAACCCAGAGCTGGTTTCCAGCTTTTAGTGCCAGTTCCCACTGAATTTTCAGAATGAAGCTTTTGGTCTGTGTGTGTCGGTACTGTTGTCACACCCAGCCAGATAGGGGGACCAGTTTCATCAATGTTTTCTCAATGTTGAGAATAATTGCTACTTGTTAATATTAATTTAAGCTAATGAGAGTGTTAATCAAAAGCTAATTAAGCATTGTGTTCTGTGTAATGATGAAACAGGCAAAGTGTTTAATGGTCACAATAATTTTCATGTATGGACTGCTCTCTTCACTTGAGGTTATCGGGGAATAGCTCAAGTTGACTAGAGGGCACTCACCTTCATTTCAGAGGTGAATGAGAGCAGTGGCAGGGTTGTAGCTTGAGATGTCTGAAAGGCTTGTTCAGTACAAGCACCATTGTGCTCTGAGCTCAATTTTGTACAGGGAGTCTCATGGTGAACTCTGGAAATTGAAATAAGTGAGATATCAAGTCTAAAATGGCCAGTTAAACAGCTTAGAGTTATACAGAAAACCAATTCTCTGTTGTGCCTCTTGCCATAAAGCCAAAATCTATAGGCCTATTTAATCTGTTACATCATTTAGAAGGGAAAGTTTAGAGCTTATTCCTGCATTCCTCCTGTGTTTAAAACTGCTGTTCTTCAGACACAGTTTGGGAGGAATTATAATACTGTTGGACTGGCTGGTGTAGGATTGGTGTTTGGTCCTACCTGATCTCCTCCAGATATGGAGGACTTGGGCTGGATGTTACAATTACACTGTACTCACTGGCCATTCTCAGCATGAAAAAACACACTGGGTTGCTACAAATTACCTTTACCCTGTGTAATCTAATTACCAAAATTTCAGGTGTTTCATTTGCACAAAGTAAGGTAACCCATGAGGTATCATACAATGAAGAAATAGGTTCTCCTCACAACCTTAATGGTTTTATAATTGAGATTCATGCACAAATGAGGAGAAAACAGACTTAGCCATGGGTTTATGAAGCATGGCAAATCTCATTTGAAAAAGGAGGGATGAAGAAAACATTGCTGACAACAACTTTACTTTCCTCAGCTTTAGATCTGCTGGGCAATATCATAGTGTAGCTATTGCTATTTTTATAAGCTTTATTCAAACCAGTGTTCCCTGAGGCAGGTGAAAAGAAAATAACAAGCAGCATCGAAAAAGCCAGTCATTTTACTTGTGATGATGAGAGCCTGTGGATGATGAACTCTATGGGTTCAGTTTATTAGATTCAGTCCAGCTCCATCTTAAGTTGACAGCAAAGCCTCATCTGATTTCACTGGGGGTTGGGCCAACAGGTTGCTGTTTGCCTTTAGCAGTCAGTAAAATCCTGGGGGGATGTCTGCAGGTACAGTGTACACATTGATTTTCAAATTGTTAATTCTGTAGTCAGAATGTCTCGCTAGGTTCAGCAGGCGCTTGTTAGAGACAGAGCCTGGGGTTGGGAAAATGGACCATGAAGGTGATTATTTCTTCCTGAATTATTCATTGGAGAACCTTCTGCTTGTAAATGAGATAAATTTATTTGACATGTGACCTGACCACATGCCAATCTGAGTAATTGCTGGCTCACTGTGAAATCACCTGGCATGGGCTAAGGAGGGTGAAGACTTGGCAAGATGCTCTGCCTTGCCAACTGGAGTGCAACAGGAAGACTGTCCAGGCTTAGAAGTGCTCCCGCTGGTGGTTCACCAGGGGTCTGACGTCATGTGAAGTGTCCCAGGACAGCTGAAGACAGACACGCACTTTGCACTGTGCCGCATATGCAGTGCTCTTTTCTGAGCAGAGAGAGATGGAGAGAGGGAGAAGGAATTTGGGGCTGGACACATAGGTACTCCTGAAACAATTCTGTCTCAGAACCCAACTTCGTGTGTAAAGATGCTTTTGTCCGCAAGGTTGTATTTTTTTTAAAGCAAGCAATCTTGCCTTCTGCAAGAGTGGGAATTACAACTGTAGTCACTTGTCACATGTTCAAAACTAACTCATTTGTAGTTCCTAGCTTGTAAAAGCTTCTGCTTTAAAGAACTTGATAAAAAACATGAAGTGAAAATTGCACATCTGTGATGGAAATGTCAAAAGGGATACGTATGGGCTACTCTGCACACTTTGCTTTCTATTCTTTGTTTTAGATTTCTCACTGTCAAAATAAATGGACTATAAGAAGCTACACCTGGATGTGGGGTTTGAACTGGGAAAGGGCACTAGATGTGGACGTACACCCTGCTGGGCTTTTTTTTTTTTTTTTTTCACTTTTGAACCATCACTTTTCAACAGAACCATCTCAAGAGTGGTCAACCCTACACTGCAAGGGTTTGCAAGAGCAGGGTAGGCAAAGCAAGGGAGAGGCAGGCAAGGTATTTGTTTAAAAGCCTGGTTAATTTAAATGGATAAATTATGTGTTCCTTAAACAGCTATATCATCTTAACATCCAGTGGAATAAACTGCTATTAAAAGTAATGCTACATTTCTCTATTCTTCCCCAGGGGAGAGAATGCAGCAGCCATCAGACTGCCTTGTAAATGCCTGTTTTGGACAGCTCACAGCCTGGGTAGGGTGGTACAGTAATCAACATACAGAGCCAGAAAGTGCCTTCTCTGGTCACAGCAGTGCTGGAAGGAGTTGTATCTGGAATGGCATCCTGCTTGAGGGCTTGCCTATCTCATTCCTGGCCTCAGGGAGTGGACAGGAGGTGGGTAGGGGCCCAGATGCAACAAGTGTCTCATGGACACAGCCAGTGCAGTTGCCTTTTTCAGGATGGGAACGAAGCTGGCAGAGCCGATTTTAAGGATTCATAGTCAACAAAAGCCTTTTGGGTTCAGGTTCCTGGGTCCCTGTAGGCCTCTCTAGATTCTCCTTTTATCTTAGGAATTTGGCTCTAAATTACTGGGAATATATGTGAAGTATAAGGTGGCACAAATTCAAGCAAGAATGTACTAGGTTAAGCTTCCAGTGTGAGAGCTGATCCATGTTAAACCACTTTGGGCATCTTATGGTCAATGCAGGGTGCCCAAGACCTAGGTCTAGTTTGAGAAGCTGAATTACCAATATTTGCTCACTCTATTCTACACCAAAATGAGCAAATGGCTTGATAGAAAAAGTTATGGCTGTGCTATAAGCAATATGAAGGTAAAAGGCAAGAACTTAAACATAGCATTTCCAGATTTCAATTTTGTGACACTTCGATATTTAAACAAAATATTACAAAAACCACAAAGCAGAGCTTTGACATTTAGGTATAGGGTGTCAATATTGTACTATTGCTTCCATCAGAAGTATGTGAAAATGAAAGCCAGGAAATGCTTCATCCACATCACAAATGGCAATCAGTATTGGATATAAAGATTTTCTTTTTTTTTTAAATCATCTTTTACCCAAGATGTTGGATTTCTACAGAATTGGTGCCTGAAGGTCTATATTTTTGTTAATGATAACAAAACAAAGAGATAGACATTGTGCAGTCCCCATTCTGTATTAAGCTACAGAAACTAGTGTATACTGCCACCCTTAGCTGAGTTAAGAAAGATTAGAGATGGGTGATTTGAATTAAAATTATTCATATTTTTGCATTCTGCATATAGAAAAATGGCATTGCACTAACAGCAAGCGAAATAATAGAATAAGTTAAAATTCCAAGCTTGGTCTCTACCAATGCAACCAGCTTTAAGCAGGCTATGAACTTTGGTAGCAAATGTTGCTTTTGGCTACAAATCCCCTGATAGGCTTCCAGTGGGAAGATGCATCACCCGGGTAACAAGTAGTGAAGTCCCTGGAACTATGGCGAAATAAGCAAAAGGAATAATTTATGCTTGCTTTTGTGTTGCTTGCCCTTTAGCTCATGAGTTTTTGGGCATGGTGGCGTCTCAGTTCTTGCCTCTATCACTCAGCACAGGTTAGGGCAATACAGCACTTTTCCTCAGGTCATTTTGTGTTAAGGATGTCTTTTCTTTTTACAATTGTCACATAAAGTTAGGGTTTGGGTTTTTTTAGCTCGTAGTAGAAGCGTATAAGCTGCTTTGAGGTCCAAGTTGCCTAAATCTGAAAGGCATATTCACCAAACTTAATTTCAAAGGGGAAAAGAACATATTAATTGAAAAGTCCCTAATTACCAGGAACAGATGATTATTAGTCCCTGTAAGCTGCATAAATAACTCTGTGTTCGTAAAACTGGAGTTTAGAGAGAACACTGGTCACTTCGCACTTGTAAAACAAAGACTTACTATATGACACTTCTTCTCTTTTGTGACCTGGGCTGGGTGAATCCCCTTGTGCTGATGTCTCGCTGCATTATTGACAAAATCCTTGACCATTCACTCCCAATTTTCTCTCTAAGCGCAGTCACAGCTTCTCATACTTCTGTTTGCATTTGCATCGTTGGGTTTTGGGCACACCACCGTCTCTTTCTTTCTTGCTCGTGAAAAAGCTGTGAGAAATTGATGCCAGACTGAATTTTAGAAATTTATCAAAGAAAACAATCTATTGCATTAGATAATTAAATAATGTAACGAGTATTCCAGCTAATGCTTGTTATGCTTCAATAAAATGCATAGGAGAAAGACTATCAGCAGAAGTGCTGATGCACTGGGAAACACATATTTTTGTTTTCATCTGATTTCAACTCAAACCCTTTTTTATGAGACCTAATATATCCTACATCTAATCTATAGAAATACTTGGAAATTTAGCAGAGCTTAATTTATTGAATGTTCTCCTTACAGAGTTGAGACAAAATACATTTAATAACTTCAGCTTAACTCTGCCAAACCTCTGGCATTTTATGTTACTTTTCCTACATTTAAAAAAAACTTCACAAAACAGGGAACAAAATTAACCTCCACCTCTTTTTATTTCATCCAGATTAGCTTTTTTTTGTTTGTTTAAATAATTTGAGAATCACATGAGCACCAGCACAGGAGCAAGGAAAAAAACAGGAGCACACAGCAGGAGGTAGAGAAGAAAATTGATTGATTTAAGCTGTCATGGGATCATATTTATTGAAAATCCTACTCCATTTTTTGAAGAAGCCCATTCTGTTACATTTAAAGCTCAGCAAGGTTACTATGGCCCCTAAGCTTTGCAAATGTGACCTTTATAAAGATGAAGGCCCGGCATTACAGGTATTATTATAATGCTTCATACTGTAGTTAAACTGCATTTGGCAATCCTGATGTTTTCAGATGAACTTTATGTTGAAGTACCACCTCTTTGAGACTGTGCTTGTACTAACAAATTCCTTAAATTTCCTTCTTTTATCAAGAGTAAAAAAAGTGACTGTATTTCCACAGCATAGCAAAAATGCTGCTCAAGAACAGACATTTCATTGGCTACAATGTTTGTGTCCTTTGGAAACCTCCATGGGTGTCCCCTCCTTTCCCTTAGAAACTTCTATGAGAACTTTGTAAAATAAATACACGCAAAACCTAAGGACACATAACTTCCCACTCCCTGTTCCCCACCTGCAATACTCTGTGTGTGTAATGTCACCAGTTAACGAAACTTTCCTTGTAAGCCATTTTCATTTCCCAGTCTGTTACGAGTATCCTTGATGCGATTCTTAGGATAACTGTTAGCCAAATTCTGCATGTTGCTCCGTTGTTGTACAAGCAGCTGCCAGATGGTAATACAGAGAAAATACATTTAACGTCAGTCACCTCACTGGAAGCCAGATGGCACAGCAGAAGTTGGAACAAGATGTTTGCCAACTCATTCTGGCTTCCAGCTGTGGTCCCGTGCTCCGCCATGACCGTGTGGACAATGGTCTCTTGACTGTAATCATCATGCTGCTGCTACAGCGCTCCTGGCCACACTCTGTGCTCATTCAGGAAGCTGAATTGGTCACATTGCCTTGTCCTTTCCCCCCAAAAGCTGTGCTGAAGAACATTAGAACTGGGTGTGTGAGAGTCAGTGGGGCAGATAATTCTTTGTTGGCTGCTTGGCTGTTGTGATGAAGTGCACATACTGGACCTTTTGGATGTGTTCCTGAAGAGGAGAGAAAGTCACTGAAAGTAGCTCACATGGGTATTAGAACTGTAGTCACTTGGTTTGTTGAATCCAGCAGGAGAAGATTTGCTCTGAATTCAAGAATAGTCTCTCAGTCTTTCAGTTGGTGGTATAAAGGAAGCGTTGCCTGTCCTCCCTCCCTTAGGGCTTGGGAGCACAGGCAACACTTCTGGAGCCTTCCAGTTTATCTAGTTTTCATGAATGATCTTTCTCAAATACTCTGACTCGTCTGGCGGATCTGGCTGATAGATCTGGCTAAAGTAGCTGGCTCAGCCTTTCCTCTGTGAGAAAAGTAAACAGCCTGTCTAATGAAATGCTCAAGCTCCAGCAGATGCTGCTTCTGTGTCTTTCTCACGAGAAGTTATGGGATACAGTAACAGCACTACTTGCTGCCATTTGGGAGATGATAATCATTTATAACCCAGACTGTTATGAGGCTATAAAGCAGGGTGAATGGGGTGCTTGGAATTCAGCTTAGCAATAACCAAATACAATGTATTTATGGCAGGTGGCTTTGAACAAGGTAGGGAGAAACTAGTTGGCTTGTTACACCTTTTGAAGGAGAACGATTGTACAATGAGGTCATTTATATGGTCACAATGGGATGACATAAATAGTTTAGAAGTTGCCAACCAAACACTGTTTTGAAACAAAGCTTTAAATCTTCGGAAAATAACACTGTGACCAATGACTGTTATTTGAAAGTAAACAAATAAACTCTATGGATCCTTTAGGATACTGGCAAACCTCCACATATAGCAAAATGGGTAATCTCACTTAAATCTTTTTTCACAAAGTACCACTGCACTGACCATACATGTTTTGCAAATGGGAGCCATAAGATCTCCTAAACTAGCTGGTGTCTGAATCTGGAACATAACTGTTATAAAGAATGCTGTGACTGCTAAAACCCTCCTGGAATTATCCTTGAAAATCAGTTATTTATTTCTTAAAAAACCTGCTTTTTGCTTTTAGTTGTAGTTTACTTTGAGTTAATTCTCAATATGGCTGGACATCATAGAATCACAGAAAGTTTGGGTTTGAAGGGAGCTTAAAGACCATTTCGCTCCACCCCTCTGTCATGGATAGGGACACCTTCCACTAGCCCAGGTTGCTCCAAGCCCTGTCCAAACTGGCCTTGAACACTTACAGGGATGGGGCAGCCACAGCTTCTCTGGGCAACCTGTGCCAGGGCTTCACCACCCTCACAGGGAAGAATTCCTTCCTAATATCTAATCTAAACCTACTCTCTTGATATGGTTCTACCTTTGCCTAGGATTTCTTACCAAAACTATTACCTGCGCGCTTTTAACTATTCCCTGATTAAACCAAGAAAACCAAGATCCTTTTGTCTTTCATTATTAATTATTTTCTAATCCTAATCTTCCCTCAAGCACGCTTCTGAGCCCTCTTTAAGCTTTCATCAGTGTTCTTCAATTGTGGATACCATACATTTCCATGTTTTAGTGAGATAGAGAAGTCCTATGAAAAATTTGTGGGGAGAAGTTGGGCCAGCAGAGACAGAGAACTGAGAGAAGGCAGAGAAGCACCGTGCTTAACATTTTGTTTGCTGTCAGCCTTTACACAAAGAATTGAACAAATATGTTGCTGAGGGAAGTGAGTGGTATTACATTAATCAGCTATGCTTGCCCGCATGACATAATTGAAATTACACTTCATGATTTGTGGTGGAATTGGGAACTTCCCTAAGAGAATAACACCTTCATTTGTAGCCATCCCAACTGCATTATCAGCTTTTAAATCTGCAGTTTGGACGTATTGAGTCGTGGACGTTGTGCTTTACGACGCTACTTTTGCTTATTCTTTTTTATTTTTATTTTATTTAATATGCTCTGCTGGAGTTCTGGACTGCTCTGTTGGGTTGGGTATGATGGAAGAATGCTGCTCTAGCAGCACATCAGTTTATTCTGAAGAGCATAAAAAAAACAAACACGGACCATCAAGACCAAGAAAGGTATGTCGGCATTTGCCCTTCATGTCCTGAAACCAGATGAGTTTAAGCCCTGACACATATCAAACTCAACGTAGTGTTTGAGAAAATTTATGAGGGACTACAGCAGATCTTATCACCTTCGTACTGTTGTGACAATCTTGTGCCCGAACACTGTTCTTTTATTACAGTTTGGAGAGTTTGACAGTGCCAAAGTACTCGTCATTTCTCAAGAATATGTCTGCCATGGGAGAGGAATGGCAATCCTGTGTGAACATCTCTGGAGAGTGCTAAAATAACAGTTCCACAGGCAGCAGGCCCTCTTGCAGGATTGCATCTTGTCTTTTCTAGCTAATGACTGAGCTGAATTATACAACTCAGTTTCACCCACTTCCATTTGCTATCATCTTCAGTTTGTATTTCAGTTCTTAGATTTTTTTTTTTCAACATTGCAAGCAAAACTGGTGCCTCTCCTGTCAGCTCACCTATTTGCACTTTTTGGATTACTTTTCGCCCCCCGATATTTTGGGCACTTATTTTCTATTACATCAATTCAAGCACTGATTCTGAGTTCCTACTGCATGTAAAACCCCTTAACTCAGCTCAATGAAAATTTAGGACTGGGACCTCTAAGCTTATTTTAAAATATGAAAAAGGAACAGAAAAATTTTCATCGAATCCCGCAACTCTATTTCAAACTCCAGAGAGCCACAACGTGTGTTCTCCACTAACATAAGTTGCTTTCCCAAACTCTTCCCTGGGAAAACTGGTGCTCTTAAAATGGAATACAGAATTATAGAACAGTTTGAAGGGACTTAATTTCAGCAGCCAGTCCCACAGGGCTAAGCTCAGGGGAAACACCTGTTCCAGCTACACTCTCCGTAAAGAAGAATTTAGTCCCTTCTCGGGAGTTTGAAGCAACTTGTCCCCCAGTCTCCTGTCCTTTTCCTTCCTTTTAGGAAGGGCAGTGCGTGTTTACCAGAAGGGTCACAGATGCCAGCCCCGAGGGAACGCCTTGGAAACCTCCAGGGACACCCCACCCCTCACGGCGCCGCCCCCAAACTCGCGAGGAGCCTGGCCTCGAGCCACAACAGCTGATTCAAGTTTAAGCTTAATGGAATTGAACTGAATTAAATTAAACCGGGGTCTGTTCCCGCCGCAGCGCCGGCGATTCTCCTCGCGAGAGGTCGCCCCCGGCAACGCCGCGGCCATGGCGGAGGAGGCGGCCGGCTCTGAGGCGGCGTTCTGCCTGCAGAGTATCCTTCTTCCTCCCCCGTCTCTCCCCCTTCCTCCTCACCCTCCTTCTCCTCGGCTGGGGGTGCAGCTTGCCCTCCTCCGGGGGGTCCGTCTCCTCAGCGCTCCGCCCGCCTCAGGCGGGGCGGCCCCGGCGGCTGCTGTGGGGAGGGGTCGGGCGGGGCGGGGCGAGCGCAGTGCGAGAGTAAAGGTTGGGGGGAAAGTTACAAATCCCCCCGCCTTGTTGGTTCCTTTGGTGGGTTACTGTACCTAGAAGCTGAAAAGGGGCTGTACGCGTCCCAAGAAAGGCAGCGGAGCTGGGGAAGGGGCTGGAGCACCGGGAGCGGCTGAGGGAGCCGGGGGGGGCTCGGGGGATCTTCTCCCTGTCTCCAGTTCCCCGACAGGAGGGGGGAGCCGGGGGAGGGTCGGGCTCTGTCCCAGGGAACAAGGGTCAGGATGCGAGGAAGCGGCCTGAAGTTGCGCCGGGGAGGTTTAGTTCGGATATTAGAAAAAATCTCGTCGCTGCCGCGGTTGTGAAGCCCCGGCACAGGTTGCCATCCCTGGAGGTGTTAAAAAACCCCCAAGTGGAAGTGGCTCGTGAGGACGTGGTTTAAGCGATGAACGTGGGTGTGGTGGTAGATTAACAGCTGGGCTGGATGGATTTAGGGAACTTTTCCAGCCTTAATGATTCCGTGAATATGTGGGGCTTGGGGTTTTGACCCCGCAGTGGGGTCCTGCTCACTGTAACCCGCTGTTTGCTCTCCTGGGTGAAGCTCAGGGTCCCTGAGTGCTCTTTGGGAAAGCAGGGAAATTGCATCTACACTGCTGATGGGGCAGCTGGAGCAAGGGTTCAATTCTTGGCATGAAAGGCTCTTGCCTCCTCTCTTGTGTTAACTGTTAATCAGTAAATGTGAAATACCTACGGAGAAGGGAAAGACTTGTTATTAAGACTGTTCCAGTATGCTCCTGGAAAAGATGCTCCTTTAATTTCCAAGTGCCTACCACAAAGTAACCGTCTGAATATTTGTAGTTTTAGTTGGTACTGAGTATGACCAAGTTATAAGGGCTGTGATACAATAATCTAGACACAGCTCTGTTTGCTGTAGCTTTTAGACCAAAAAAAAGCCTATTCTTATCATATTTGAATGATAGGAAATTATCTTGGGAGTTTATGACCTTCAAATGTGCATTTTTTTGGGGTCAGATGACTGAAATTCTAGTTTTGCCAGATGAGCTTTATCTGTTCACTTTTCTAGCTGCAAGCTGCCAATCAAGGAGCTTTTTCAAGCTTTGTTTTAGAGGCTAAAGAATCACGTTAGACCCTGCTGCACACTGGGTTTTTTTGCCTTGGTAAAATTAAGTTGTAAGCCAATATAGAGGCAACTTAAAAGGTTTGAAGAGGACGCGGCGCTGTCACCGCCGAGGCGCAGGTTCGATTCCTGGTCAGGGACCTCCCCGGGCAGATGGAGCTCGTTAGCCCTTAAGGCAATCCATCTAAGAGAAG
>JAWWES010000002.1:3035656-3050026 GCA_035583135.1 Lophotriccus pileatus
CACCTAAAAAATCCACTGCGCAGGCTCGAAGGCCTTATCTGCATATGCGGGTAAGGACCTTCCCTGGCTCTTCGTTCCCGAAGACTGGCCATTACTTACTTACTTACTTACTTACAGTGTGCTGTGCTTAAAAAAGCACTGCCTCTGGACATGTGTTTAAAAGTGAGATTTGATATTCTTTGTTGGGAAATACAGTAGTTTTTAAAATCAATTGCTCTGTTTTATAGTGCACCTAACTATGATATTTGGGGAAAAAAAAAAAAAAAGGTAAAACCCCCCAGGATTTTTAAAGTAATATTTTAGTCTGTGCACAGTGTTTGCAATGACACTTGAGTTTAAATCATAGTGGATTGCAAGGACAGTCAGGTCAGTAGGAAATTGAGGAAAAAAACCACAGAATTGCAAAGTTTTTTACTTAAGAAGGGATCATGACCTTCAGCTGTTCACCTTTGAGATGGATACAATTGAACTGATAGTTTTCTGATGCTGCGATCATGGGGTCTTCATAGTTTGACATATATTTTGTATCTTTATATATATATTGTGCAGTGAAATCTGTAGAGTGTGAGAACTAGGGCAAAAGACCATTTTTTTTAGGAGAATAATTCAGATTTAAGCAACTTGGTGCAAACCTGGAACATCATGTTTTGTGGTGTTTTTTGTTTGTGGTTTTTTTTTTGGTTGTTGGGGATGTTTGTGTTTGTTTGAGGCTTTTGTTTCTTTGTTTGTCTATGTGTGTGTGAAATGCCAAATTGCCAGTTTTTCTTTTCTTTGGGAGTTAATTCCTTGTTTATTTACATGGGTCAATTGTAGGCTAACTGATTTCCTAGGGAAGCTGTTAGCAGCATCTTGCTGAAAACATTTCGTTGTACTTTCATGGGCTGTGAGGCTAGTGGATGAAAAGATGTTTATTTGGGTTTCATTTTAGACTATTTGCAGTTATTTTTTATGAAAAGTTTAAAGCATTTGAAGGAGCCGTAGATAATTTCGAAATGAATTTTTGCCTTTTGAAAGGTCCTTGTAGATGTGTTGTGATTATTAAGGCATTTAGATCACCTCTGATAAATAATTCCTTAGTGTTTGGTCTCAAATGTTCACGTTTGAACTTGTACATCTGAATTTGCTTAAAAGGCTGTTTTCTGGGAGCAGAAGTTTGTTATGCTGGGAGGCATAAAGCCTGTGGAGGTCCCAGTGCAGCAAGACCCCTCTCAAAACTTGGGTGGGAGTGTAATTTAGCTGCTTGGCTTTGGTCTTTGGGAGATCTGATGCGTCAAATTTTAATGACTTTCAAACCTGCTGTGAGAACTTAAGTCTAAATTCTGTGTCTTTGCACACAGTTTTCACTGGAGCTGGGCTTGTTCACCCTCAAGGCTGAAAGAAGCCTTGAAAGTTGAGAAGAACAGGGGTGAGGGTGGTGAGAACAGCTTTATAGATTGTTGGTTTATGATGGGTTTTTCTAAGTTGGAACTCATCGTGTGCATCAGCTGTTTCAGACTTAACAAAACCTGCAGACATGACCATAACAGATGACTCTAAAGATGATTATCAGTGTGAAGAGGTAACTTAGAAATTGATAATGTTCTGATATGTTTGGTATTCATGTGTCATTCTCTTGTTTTACCTCATCAGTCACATAAACATCCTGGGAGAAATGACAGGAATCTCCTTTTGTAAAGTGTGCTGATGGTAGGCATGCACTCATTTTTCAAGGGAAGATTTAGTGTAGGTTCATTTATGTAATACATTTATTTGAACATTAAATGTTTTCTTTCTGATATGTTTATATGTTTCAGATAATTTATAATTAATATTTCAGTAATATATATTTTTTTAAATATGGCAAAGTGGTATTTTAACAAGAGGAGGATTATTTTCACAGTTGTACTGGGAGTGAGAGCAGTTCTACTGTGAAAGAAAGATATAGAAAATATGTTGATACCAAACTTTACATAATTTCATTTAGGTTTCTGCAGATGATGAATTTAGCCTTCAGGAGGAGGATGAGGATCTGTCCAAGGCTTTACAGGCTATTCAAGAGCAAGCTGAAGATGCTCAAATTCTAGTAAGAACTTCCTAAACATTCTTGGAGTCTGTAATTCAGTTTGCATTAGTGGCTTGACGTTTACACATCATAATTTATATGAATTATTAAATATTTGTGTAGGAAAGATGGTTTCTTATTTGCTTATAAGTTTCTAGGAGTAAACATATGCCATGGTGGAAAAGACATCTTAAGTTTCCTGGGTTTCATCTTGATTTAATTTCATGTTCCATAAACAACCTGATATTGCAAAAATACAGATGGATTATTTAAAATATATTAATCTTGTTACAGTGCATTGGTATTTTAGGGTTTGTTCTTTCTCTGAGTAGATTGAATGACAATATGATCCCTGACACAGGAAAGAAACTGCATATGCTTAAGAGCCACAAAAGGTGGCACTTAAATACTTGGCTAAAAGAGATTATTCATATATTAAAAATAAAGAATGGATTGTTACACTTATATGCAAATATTAATTAACTTATCAGTCATGTCACACCATTATTTTTCGACATTCCTTACGTTTACAGTTTGATTTCAAAGCAGTCACGTCACAGTTTAGAACTGCACAATGGGATTTTTATATTGCATTTTTCAAAATACGATTTACCTGGATTTGCTTGCTTATAACAATCCAATGGAAAAGTGCTTTCCCTGCTGTGCTTCTAATATCACCACTTTCTTGTAGCCTCATCAGAAAGGTACAGTCATAGTCTTTGTTTTGCAAAAGTAAATGATTAATGGATAAAAGATCAAAGGATGTGAATGATTCTTGACATCAAAATGGAGGGGGAAATGTGTGTTTTCTTCTGCAGTCTTCGGCTATCAACAGATAAGTTTTGTATTTTAGATCAAACTTGGAATGGCAACTGGCAATACCAGAGTTCTACGTGTATTAAAACTGAATATGCCTGTAAATGAATGGAAATGTGGCAGAAGTGTTTGAGACTGAACAATGTTAAGGAAGGAGGGGAAATTCGTGTTCTTTAGGGATAACTGAGGTTATGATTGCTTCACTGTGTGAGTTAACATTAAAATAGTGAAAAAAAACAGAAGAATATGTTTAACCTATTGATCTTTTGGCAGTGGTATATTTAAATAATCTTTGACCTCTTCATCAGTTTGTTGAACCTGGAGTGGGAGGAAACTGTGTGTTCATATGGATCCCATTTAATCAAACTAGAGAAGCTGTTACCTTTCTTCAAAACCTCTAGAGAATGTGTGTGCTCAGGCCCAAATTCTCTTTGATTTTGAGTTCATGCTGATAGATGTCTGCATTCTTGCTGCTTTACTTGTTATTTGGAGGCCTCATTTTTTCCATAATTGTGAAACCGAAATAATATTTTCAGCCTTTGGAGAGAAAGACATGCATAGAAAAATGTTCTAATACATTTGCAAGTTCCTTGACAGCTTTCATAACAATTTACTGTATGTTTTGTGAGGCTCGGTGACTAGATTGTTTGATATTAATTCACTGGAAAAACCAAGTGCTGCAGCAAATGCTTTTGGTGACTTGAGTTAGAAGCACTGTCTTATATGAATGAATATTGAATTGACATCCAAACTGTGAGCTAAGAAGCACAGCAGGAGGCTGTCTTCTTCACAGCATAAATAAACGTGGTACCTGTTTTCAGCTACAAGTTTGTAATTTTGGGTCAAATAGGTTAAATTATTTAAGAACCTTATCCTGGAATAGCTACTCTGATAGTTGTGATTGTGTGTGTGTTTGCTGTTCATATTAACTTGTATGTGTAATCCCATATTAAAGATTGCATTTCAATGCCAGATGCAAGTCTTTTTAAAATTATATAGAGAAGGCAGAGATCAAGAGATTATCCAAAAATATTTAGTATTTTATATTTTATATTTTCCAACTGCAGATATTAAAAATATCCACAGTTTCTAAATTGAGTCACTACAGTTTCTTTCAAACTATATGAAAAGGTCAAGTGTAACAGGGAAAATCTGAGAAAAATGCTTGTTTTCGAACTTCTTTCTAAAGTAATTAGCACTACTTACTAAATGAAGAAGAGCAAACAAAGCAAATGAGAGATGGTGCTCTTCACCTTCAGCAGGAATAAAACTGGTGTCTAGGAATTAAAGCTGGTTTTCTGCAGGGGATGTTGAGGCACCTTTTCTTTCTTTCTGGGTCTCTGGATGGGTGTGGGGAAAAGACTGGTCTCCAAGGACTTTGGTGAGGCTCCCTTAGTAGTTAGTTCATGTTTTTGTTTGGATTCCAACAGGGAGATGAGGATGATGGAGCTCTAATCTCTAAATATCATTTTCCTCTAGTCTGGTGAAATGGCAGCTGGCTCAAAATACAGCTGTGCTGGGCACCACATGTGTTGGAGTGCAGTGATTCTGCCTGCTCTCCCTTCTCTAGTCACCACTTGTCCTTCTTGAGCACAACTCATTTGGTTTTTTTTCTGTTTTTATTCTTTTGAGACAATTTGATATATACTGGTTTTAAACACAAGCAAAAAGTATCTTGCATATGGGTTCGATGATCCTTGTGAGTCTCTTCCAACTCAGAATATTCTGTAACTCCTGACCTGATTTATATGAAAAAAAAATATTCAGTTAATAGGTACCCTAGGGAAGGGATCCAGAATTTCTGTAAAGCCACACGCAGAGAAGAAAGCTGGTTGGAAAACTGTCTTCAGTAGTTACAGCTGTTAGACTTTATAGATTAGATAGATGGTTAGATTAGATAGGTACAATAGATATTCCAGAATCTGTTTCTTAATGTCTTAAATGATACTCTGAAGTAACATTGACATTCATGTATGTTCATTTTATGTGTGTTTGATTTTTAGTTTCTTTGAAGATGTTAAGAGCCTTGAATTCTTCTCAAATTTAGTTTTACAAGAACATATTATCTTGTTTTCCAGAGAAATTATTGATTTATTTGGCATTTATATTTCTTCAGTGGACAGAAATTCTTATGAGTATTGTGCAAGTTTCTAAGGCTAGAGTCTTAACACTCAAAATGTTTTCAATATTTTAGTTAAAACAAATACTTAACTATTTACTTTGTTAAGTATTTGTTTATTTTAACTTCATGGTCAGAATCCTTTAATAAGGTGGTTTTGTCTGTAGAGCTGCTATAGGGTGTCTGTTTGCACTATGTTAATTGATTGTATTTTGCTCATTTACAAATAGCTAAATATATACAGAAAAATTACTGTTATTCCATTCTATTGGTAGTCATCTGTGGTTACAATTAAAATGGAGCAAGTGCTTGGCCTGGTATCACTCAAAGTCTGCAGAAGACCCAGGAGTTCTGGTTTCCAGAGGCCCTGTTCCGATACTGTGCCTGTTAGACCAAGTTCATTTCCCCCTGTATTGTTCCCCACTCGAGCTCTGGTTCCTGGGATGATTCTCAGTGCTGGTACCTCGCTAATAAACTCTCTTCTGCACGGATGGAATGAATTCCTATCGTATTGCCCTTTGTTAAGGGAATCAAGCTGAGTCATCTCTTCTGAAGACCATCTTTGTAGACGTGTGGAAGGCGATAAGCAATGTTTGCCTCACTTGGAATAAAGAAAGAAAAAAAAACAAGGGCTGCAGCTGCATGTCTGCCAATGAACTCTGGTTCTTTTATCCCCACGATTAGAAAATAGACCTGTCTGATGTACTGGAGTTCTAGTGATGAAAATATGCTAAATGTTACATTGCACTTGGCATATTGTATCAGTCATCATGCAGTGTTAATGGCCTCAATTGTACATGCACAGTCCTTCCTGTTTATATTATGTAGGCTGCTTTGGATGAAGGCAGCATTTTCTGTATTACACAAAATGCTGTGAGATTTTTGCAGTGTTTTTATTTTATCCAGAGAAATACCTTTATCTCCGGGTAATTTATGCAGTCATGGTGATAGAGCTCACACTAAGGGCATGAATAAACCATAAATGAATGGTCTTATCAGAAATCCCTGGCCTACAGATCCTTTTTTAAATGGGTGGAGGAAATGATTTGCAGTCTCACCCTTTAGCATGTCTTGATAAATCTCTCACTGGAATTTTTTTTGGGTTTTGTGGCATTTTTTATCTCTTACTGAGAGGCACGTGCAGTGCAGTAGCTTGTCCCAGTAACTGCATTGCTGAGTAGATCCACTGGGGCTTTGTGCCCATGTGGAGTCCCCAAATGCAGAGACCCTCATATTGAAGTACATCAAGGCACTGCAATCCATTTGACTTCAGAATTAAGGCCAGCTCCTTGGCTGTTGAGTTGTGGCAGTCTCTCTGCCACAATCTTTAAATGCATGTTGTGGTGAGCAGTCTCAGGCTGGGTTCTACTGTTCCTTTTTTCAGTGCCTCCCTGTGCCTTGCATTCTCCAGGAGAGCTGAATATCAAGCTGTGTGCTGAGTGGGCTGAACGGGGCTGGGTGAAGTGAAGAGATTTGCATTGCAACAGAAAGCTGGGAAAGGGATAGGTTTTTTTCTCTCTGTAGTAGGATTGCTCTATTTTGTTTTGATTCTGCTTTTGGCAACTGTGCCTGACCCATGAGCTGACCTTGCCTGCAGGGCTGTCTGTCTTGGTGGCACTGGAGGAGCTGCACGTGAAGCCTTGGAGCACCATCTGCCTTCTGCTAACACTTGTAGCAGTGTTGTCTAGCAGCTTCTTCAGTGTTCAGAGGGAAGTGGAAAGAAGAGAGTTATCTTTGGGACTTACTTCTAAGAGATCTAGTGATGGAGAGGCATTTTTTTCTCTCTCCATTACTTACATCTTTACAGAGAGCCATTTTACCATCACTTTGGACTTCTACGTTTTCTGTTAGATGAGTACTGCTTTTTTTTCATCTGTAATTGGGAAGGTTACTGAAGGATGCAGGAGTATGAGAACTAACATTTTGTCTCTGGTAAGTGGCAGGTCATTCATCAGTTACAATACTTTCAACTCTCTACCACATTGTGTGAGGTTCAGAATACTTGCTTAAATAAGGTGGAGTTTGAGTTTTCTTTCTAACCTTTCACAAACCTTGACATTAGAAGCAACAATGATTACACTTCTGATCCATACAGACAAGGGAAACATCTAGCTGTACTCTAGTAGATCTGTAACTTTAGTTGACTTCAGAAATGGAAATTATGATCATGACATTTCTCTTGCAAGTTTAATAACAGTTACCAAAATTTCATTTCAGACTTCGCAATCAGTTCTGACTTCTGAGAAATCAGTGTGTGAAATACCTGAAGCAATGGATGATTTCTTCTGCAATTTCCTCGTCAGATTGGGAATGTCCAGAACCCTTGACTGCTTCCAAACTGAATGGTAAAATAATTTAAGTGACTATGCTACTTTGGGAATTAGATGCTGAGGATTCAAATGTTTTCAGTATTTCAGGATATACTTTCAGAAAACTCTCCTGAGTACATGTCCATCTTAAATATGTAGTATTTTAACAAATAAATATATTCATAGTGAGAATGAGGATGCAAACTCCTGTTTTAAGGACAGACTTTGAGGGAAGCTGACTCCAGGGAGCTCCTAAACAGGTACCTTTGAAGGAATGTGTGCATTTCCCAAACTGCAGATGCTTAGAAGCCTGAAGTTGTCACCTGAGGCCCTTTGTGAATAGGGAAGAGAAATAGTCCTTTTCAGGGCACAACTCATCTGAGTTCCTTCTGCCATCTCCTTTAAGACAAACTCAATTCTATTTTAGCAAGTATGTTATGTCTCCAGTGTCTGTCAGTGAAAACTAAAAGCAGATACAGTGCAGAAATTACCGTGGGATCAGAAGAGTCCAATGCAAAAGGACTGGTATTTCACTTCAGCACTGCCAAGAAATCACATGGTTTTGTTCCTTTTCTTGCTTTCCAGAACATGAGTGTCTGCTTAAGAATAAGTAGTTTGCAGTGTGCTGGGGTATTTGCATCTTAATTAAGTGGGTTTGGACATTCATCATATCTGCCTTCTATTTTAAGTAGTATAATCAAATTATTTGATACTTGGTCATTTTTGGTACATCAGTCAATATAACAGGGTTGGTTTGGGTTTTTTTCTTTTTAATTCATACACTAATCAGGAGAGTAAACTCTTGAGCTGTTGCTTTCTCCTCTTTTTCCAAGCTTCTATAGATTGCAGAGATTTTGTCATGCTTTGTGCAGAAGTTAAAACATGCAGCTTTGTCTAAATGCACCACTCTTCACTCCCTTCATATATGGATTCCCACAGGATGTATATTTTTAATATTGATTGAAAATTACGTGCAAGGAACGCTGCAAAGCTTGAGAGGGGAGCTGAATTTTTTAGGAGCAAAAGATGACACTTGCCAAAGTTCTGTTGAAATACTCTGAGTTACAAGGTTGCTTTGAACCTGCAGGTTACCTCAGACAAATTGTGAAATGTGCACATACCTCTCTTTGAATTACCTTGTAGTCAGTTTTAAACATGAGCAGTTCGGAGATTATTTTTTTTTTAATGAGGTCTTTTGAAACTGTATAATCTGAAACTTAGCAGAAAGTTAGAAACATCTTATTTTTTTCCTACAAAAGCCCTCAAGCTTTTCAAATCTTCTTAGAAATATTCTGTGGTGGGGGAATCGTTGCTGTCATTTGCAAGGCTCTGGTCTCACTTGTGTAGAGCTCACCAATCAGGCATTGCCTTTGGAATTAATAATGATCAACTTTTTGATAGCATAACAATGGACCTAAGTGATTCCTTGGAGAAGGAGCACTATAGTTCTGTATTCTTTTTCAACAAAAGAGCTTGTATGAATAGCATTAAGTTTAAAGTTTAACAGTTTTTATGCTAAAAGATAATTAATACTAGACAGATATAAATAGTGACCTTTTTATGAAGCTGCGACTTTCTTTGAAGCACTTAGTCTGAATTTATATCAATGGCAAAATTCAAATTGCTTTTTAACAGAGCAAGTGCAGGTCTTAGCAGGTCCTACCTTGTAAATCCTTAGCTGTACATATATTTTTTTTCCTCTATAAGTAATATTTTTAATTTCAGTAGCTTTACAGATGAGCTCAGCATGTCAGTATGTAATCTTGCTCTATTGAGACTTACTGCATTAATACCTTATTTCAAAACGTTTCATGTTGGTTTGAAATAGATAATTTACAATATTAATGAAAGTGAGAGCAGATTAGTGTACTTGAGTTCCTCATTATGTATTGGGACGACACTCTCGCTCTCATGCTGTGGTGATCAAGTACTAATGGAATTTAAAATGAGAAATTAATTAATGTAGAGAAAATTTATCAAAAGGCTTGCTTTGAAATTATTGTCTGTCTGAGATCTAAAGGTCACTTAAATTGGACTAAATTATCTGTGTGTTTATTTCAGAGTTTGGGAAAACATTCTGTTATTCTATCTAAAGTGTGATTTGATTATGTTTCATTTTAAACCAAGCCCACTTTTTTCAATGAAGTAATGAATACTTTTATCAGACTTGTAGTGATTTATTTGTTTTTACTTATGTAAGTTGTTTTGCACATCAACTTTTTTTCTTCCAGTTATAAGTTGATAAAATTTAAACTTAAATTATTTAACATCTAATTTTCCATAAAATAAATGCTTTATTTTTACTGTGCTCATTTCTTAGCTTTCTGTGAAACTGTAGTTTTTTCATCTCTTTGTATTATAACTTTCAGTGAGAAGTTCTTGTAAAAGCTAAAAGTTGAGATTTTAATCCCTGAAAGCATCTCTGGGTGTTCCATCCCTTGGCAAAGGGATATTCTGAGTAATGTGTAGTTTATCACAGGATCTCTCTGCAATGCAATTCCTTTCAATTTAAGTTTCTAGGAGTTATAATGTATATAGTAATAACATATTTTTAGTCAGTCTGCACTGGGCTTTGATCACAAAATCATAGTTAACCATCTGTTCTTTAGTTTCCAGATTATTGGTTATTTCTAAATAGCAATTCAAGAATAATAAGTCAGTAGTTCTGAAAAGCTGAGTAAAACTGAGTGTGCAGAGAACTAATTTAATTTCCACGTGTAATGGGAAGAAGTGAGAGCAAGAGCTCTTTGGCAGCTGGCTCGGTATGTAGGAGGCCTGTATGTTTTACAGGACTAGGTTGATGAAAGATAATGAGATTTCACAATGCAGTTTGTTGTGTGGTTTTCCATTTCTGCCACATGCACAAAGCATTCATTTTTAGTAGTGTTCTTAGACAAGGGTGTAATGAGTTTATTGCTATTAATTGTTTCATGGAAATTGTCTTTCAGAGTTCTTAGCCCTGCTGGAGTCACAGTTCATCAATTATCCGTGTTTGAGTCTTCAGGCAGAAATCTGCTGGTTTTCATGAAGTGTAGTTAAGCCATTCAGTGGCAAGCTAAGGAGCATGTAGAGTTGTTATCTTCTGCCATCAGAGGTGCCCTTATTTGCAGTATTTCTGGTAGGGATTGTGCCTGTGCATCAGTCCATATTTATTTGAAAAAAAAGAAAAACCAAACCAACACAACTAAGCTTCTTTCTTAGTATTAAAACCTGTTCCTACTGTAATTTACCTGAGAAAATGAAGTGATGATAGAATGAATTTTGCTTTGGACATGTTCAGTTTAATTTTTCAAAAACCTTTCATCTAGTGGTGGTGAACGTGACAGCTTAATTCATAGGGATGAGCATTCCTAGAAGGATCCATAGAATGCAGATAAGTAGGTGACTATAGGAAGTCATTTGAACAGAATTACTAATGTTCACCTTTTTGGAGGATGTTAAGTGAAGGTTGCTTGTCAAGTAAGAATCCTTTATTCTAGAAATGCTTTTTGTTTCTGCCACATGATTATGATCAAGGAATGCTGTGCTTACTGGCTTCAGGTTCAGGATCAGCTGTTATTGCCCAGGTGTGGGAGATAGCATTTAATATAATTTTTATTTCTATTTATTTCTATATACTGCTGTCCTTTTCATACTTCCTTATCAATTGGAAACAAAATAATGCACAGATGGAATATATGTTTCACCTGAGAAGGGCCAATAACATTCATATTGATCCTTCTAGTAAGTTCCCACCCAGAACATGTTCCCAGCAGGGAAGGTGCTTGTGGGGTTATATTCTTTGTCTGATTTAAGTTGGTTATAACCCCATTCAACCTGTGATGAACTGATGTCCTGGCTAAGGTCTCACTCTGTGCCTGTACTGTGTCCTCAGCTTTTGCTGACATCCTGCCCCAAGATGGACAGTCCTGTAATAGGATACTCAAGGAGTAGGATTTTATTGCTGGGGCTGTAGAGATTCCTGTGTTGCTACCCAGCATTACAGGCTGCTTCAGATTCTCTTTCACTTCTCAAAATCCAAGTTAGTCTGTACAAGTATTTAACTAAAGCAGCCTTCAGGATTCTACATCATGGAATTGTGTTTTCTCAGGGGCTGGTAAAACAGGTAAATATCAGTAAATATAATTAAACAAGGAGAGGGAAAATAAGTAAACAGGAAGGAATGAAGAAATTTTCCTAGTTGAGCTCTATATTTCATGTTCAAGATAATGAGGATCACAGATTCTGAGCTATCTGCAGCTTATTTGAGTCCTAAAAAAAAAAAATCTTGCATATATTTAAGCATATGAGATAAAAAGGACAAATGTTATTTGAAAAGGAGCGTTAGTTTCTGTCCTTTATTTAAGCTGTTTAAAAGAAAGGAAGGGAAGAATTGTTTAACTACTGTTACATGTAATGACTGTTATGAACAATACACATTTTAGACTGAAAAGCAGTAAAATAGAACAGTGTGGTGGGATAATACTGTTGTGAGTTGTTAGTGATCACCGAAGGCAAATGCCTTGAGGTGATATGTCCTTGTGGTTCTACTTTAGGTAAATGGTAGCATGAGAAGGCAGACATCAGTGAAGAGAGAACATGGAAATGTGGAATAAAATATCTGTTTCTCTTTTACTAGGTATGAACTCATAGAGAGAGGTGTGCTCACAGTCAAAGATGCTGGGTTGGTTCCAACTGTGTACACCCACAACCAGCAACTGCAGGCTGAGAATATGAGTTTGAAGAAAGATTTGGAAAACTACAAACTTGCTGCCAGGTATGTTATTTGGTCTTATTGAAACTTTTCTGTGTGGTAGGAAATGGCCAGACAAAGTAAAACGAAGTACTTAGTAAAAAATAGTAAGTGCCTGTTGGTTATGCTGGCTGCACATATATTTACTTCTGGCTGACATTTATAATTCAAGTTTCTCTGAGTTCTGTTAGAAATGTAAATCTTTATTTCTTTTGTTTGCATTTACTGGGCGAAAAATAAATTTTAATATCCAGTAATCACAACAAATAGCTATGGAAAATTGTGAGAGTCTAATAGGTAGAAGTAAAAAAATAAATTATGTGTGTTTAGTATTACAGTGCTATAAATTACAGCTACCACAAACCTTCAGCATAGGAAAAAATCACTGTACACTTCTTTTAATTGCAGAAAATCTATCACTCTGGCCCTAGTGGTAATGGGGTGTCAGTGTAAATTACCATCATTGATTATACTCGTGGGTACATTGTAGTAGTTGATTTTATAAGTCAGCTCTACTTCAGTCATGAGAGCTTAAATATTTAGCCCATAGAATGGTGAGATGTGATAACGAACTCCATGTCACATGGCCTTTTCTGGAGAATGGTTAATCTGCACATGAATGTACCCTCAGACCTAACGATGCAATCGCTTCAGTTTGGCCAGTTTTAAAATATGGAACCGTAAAAAAATAACTCCCATCTTTTTGGGTTTCCTCAAGATTGCTCAAGCTGCTAATTTTTCATCCTTTCTATGAAAATAACTATTCAGTTCTTAAATAAGCATTGCTGCTGATAATGATAATTAAATTATTTTCTGATTATAATGATTTATTACATGTTAAATGAATGAATGAATTTGCCACAGTCAAGTAGTTAAGTAAACAGCAGCAGATACTGTGTAGTCTAAACATAATGTTGCACTGGGAGACAGACCATATAGAAAACATTTCATACGTCTATCTGCAGTTTATTTGTACAAGGGGTATTTAAGGACTGTGTTCCATATGAATGGGAGAGAGTAAGAAGCAATAATGCATGGTAAAAGAAGCAAGTACAAAATGTGGCCCTCCTGAAATTTATCACTGTCAGTAGTAATTTCAACAAGTTTTATTGTCTTTTTTTCCCACCTCTTTTGCTTTCTTCTTCCCCCTCCCCTCCCCACCCCCTGCCCCCTGTGTGAAGCAGAACATGCTGTCACAAGATAATCTGAGTGGATTATGACTTGATAAGAGTTTTTCTGGGTTTGTTGCATTCCTACACGATTGTTGAAGAACATAAAGCTCAAAAACATTTCACTGTGGTCCAAACGAGCTGTTTTTCTCCCATAAGAATACCTCTATGCTCCATGGGGTGCCAGGAAACCTTTTCTAGCAGATTTCTAGTTCAAAGGCCGGAAGATGACATGACAATGTGCAGACGGAAGAAAGCAGGAGAGGGAAGACATGGCTTGTGTGTTGGGTGACTGTTAAATGAAAGTCCCAACACTCAGGTTCAGTCCATGAAATGAAATTGTGCCCTGGTTTTTCTCTTTCTGGTGTTAGAGGAAACCTAAAGTAGCAATGCTGTGGTTGCAAACAGATGGGTCATGACCCTGGTTTGTTACTCCAGAGAGGACAATAACATACAGGGCAGTTCTATATGACACCAGTTAGAAGTGAGCAAATTTCCTTCGTTGTCCCACAGTGACACCACCACTTATTCTGCATGTACCTTGTTCAAACAGTACTAAAACTCGTCCTCCTCTCTCCCCTCATAGGAAGAGCTTTATTTTCATGGATGGTTGGCTAGAACTAGAATGGAGTATATGTAGGTGTGAAACTTGGTTTGTGCTTGTGGTCACTACATCACTTTTCACCCTTTTTATTCCAAATAACTTACAGAGTTCTCAGTGATATTAATTTTAAAAGTTCAGCACTTGTGACATTGATTTCACTTCAGTTGTTTTGAATCATATATGAATTAAGCCAGTACTGTTGCAGTGGTGTTGAAACGTGCAAAATTGAGCATTTTTGCTGTACATACCATGAGTCACAATGTTCCTTTATGTCTTTTGGATAAAACCAGATCGTAATACTCTATACTAAATCCATTTAGTGCAGTTAATGTTAACAGCTTTTTTTTTTTCTTGTTCATACATTGTCATGGTTTGTCTTGTGCCTTTAAAGCTAAGTTGGGAAATTGGTTTCTTTTTTCCCTTGCTCCTGTGGGGAGGAGGGGAAACCGGCCGGGCCAGTTTCTCCAGTATCTGATGGCCGTCTTAACGACTCAGCCAACAGTATTGATATGTTAATTTCTAGGGTTTTGTCTCTTAGGAGAAGCAGCAGAAGGGGGTGGGAGCTTCTTTGGTGGGATTA
>JAWWES010000002.1:3050126-3102187 GCA_035583135.1 Lophotriccus pileatus
GCGCTCTCCTGTTGGGTTTTTTTTTTTTTTTTTTTTTTTTTTTTTTTTTTTTTTTTTTTTTGCCAATACTTATAAACCTTTTTAATAAAAGGGTTGTTATTCCTATCTGGATATAATTTTGGTCTCTTTTCCTACTCTATTCCTCGGAGTCCATTAATTTCGGATTTGTAATTGCTTAGGGGGAGGAGTTTTTTTGGGTCTCCCCTGTGATTTATTCTCAGCAAAACACTTGTGTCTCACTCAAACGAAGACATACATTCAGTAACTTGAGTCGGTACCTTTGCTATGGTAAAAATAGTATTTCAGCAGGAGCCAAAATTACCTGGAGGACACTTTGGGTTTTGCTTTTTGAGAGAGAATTACACAGAAAACAGGATGCTTAAGAGTACTAAGGAATTGTTGATTTGACTGGGTAGAAACCAAGGCTTTGTGAGCAAAGAAAGTCCCATATTTTTCTCTGTGGATTAGTCAGAAAACATTGATTGAGAGCCACAGTGCTGTGAAGCTTTTAATTACATTTGATATTTCTGAGCTTGGTACTCTTGACAACCATCTTGCAGAAACGAGATGTTATTTGGGACTTAGGCAGTATGGGGGCCCAGGATAAATGACTATAAACCAATTACCTCCTGCTTTAATGTTGTTTGGTAATTGATGGAAGAGATTTAGTGTCTAGAAGCTAACTGTAATTGTATTTTGGGTATTTTAATACAGTATTTACATGATTGCATGCAAGCAGGTGGGCAAATAGAGTAGATTGCAGGCTGGTTACATTTCACTGTGATGTTTCATTATTTAAAGAGACAATTAGTCAGCCTCACTTCCTGTATACAGTATGTATTTTTTTATAGCTTGTCCGATGCCTGAAGGCATCTTGACGTGTCTCTGCATACATTAAAAGAAATATATATCAGCATAATTATTTTGTGCCATAGCTACCTCTTGTTATTACCTTAAGGTCTGGATACTGTGCAAATTTTGATTTAAATTATTTTTAAAAGTGACCATTGTTTGGTGAAAGGAACAGAAACTAATTTCACTTTGTTTTGCTATGTGACACTACTTTAAAGTACCTTAGGTGTGCTCCCTTTCTTTTATCCTACAGTTGAGCCCTGGTTGATTGGTAAGGGGTGTTATCTGCTCCAGTATCTCCCCAGTGGAAGCATAGGTGTTCTTTCCAATAATCCAGAAAAATTTGAAAAATACTCTGGAAATGGTTAACTCTTATACTAGAGTAGTTAATTCTAATTCATTGTCTTCAGTGTTGTCTTGCCCTTTAATATTCTAGTAATATTTTTTGACAATAGGTTGCAATTTCATAACAATATCAGTCTGCCTATTTGATGGCTTAAAACAGTTTGAATACCATGTATTTTTGTTTTCCCATGGCCAGACCCTGTGTATTGCCTATTCATTTAGACACGTGTAGTTAGACAAATGTTGTATCATGCTAATTGTGTTTATCACACGGACTGTGTGATATTTGTAAGCTCTTAAAATGTCCCTGGATTTATTAGGTAAGATGGAATGAAAACTGTGTTCAGCTTTTGCCTGAGGAGTTCACAACATCAGATAGGAAGCATAAACATTCACAGGTACCTTTCTGCCCTGATTTTTTGGAGTACACTCACAAATATATACCCAGCTTATAGCCAAAGTAATGGTCAAAATATAAAGCAGTCCTGGAAGTCACATTTATTATTAGAGTTAGTGCCAACACCAGCAATAAAGTCCTCAGCGGATCTCCTATTTCTGTGCCAAAATCTAACTATTCCTGCACATATTTCTCCACTTATACAATGGGAAAAATAAGTGCACACTTTTTGTATTGAGCACCATATTTAGATGCATCTGTTTCATTTTGTGGTGCGTTCAGCACGTTTGCTACCAAGTGTCATGTAACCTAGATAGAGTAAAAGCATGGGGGTTTGTTTACTACACCTGTCTTTATTCCAGTTAAAATCGTAGGGCTACAGCGTGCAGCGTCTTTGGAGCAGGGCATGTAACTTGCCTTTGGAAACCTACTTGGATTTATTGGGCCCTGTCCTCTGCTGCTATTTTTATGGAAGTACTTGCTGGAGAGAAGTTCAGGTGGAGAGAGCTGCAGGCTTTGACACATATCTTAACTAAAAAAAATGGATATTGTATTTGCTGTGGCTGGTGCAGCATCTTTTACTCTTGGAACAAGCCACCTGTGAGCTCTGAGGGGGCAGGTTTTGTATTCAAGGTCTTTATGGCAAGTCAGATTTGGATCATGGTGTTGTGATGGAGCTGTTTCCCAGAACTGTCCTGAGACCAGTGATTCATTTACCTCTCAAATGTTTTGCTGCTCACAGAAGCTTGAGCAGAATCACTAATTTGTGCTTTGTGTCCCATACCAATATGCTGAGTTCCTGTTTCACAATTCCTGGTGTCTGTGCCAGTGCTCACACAACGTGATGGGTGTGCCCACGGCTCCTTTGAGCTTCTGCACTGCACTGTGCTCTTCTCATGTAAATGTATACAGAGAAATGGGATAGTTTCTGTAGGTTTTAAATGTAGCAAATATAAATTACTTGTACAATTGAATATAATGCACTGGCAGTTATGGATGTTCTTCCTGGACCTGTGATTCTGGCATACTCCCCTCTCATAGTGGTTTTTCTAATTCTTCAACCCCTGTTGCAGGGGAAGTGAGCTTTATTTTTGCAAGAAGCAAATATCTAATTTCTGTGCAAAGTAATTTCAAGCTTCCTTTGCAATTAAACAATTTACCTACTAATCTTTCCTGCCAAACACATATCAGTGAAGGGAAGGAGAAAATGGACTGAATATATAGAGGGTATTTTCTTTTCTGTTAATGGAGTGGAGCATCTCAGGGTGTCCCATGGCTGTGTGTGGAATGTGCTTAGAGAATAACAGGTTATCAGTATGTTTACAATTAATTTTGAAGTGGATTCCTTTTGCTTCCCTCCATCCCATCTGGGGAACACTTGAGTACAGGTTACAAACATGACTGAAGAGAAATTTTCTAGCCCAACTTTTTCCAGAAAACTCTCCAAATGTATTTGCAAGGCAACAATACAGTTATCCTTCTGTGTGTGTCCTTTCAGCATGTACCAATGTTGGGCTCCAGATGTGATGCAGACATTAAAAAAAAAAAAAAAAAAAAAATCAGTGTTTTCAGTATATTATCGGTGTTATCAATACACTTGCATGTATAATTTTAAACAAGAGTATTGTTTTCTTATCACCTGTAACATGAATATGTACCTTCATGAAACTCCTTGTGCTTAAAGTTGACCTCAGCTGTAAGATTTATAATGCCAGAATCCTAATGGGTTGTGTCTAAGGGATCTGAGGGAAGGGGAAGAGCACCCATGGCTTTCTACCTCAGCTGGCAGCAAGACCTCAAAAGTACATCTTCTGCACCACAGGGTGTACTGGAAAACCTTCCTACTTGAATGCAGTTGTCATCTGCATATCTGACAAATAATTCTATATATATTCAACAGAGCTTGATGTAATTAATAGGACTACTCTTGCGTTTTCTGTTTTTACACGCAGTAAGACAAAAGAGGCTCTCCTCAAAATGCAGAAAGAACGAGACTTTCATCGAATGCACCATAAGCGAGTGGTCCAGGAGAAAAACAGGCTGATTTGTGATATGAAAAGGTAAAAAAAAATGTTAATTGCTACACAGGTAGCATTAAAGATAATGTCTGGAATTATTGCCTGGTAATGAGATAACATTGTGGAATCTCAAGTGCATTTAGTTAATGTCCTGGTAAAGAGCAAGACTGCATCTGACTGTTCTGCCACATTGCTCAAAGAATTTTGAATTATTTTTTTGGTGTATTTTCTATGTTGTGATGTGGCATTAATAGATACGTAGTATTTCCAATAGTTGGAAATACATATGACATTTTCTTTTACCCAGATCTTTTGCCATTAATATGTAGCTGTTTCTTTTTGGAACCTTTGCCCATTTTAAGGGTAACAGGTATTAGACAGAGTTCAAAACCTCTGTACTCATGATTCCCATAACTGGCATTTTCTATCATCTTCAACTTCCACTTGAAGAACTTGCTATGAATGAAACTTGTTATGTTGCTTTGGTTGCTAAGAAGTCCAAACTAGTCCATTGCTACTGAGTTAAAGTAATTTCATTTTTAAAAATAAGCTGAGTTTGGAATCTCTTCTTTGCACATGTTTATGCCAGCACTTGTTTTAAAATAACACTGGGGAGTGGCTTACACCTTCAGCTCCAGTTAATTCCCAGATTTTGGTAGTTCTGTTGTCAGTGAGTGCACGTAATGGCAGTTGTGTGTTCTGCATGTTCAGCCTTGAAATGCCAACATGCGAGCACAAGAGAGCACTGACTTTTCCTCTGTGACTCACCTTCTCACAGAATGCAGTGGTTTTGGAGCTGTCTCACCTGCTTCTCTGGAGAGATTCTATATGTGAGTCTTTTGGTCTGAGGAATTAAAGGGGTTAAGTATTCTCAGTGTAACGTGCAGTGAAGAAAGAAATATTGATCACAGTTGGACTGTTTTGTCTAGATCAGGATCTTGTTTGGTAGTCAGATAACAGCTGTAATGCTCTTTCTTCCAATGAAATACCATCCATCTGCAAGAAAACAAATTAGCAGAAATTATTGTGCAGTATGTGTATGAAGAATTAAGAACAGGTCAAAATTAGATGGGTTGTTTTAAGATACAACCAAACAAGCTGTGAATCCTCTTATGGATCTGACTGAGGTTTTCTGTTAGTTTTTCTCTTGTGGTTTTGCAGTTGGGTGGTTATATATTCAATAGCTTTGCTGTCTCATCTGTGTTGACCTTTTGGAACCTCTACTCTTGTATTCGGGGAGGGGAGAAGTTATGTAGACACAACTCTCTGATTTAACTCATCTATGAGAAGTACTTTTTTCCTCCTCTTGTTCCCAGGCTGAAGGCACATTATGCATCCTATGAGCCAGTTCTGAAGCAGCTGTCTGAAAAATACGAGACTACACTGAAGCAGAAAATGTTAACTAGTTTGGAGAGAGACAAAGCAGTGGGGCAGGTAAAACTGTGGTGAGAACCACTCACAAGGCTGTAAGGAATGCTTTTGCTTTTTACTGTGTAAATAGGATCTTTCTGATAAAACAACCCACTTAGGCAGCAGTTTGAAGCAGGATATTTTGTGAGTCCCATGGTATTCGATGCAACGTTACCACTGAATGTATGTGAAACTTTGTGCCACAGAGGAGTTGTTCTCAGTCTGTAGTTGCTCAGTGCTGCTCTCCCTACGTCAGTCACATGCAGAGCCTGTTACACTTTTCCTGTCAAAGCTTAAGGAACGGTGTGTGTTCACACAGATTCACATGCTTCCATCTATGCCTTGGCAAATAGCTTATTTAAACCTTCTTTATTACTGTTTATCATTTTATTTTTTCAAAATATATCCCAGAATGGTTTAGAAAAAAATACATTAAGAGATTAGAGACAGCTTTTCTGTGTTGAGCGGAATAATGGAGTAGTATTTTATTTCTATAATCTTGTCTGATATATAGGTTGGTAGATGAGATATTTTGCCCTTTGGGCAGGAAGTAATATAAGCACAGATAGTATAGATGAAAAACAGAAAACTGTCTTGCATGTGTTTAACTCATATGTTGTTTGTGCAAGAAAAGAAGAGGGGGGGGAACCCCAAGCAAATGAACTTCAGCAGTAGCATTTGTGGGTAACATAAAAGGAATTTATCATGCTTGCAATCTCTTCTGATAGTCTTCATCTCTCATTTTCTACTTTACTCTGCCTCCAGTTTTTCTCAGGTCACCTGTGGCCTTACTTTTAAAACATTGAGAATTATATGTTTGAAATTTCAATAAAGAAAAGCAAATGTCCTATAGAAAATTCAAGTTTACTGACCATATAGAGTTTTGCTGAATCAGGAGTACAAAACATTGAAAGTTCCAATGCCCTGAAATTTCAGGGACATATGTAAGACTTGTTTTCTAGATATGAACTGTACTCATTCCAGAGCAGTGACTGACTGTAACACATAGCACTATGTTTTGTGACATTTTGTTATGACAAAGCTGTAGGTCAGAGTGTGCCATTAAATTAGAGATCAGTGCAGTGACAGCAGTGGCTAAAAGTTGCTGGTGCAGTCAGAGCCCTGGTGTTCTGTATGACTGCTCTGTTTCAGTAGAGCTGCAAAAGGGAGAGATTCTGGGTGATTGGATTTTATAGCATTGTTTTCCTGGGTCTTTCAAAAATCTTGGATTTTATTGTCATAACTTAGAGACACTAATCAAAAGTAAAAAATAATAGATGAAATTTATTAAGTATACACAGGCATAAGTGTTGTGTGCTGTGAACAGATACCTCAAAAGCAATGTGTTCATAGTCCGTCCTCTTTTTCTTTCTCTTTTTAAAATTAGGTTACAGGTTTGCAGGCTGTGCTAGAAAATTTGGAGTCCGGTTGTGTTAAGCAGATTTCTGAGGCAAAAGGTAAAATATTCCCATCACTAGGCTCAGACTGGTCATGGCTTTCGTGTTGTTGTGATGCATTTCAAAATTTGGTGTAACAGTAAATAAAAAATACTTGCATTGTAAACATTTTATCTGCTGACCTGGAGTCGGAGCAGCAGCTTCGTCATGTGAATGTTTTATTCTGAAATGTATTCACTGAGGAGAGTGAGACTGCTGAAGGCAATATGGAGTTTGTAACTTGGAAAGGACTTTGCCCCAGAAGGCTATTTTATGTCTGGTTTTGTTATTGCATCCACTAATATCCCCTTTTTTGGGGGAGTGTATGTTTTTTTTCATATCTCTCTTAAGATGGTGAATTTTGAAAGTCCTGGTGTTATGAAATCCAGCCTCTTATTTTAGCATGTCTCATTTTTACAGAAGGTTGCTAAGGTGATACAATACCTACTAGAATAGTATCCTTATCTGTATGTTACTGCACTACTTCCCTGTGTAAATATTACATTACTTTTTCTAACTCCATCAGAGAAACCTTAACACCTCTGTTTTCCTAAGTAAATGAAGGCCATGCTATCACATTCCTTGAGAACACTCCTGCCAGTAATTTGGAACCTATTTTCCAATTGCAGCTACATTTGATAGTAAGATAAGTCTCAAAGAAATCAGGTTTCTTAAATTCCCCTGAAAATAAATGAGACAAAAAGGGTAAATGGTGAGCTCAGTCCTCTGACAACAAAGTATTTATTTACTTGCAGTAGTCAGGGGCAGGACTCCCATCAGAGTTTGCTGTTTGTTTGAAATGAGAGAACCCTACAATTATTATACAACTTGCAGGTGAAGCATTTGTTCCAGTTGGGCCAATTCTAATATCCGTTTGTTTTGTGGTTTGTTTCATTAGTTTCTGTGTTCATGGAGTTAACATTCCTCTAGAAAAGACAAGGCTGAGGAAAAGAGTAGTAGCCACATAAACATGTTTGATTTGTGGTTGAGTGAAGAGGCTAACAAGCACTTCCTTAACTCTTAAAGTACACTCTGGCTTGAGGGTAGATAGTGTGGGTTTTTTCCCCATGCTCGTGTCTTACAGCATGGATGCCCCATCTGTCTCCTTTTTATAGTAAATGTACTTTTATTTGTTGTTTGAGTGATTCTAAAAACTATTCACTGGCTGTTCACTCTTGTTTATTCTCCAAAAATCTTAAGAGCACTTTATAACACCAAAAAGTGACAAGCAGGGGAGCCACTTGATAAATAATTATGTAAAAAGCCCCTTGTCACTCAGTCTCCAACATAAATTACACTCATCAGCCACCCACATGCTTGTACAAGTCTTAATTTGCTTCATATCTTGGGTATCATAAATTAATCAGTATTTCAGTTCATTTCTTTTCAGTGCTTTGTCCTCTAATAGTACATAATTTTTATCGTACTCTGTAGGTCATACTCATGTCTCAGTGGGTGATACTGTCTCTTGTCCAAATAGTTTCTGCTGCTTCTTGAAAGATGATCATGTTCTGTTGCCTCTTGATTTCTTTTATTCCTCAGACAGTAGAAATGCAGTCTTGAGAAACAAGCAGTGACTGGATACTGAAGAAATGTTTGCTTCATTTTTTCTAACTTGGTTAGTTTGGAAGGAACTGGTACCGTTGCAGTTGCAAATCTGCTCTGTAAGGAGACCTACAGCTGGATTTTGTCGTTGCTGTCTCTTCTGGGCTGACTTTGCCACATTGGTGTGTTCTGGTTAGGAGACAGCACACTCAGAGTGCCAGGTGATGGTTGGCCAAGGCAAGGTGCCTTTGCTGGCCAGGTGTCTGCTTTCACTGCAGTGCAGAGCCTGCAGCAAAGAGGGTGGCTCTGCCCAGCAGTCGGGATTGCCCTTCACCGCTCCTGGTGCTGCGTCTGTCCCACAGCCTGACTTGGCTGCATAACACCTGGAATGCTGTCCTTGGCTAAAGGGCACCAAGGGTGGCTCTTAGTTAGCTTTGGGTTTGCTGAACTGGGAGGTTCTGCACAGCCAGTCCAAGAAAGCTGCAGAAAGGCTTTTTACAAGGGCATGTAATGACAGGACAAGGGGGAATGGCTTCAAACTGAGAGAGAGTAGGGTTAAATTAGCTGTTAGGAAGAAATGCTTTACTGTGAGGGTGATGAGGCACTGGAACGGGTTGCCCAGAGAAGCTGTGGCTGCCCCATCCCTGGAAGTGTTCAAGGGCAGGTTGGATGGGTCTTTGAGCAACCTGGTCTAGTGAAAGGTGTCCCTGCCCATGGCAAGGGATTGGAACTGGATGGGCTTCAAGGTCCCATCCAATGCAAAGCATTCTGTGACTGTGTGTTTGTTTTTTTGCTTGGAGTTGTTTTCTTTGAGTGAGTCATATAGTGCAAAACAAAGAACAAAGGGAAGCTTCTTAATATTCACCATGAGTTTGCACTATAAATTTGTCTGGCAGCTAGATAGAAAAAAAATTAACAGTACTTAATGTTAAATTTAGGTCAACTCTTCTGGACTTTATTACTCAGGCATTTGACGTCGGAGCTCTCAGCCTGGTGCATTTCAAGCAATTGAAAAGGATAGGAGAGAATCCACAATACAGAGCATGTAATTTATTTACTAGGAGTTTTTTGCTGTCTCACTGTCAGGCTGCTGTTTAGTTTTGGACACAAAACCTTCGAGAGAAGAACTTGTAATAATTTGTAAGAAATCAAAAGAAACCTAAGTTTTATTTCCTCATTCTTGCCTTGCTTGTTTCAAGTTGATATGAAGAACATGTAGTAGTTGGAGAGGAACTAGTTAACAGTTCTGTTAGGACTTTGTCCTTTCATGTACTGGCTCTCTCTCTCTCCTATGGTCACTCAGAAATCAGCTCTGAAAGAGAAGTTGTATTTTGAGTTCGGATTATTTCTTAAAAAGTAATTTTGAAATTTTTTAAAGAAGATTTGCATTAAAAACTATTTTTGTTTTAAATCTGGCCCTTCCTGATGTGATAGCAAGATCATACATAGAGGAATCTAATTACCCAAGAGAGAGCTGATATTTTATTTACGTTATTGGTGTATATTAACAGAGCTCTCACACCATTACTTATGGATCAAAACACAGTGTTAAGTGGTGCTCTGAGAAAAGACCACCTTTTCCTGCGGGAATTAAGCAGTGTTGATTGTGGGCTGCTTGTGAACCTAAGTGAATGCTGCCGTAGCAGCTGGTTCTATAAACATGTCATAAAACTGCTACTTGCTCAGTACTCTTCTTGTTTTTCCTAAAAACAACAGCTGCTTATTTACTACCCAATTATATTCAAAAGTTGAACTCAATGAGTTTCTTTACTCATGGTTGAATTAACTCATTGCTGAGACTCTTAACTGTGCTTTTCTTTTCCTTGGTCTGATGCAATTGCAGTTAGAAGGTCATGCAAAAAGAAATTGAAAATGCACCAATTGAAGTACTTGGGCCTGTTTGTCCCCATTCCCTGTACACCACCAGAATAGAAAATATGTAAACACAAGCTTCTCAGGGGAACAGTTCTTTGGAATTTGTTCTTTTTTTTTTTTTTTTTTTTTTTTTTTTATTAGTAATAGTTACTGACTTTTAAAGCTCTTCAACTGTCATAACTCCTAGTTTATATATATTTCAAAAGCACCAACAAACCAAATACTCTGGGAGCAATGTGTTAGTAGATAGCAGTTACTAAGTGAGTAGGAAGTGTGATATAGAACCCAATTTTGCTGTGTACCATTCCTTAGAGCAAGTTATTATTCAGGGTACCTATGACAGTAGCTGTAAGTTCTAAAGCAGTGAGAATACAGATGTTTTGTTAATTAGGCACAGTTCTTTCCATTGATTCTAGCTTTACTCAGGTTGGGTATACAGGAAGGTTTTGTGTTTGCTTGATCTGCCTTTTTTTTTTTTTTTTTTGCCTCAGGAGTGGAGTGAGTGGGATTTTTTTCCACCTTTTAAGTCAGCAAGTTTGCATTTTGGTGTCAAGGTGTTAATAAAATCATTTTGCAAGAGCAAGCATTTAGAATTGGGTGGTGTGAAGTACATTTGTTTTAGTCTGGATTTTAGCTGTTTAATGTATTATTTCCAAGAACTGGAGGGATGTAAGTGCCCAAACACTGTTGGAATTCAGTATTACATTCTTTTTCTTGCAGATCCATGTACATCGAACAGAGCATTGCAATAAGATACAGGGATCACAAAGGACTGTATTTGGACATGTGTGAGCTGTCAGTACAAGGACTGTCAGAGAACAGTGTCCTTTCTGCCAGCTCGGGGCAGATGCATTGTATTGTAGTCCACATGTGCTGTACTCTTGCTCCTATTCCTTTCAACCTCTTTGATTTACAGCTATGTTACCAGCGTAGGATGTCTTTGAGTTACCAATTCATAAGTAATTCCTTGTTGGAAGGGTGGATTGGGAGACAGTGCAGGCAAATGAAGGGAAATGTAGGCTGTAAATCAGAATAATGCCTCGGTGATGGATATTGGATAGGACAGTGGATATTGGATATGCAGTGAGCTGATATTTCCCCTGATTCTATGGGACATGAAAGAATGCACCCATTTCATTGTGACTCTCTCTCTACTGCAAGATTGCTGCATTTCTGGGGCAAAGCCCAGGATACCTTTTGGCTAAGCTAAATCAGATCAACCCAAAATAATTTGTGGAGCAGAGCTACATGTGGTCTTGGCGCAGTAACCGCAACATCTCTGTATTTAAAATGGTGTTTCTTTTAGACTTTCACATGTCTACCTAATATTAAGTAAAGTGATCTTCCAAAAGAGTAAGTACAAAGCATTCTGATGATATTTTTGTTGGTTTTATTTCATAGTCCATGACTGTACAAGGAAGAAAGAGTTTGAAGGTCCCACCCAGAAAGCTCTTCGGGAAGCCAGGCAGCAAAAAATCATTGTTGCTGCAATTTCTTCATGTGATCCAGTCAAAGATGCAGAGAAGAAGATGGGCAAGAGAGATGTGAAGGTAAATAGTGTTCTGTCCAGTTTCTCAGTGTCTAATCCACCTTGAACTGGTACTAAGCTGTGGTGAAAGGTACCTGTCTAATGTGTTTAAAAGAAGCCATACTTATTAAATAGGAAAGGTAGGTAACAAGTTTATTTTCATTATGAGTTCTTATTACAATTAATACTTCAGGGAATTATAGGAACTCTGATTAGTAGAAGCTAGCAAGCTGCCTTTTGAGAATCTGATGTAATCACCCTGCAGAGGAAGAGTATTGGCTATAAACACTTCTTGCTCTGTTACGTTTCTTTTGTAACTTGAAAAATCCTGATCTGTTCTGTAGTACTTGCAAACTTTTCAAGCATTTCAGACTGTCTGTTCCAGGTGGGTCTAAAAGGTGCATCATCTGGGAGACTAAGGGCAAAAAATCAGTGATTTCTTAATAGTCAAAGCTTCTAAACTTGAGTATACCAGAGGTGTGTCACTGCTTCAGTTTGGAAGTTGTGGAAAATCAGAATTAGTTCATGATTGAATATTTTTTATTGTGGAAGGGCTTTGTTTTCTTTACTTTTTTGACGATATAACAGTGGGTTTAATTTTTCCAGGTCAAGGTAAACCTTCGAATATCTAAAATTTCATAAGCTCCTGAACCTGTTTCATTGGCATATTTCTGTTTGAGAAGTGCAGTGGGTTTTGGGAAGGAAAAAGTCTTGACATTATGCTGATATAGTTGGAATCAGTTTCAATCTTTCCGTGTCTCCACAAGGGTATGGCCATGGTAATTTATTTTTAGTGTTTCTATTTGGTTTGCAAGAGCATTTCTTCTACTGGCAGTGCACCTCTCCACTGACAAACATACAATTATATTTGTGTTCCTCTATTTTCTTTCTCCTGAATCCCCAAATGACCTATCTGTTGGTTTCTGAACCACTTCTCACCATATATAGGCAGTAATTCCCTGTACTGTCTCCCCACCTGTTGGTATTTGAGCATTACTGAGGCACCTGCCAGACGGTCCATCTCCACTTCCCCTGGTTTTTCATTCGGTGGTTAAAAATTTCCATCTTAAAATGCTTACAGATATCTCCTCTCTTCATTTTAACTTGTGAAAATGTCCTAATCCAAGAAGTAATAACTTTCTTTTTCCTGTTTCCACTGAAATCATTGGGATTTTTAGAGTAAATTTCAGTGGAGTTGTGCTTTACCCCCCAGAATATAAACTCTACACAGGTAGTGAGCCTGCCTGGCTCGCTCTTGTTCTTTGAAATTCATGAGCACTGTTAGTTGACTGGTTCTGGCAACCATCTGTGTTTCTGCAGATCTTATGTTTCCCAGATGAGTCCTACCAGAGGCCCTGATGTCTTTATTTAATCAATGGATTAGAAAACTAGAGTAGTTCCAGAAATAAGATATCAGATAATATGGACATGTTTGAATGTACTGGATTTTACTGTGGCTAAGCAATAATCTGAGGTGAGATTAGCATCTCTTCCAGCAATGGAACAATAGTTCTTTTTCACTTCACATTTCCTGGATCTATTACTTCTAAATATTTTCTTTCCCCTAGCAAAGGCTACTGCCTTGGATAATGCATGGGAATTATTGCTTACGCTGTTAGAATAAATGGCAGAGGGAATGATGAGTTTGTAGAGTGCAAAGGGATGAGTTAAAATTATGTTTAAAACAAAAGATACAGAACTGTCCTTTAGTGTGCATTTATTCCACTATAGTTCTAATACAAGTGATTTTATTAAAATAGTGCATTCTTATTCTACAGTTTAGTTGTCTGCCTATTTGTTCCTGTCAGAAGGATGAGCTATAAATGACAGCCTTGACTTCCTTAGATTGATTTCTGTGGTACTTGGAATCAGACTTGTGTGCTGTCCCATCTCCTTTGACCTATAGCAAAAGATGTTTTAAATTCTGCTGTGTCTTATGTGACTTACAGTGATTCAGCATGGGAATGTCTTCATTGAAGAGTTTACCATTAATAAGTCCTGGTTTTCTTTACAGTAATGAAAATAACGCTTTGTTTTATTGGGGAGGGTAAAATTGATTTATATGTTTTAAGATTGATTCATATAAGTTCTCTTTATGCTACGAAGGAAGTAAGAGTCAGCATAAATGGAGTCAGCTCATGGAATTCGGGTGATGAATATACAGAAGAAATAAATGCAGTTAAAATGTCCTGTATTTACACAGTTCATTTATGACAAAATGGAAAAAACAGATGATACGAGAGATCTAGGTAAAATTCACTATCTGGTATTGTTTAGCTCTCTTCAGTAAATGTAGGTGAACCCTTAATCCAATTTTCAAATGTAGGTATTTTGATTATATCATATTCAGTAAAAAGGCAATATATTGTCATGGGATTGTATCCTTGAGACAAAATTATAAATGTTTGCATTAACTGTGCTGTTATACAGGAGTGAACTATGGTGATAGAAATGATTTAACATCTCTTTTTGTCTTGTAGCTAAACAGTGATCTAACAAATGCCGGTGCTTTTAAATAGATGCAAATATGACTCATAGCTGAGCAAGAACATTTGCTTCAAGGACAGACATATATTGTGTTTCTGTAATATCCTGTAAAAGCTGACATGTAATTTAAAACACAGGGTCCCTTTGTGAAGTTTATCAGTGAAACAGTGAAAAAGCAACTGGATTTTTTTCTGAGGGAATGCATTATCCTGATTTTACAATCTTTGTTACAAGACTCAATTAAATTGTACAGTAACAGGCAATTAGGCTAAACTATTTGCATATCTGGCCCTTAATAAGCTAGTATCAATAGCATAAATATTCTTAGATTAAGAATGTGTATAGAGTACTGCTTTAAACATTGAAATTAATTAAAATGCACTTGCAGGTCATTAAAATTGCAGAGAACCTTTTATAATGGGAATTTCATTATGCTGTGGAAATATACTTTCCCTATTTTTATATATTCATTCTCTCAGGTTCCTCGAACAGTACATTCTAAGTTTGATTGTTTTTAGTAGTTATTAGCAGGACATTTGCAGGTTCTTTGTATTCACTAAATTATATTTCTACATATAATATATTACAACCCAATTTAATTTTCTGGAGTTTTACTGGTGAAAAACTTTATCTAAAGGTGCACTGGACATTTCTGGAGTTGAGGCATTGTCTGTTTCCATGGAACAAATTTTGCTATTAGGGCCATTGTGTGCATTAAAAATATGGAAGTAAAATCAAGTGATATACAAATACAGCCTTTGTAATTGGTAAATTTTTGGGTTGAAATATCACATGGCTACACATATTAAACCCAAGCCTCTCCTCAGTTCTATGTAAGAAAGTGTGCCCAATTTACCAGAACTGCTGTTTCTGTCCGCTCAAGCAGAAGGGAAGCTGAAACCAATGATCACTTAATCAGATTATTGAATTGAATTATTTGAATATAAATTAGCACAGGCGTATTGGGGACAGAATTGGAAAGAAGAGATCCCAAAATAGTTATGAAGGGTTTTAAATGAAATAGACAATCATTTAGTGTTTGCAATAAGGTGGCTAAGAAAGCACTGGTTGGATATTCAGAGAAGATGACTGACAGATAGGACTGGGAATACTTATTCCTACAGCCCTTCACTGGGATGATAAAATTCCAGACACGGAGATAAGAAAATTAATACCAGTTACCCAGATATAAGACTGCAGTCTGAAGAAGGGAAAAGGATAAAGTAAAAGCTAAGAAATAAAAGAGATAAAAAGTAAAAGCTAAGAAATGATAGATTAGACAGTGTAACTTAAATTCCTAAGGAAGCTGGCAGGGAATAACTGAAATTGTATTGAACATCTGCAAGAAACCAGGAAAAGAAGTAACTGTGAAAATGGATTTGCAAGGAAAAAGTATTTCAATCCACTCAAAATTGGACCCACAGAAGGATAGGAGGTATGGATAGAAGAGAAGCAGTAAATGTAGTACCTCTGTTCTTAAGATATAAGAGCTGTTATGTTTTTAGAAAGGCTTTGAGTACTGCCTCACAGATAGTTCCTGTGAGCAACTGTAAAAATTTGGCCTGACATAAATTTTTCTAAATGAAGGAAAAATAGATTAGAAGTTTGCAGATATATTGAATAGGCATTTTGCTGGAATAGATTGTCATTAATGACCTGGGAAATGGAACAGAAAATAAGCTGACAACACTTACAGACCAAGTGACCTGGGTTTGGTGGGGTTGGAATAGCAATTGAAGCTGAGGACAGGAGTAAAATTCCAAAGCTCTCCTACTGGAGAATCGATCTGAAGAAATAACATGCAATATAAGGAAAGGTACAAAACTCTGCCTTTAAAAAGTGATCCAAAGCACAAATACAGATCAGGAAGATAAGCAAGTGTTGATCAAATGGCTTTCAATTAGAGTAGGCTCTAGGGTATGTTGTGTAAAACAAGCTTAACATGACTTGAAAATGCCATAATATTGCTAGATAGCTGAAAGCTGTATTACAGTGTAAACCAGGAATATTGCATGGAGGCTGTGGAATATTCCTCTTGCTTTGTTCACATGGCCTGTGGCTTTGGCTGCAGTTCTGTGTTCAGTTTGATCATAGCTCCTCTGGAGACAAGAGGAGCATCTAAATTAGAGCAGTAAGAATGATTAGAAGTCTATGAAACTGTCAAAGAAAAGGTGAAAAGCAAAAGGGTGTTAGTCCACAGTAAAGAACCCTAAGGGGAGACAGGATGCATCCTTAAAGTAGAATTATGTTAAAAAAAAAAAAAAAGAAAAAGAAAAAGGCCAAAAAATATACTAAATAACAAAACAACCTGTTAGCACAAGAAGTAATAAGGTAGAAACTCAACAAGAATGGTTCAGATGACAGATTAAACAATTTATGGTGGTAAATACAGTGAAGCACTGGACTAGATTGCCTAGGGAGTTTGTGTTACTAGAACAGGACACAGAGATTTTTCTGAGGAATAGCATAGGTACAGTGTTCCCTTAGGAAAGGGGATGTACTGGCTGACCAGTAGAGTGTTTGTTTAGCTGCCCAGCTGTCATACTCCCCCAAAAACTGTACTGAAGGGAAGGAGCTTTCAGCCTTGCCCTGTAATAGCAGGCCAGTTTGGACTTGCTATTAAAGAACAGCATAATCAAAGAATTTTTTTCTAATTCCCATTGGACTTGAGGGCTGGGGGAAGGGTCAAAGCTCACATTAGTGCCCGTAGAAGATGTGCCAGCCAGAAAGTGTGGGTTTGGGAAGTGCTCGGTGTGCCTGTGGCTCTGGAACGAGGATGGCATGTGCAGCTTTGTTCAGCACGTGCAGTCCAGTGGGACTGACCTCAGGGGCACACTGGGATTAAGCAGCACAGAATATGTATCTTCAGAATATGATGCCTCTTTCCTTCTACATGAGGAATGAATGTTCTGTGACTCAAATGTGAAGAATATGATCTGAGATTAACTGGATGTAATCTCTGTTCTTCAGTTAGTTTTGATGGAATTTGATTTAAAAGAATTACATATTTTGTAATTAAGCAGTTCTGGCTTTAAAATGGTAAAAAGAAAAAACTTCTTTTTAGATTAAATCCATGCGTTGGTTTTAGTTTGTCTATGATATTCTGTAATGTAATAGATAATGTGATGATGGCGTTAGTTTCAGGCTTTTCCAAACGTGCATAACGGTGACAGACCCACAGGGAGAAAATAAGAAAATGCTTAAGAACTTTGACTACAAATGAAGCTGTATAGGAAATACTCATACAGCTGCATGACCAAATTATAGACAACTTTTATATAATTTTTCATCCATCTTTGCAGCTTTGTTAAATCAATACACCCAGTGCATGCATTTCTAGAAATAGATTGATACTTGAAGCCACTGGTACTTGGTAAAATTACTTCACAGAGCATCCAAAGGGTTTCTTTGTGCCGAACAACGAGGCTTATTTTGAGTCATTGCACGCTGCCAAGAATAATGAAGTAACAGGCTCCCAAGACAGAAAACCCGTACAGAAGGATGTTGGGAAGTAGAATGCATTTGATCCTAATTCTAATTGTACATATGATTTGCATATTTATATGTTTCTTTCTGTCTCTGAGTGTAAATGATGACAGATTGTTGAATAATAGTCTGTCTGCAGTGAGACTGTGAATCTCACTCTTGCTATAATCACTTGCAGAAACTACTGATAATAAAATTACTGATTTTTAGATGCAAATGGTTTGATTTCCTCGAAGAGGGACCTACTGAAATAATATTTAATTTAAAAACTAACCTTTGAATGTTGCTGAGATGATGTAAAAGATAGGGAAAACTACATAAATTTGAAGAGTTTAAAATGTTTCTTTTCCTTTACTTTTATCAGTAGCTTTTGCTGCCTTCCTCAGAACAGGCAGCCCTGCCAAAGGGGGAGAGTTGGGAATTGTGTTGTGCAGACCAGTTTCCTTTACCCCACAGGTGTTCCTGCAATGCTTTCCCTCGTTCACTTTGGGATTTATGGTGAGATTTGACCATACAAGAGTTAAGAGAGAACTTGCCAAGAGCATGGGAGGCTCTGTGCGAAGCACCCGCAGCAGGAGGTAGATTGGTGCTTGTACAGCTGTTGGTAATGTCAGCAGTGTTTGGCATTTGAGACCATAATTGAGTAACTTCATTAACTTGGGATTAATGCCTTGCTTCCCCTTTAATTCAAGTGTCAAGACCTTAAAGTTTCTCCTGGAAATCATGTGGGAATTTTGTGGGGCCAAGGAGGAGAGTGCTTCAGTTGTGCTTGTTTCTTCTCTAACCGGTGTTTGGGACTTAAAGCCACTGAAGGGGATTCAGGGTCCCTCTGGGCCATTCAAATGCTCTTATAAACATCAAACTTCTGCCAGGATCTTTATTACTTTGAAGGAAAGAGTCACTAATTGGCATTAGAATGCACTGCCCAAAATATGAGCAGTGTTGGTTACCTTGGTTATGATGTTATTGATGCAAACTTCGTTTCACTTGAAAAAAGTCAATGGTTTTTAAGAAGGGATTTTTCGTGTGTGTGTGTGTAATCTAAGTTCCACATAAATCTATTTCAATTGTAATTTTGTATTTTTAAAGGTCCGTTTTATAATAAAAATTTTACAGTGCAAGAGATAGGAAGAGTTAAGTAATAATTTGGGAACCTTATATACAGTTTTAGTTTTCAGTACAACAAAACAATGATCTGCTTGGGTATTTTGGGGTATTGATAAAACACCTATAAAATAACCCTATAAAAGTTCTAATTTTAATTGATATACCATGGAAAATGTACAGAATGGTAAATGTGTTTGAATTGGGTAAACAGTCACCACCATTTGGAAAGAAATATTCTTCCAGAAGAAATATTTGCAGTCTAAAATTCACAGTTAACTTAGGCTGGTGTTCAGGGCAATGTGTGAACTTCTGCTTGATATACTTACACAAAAAAGTAGATTAAGCAAGGCTAAAGTTAATACTAATAGTTTGTTTTGGTTTTTTCCATTTTAATGTAGTTCAGCTCAAGTAATTCATGGATGAAACTAGATCCCTTTCAAATTAGTGAATTCTGATTGAAATATGAAATTGGCACTCAGATCCCTAAAATCTGGAGGGAAAGGCCCAGGTGCTCACTGCGGTATTTATATTTTAAATTAACTATTCCGTACTAAGTTAAGGATTTTGGTGTTTCAATCTTTTCTCCCAATATTTAAACAAAGCCCTTGCATATGTAAACATCACTTTAAGGAAAATGAAATTCAGCATTAGCATTTAGTTTGCATGGTAACAAATCTCACACACCCTAAGTGCTCTGGCAGGAACACGCGCTGCTCGACGTGTTCGGGGTTGTTTGTCTTGTATATTCAAACAGCACTTCTGGGAGTAGGAAGTAGAGGCTTAATTGTTTCTGTTTGAATGCAGCGAAATGAAATAAAATACTCAGTCTTTATTCCAAACAGTTTATGAATTAATAATTGGACCATTTTCTTCCAGAAAATGTAATACTGTTTCCTGGGACTGTCACGTTCTGTGAAGACAGTGGTAATGGGTCACAGGCCTTGTCCTAATTGGATTTCCAGCTTGAATCTTGGTATGACAGGGTTGATCATGATTAAAACCAGTTGTTGTGTAATCATGGATTAATTGGTCTCACCTGCTCTTACACAGAGTAACCCAAGTGAAGGCTCTGCCAGCAGGGAGTCTGAGGTGGGACAGATTTGTGCTGGAAACCAGCCTGTAATGAGGGATCTCCAGGTGGGGTTTGTGCCAGGGGAACAGAAATCATTTCAGTGTCATATTTAGGCAACGAAGGTAAATCAAATCTGTTGCCACTAAATGCAACCACTTTGTAAGGCGCAGCTGCTAAACAAGTTTTATGAACACATAGTGATCTTTTCATATTCAAATTCATTTTTAATTAAGTGCAATCTAATGTCTTAATGTGACCATGATCTCTGAGACTGGTTTTGAGGGCAAAAATCTCAATATATTGTTTGTACTCAAGGGGGTTTTCCTTTCAGTCATTCTCTCTTCCCTGGAAACTCCCCATCTCTTCACTTCTTCTGCTGTTTTTGTAAATACTCTAAATTTCAACTAAGGGTGCTGAATTACAAAGTTTGAAAAACACAAGTTTGAAAGCCTAGTTGTAGAATTCTGTTACTCAAAACACAGGCCAAACAATGCTGAAGTAGTATTGGATTAGCAGATACTCAGTGGACAGTTTCAGTGTGCATTTCTTTGTATATTTTGCATCATATTTATTTTTACAAGTTTTTATGCTCTTTTGTGTGTACAGTTAACGTAATGTGCTGTACGCTTTAAATTATCCAAAGCTAATCAGCCAGTCAGACATCTAAAGCTGCTTCTGTTTTTGCAGGAAGGCTTCACTCATGGTAGAAAGCAAACCTCCCCAGTGTTTCTGTAGCACCTGTAAAAAACCTGTTCTTTCAAAGTAGTACAGCAAAAAGTGAGATTTGCTGTGATGTTAACCTATCAAGAGTTGATTTCCATAAATAGCTTGAAAAGTAAAGGAACAGATAAACAGTCTATGCAAAATCACTGTACATAGTATTAACAAAAAACTTAGTCACGTTCCAGTGGTATTTGTTAGTGTGAAAATGTTGCCCTATGTTTCCATGCTTCTGGTGTACACTAATTAGAATAAAAAAAAAAATCTGTTTAAAGTACTTGTGTAGGTAATTTAGGAACAATGCATAGAGCTGTGATGTCTCTCTGCCTTTTATATGTGTATTTTTCATGGCCCCAGGTTAAGAAAACAGCCTGAAAAGGGTGTTAGTGATAGTAAAGAAATTCACAGGCTTCCTTCATACTTCATGTAAAAATTTTTCTGGAATCCAGCAGATAAAACAATCAGAGGGAGTGGCACATGCCCATGTTAAGGTAATAGTTAGGGAGAATACCCCAGCGATGTTTCAGCACAGATCACAGGGTTGGTGGGCATCAACATATTGTCCTTCATTTTGCATTAGTAATAAAAATAGCGATAAAGATGGAGATGACATAGGAGATACTTTTACTTTAAAAATTGTATTGGGAGGGAATCATCATCTTGAGTGTCTTGTACTTGGATTTTTTTATATACAGCCAATTGCTGAGTGATTGGTTTTGTTCAAATGTAATATTAATTGGAAAGGGATGTACTGTCGAGTTCCAGGATAGGCTTTGGCAGCTGTTTCTTCTGCTGCTGTTCTGTTGTTGACTAAACTTGCCTTGTTCTGATCTTGTTCCTCCAGGTTCTCCTCTGTTTTCAAACTAATAGTTCGTGACCAATTTTTACCTGCCACTACAGCTTTGAAGCAGCAGTGTGTGTGTGTTTCTGTGTGTGTGGTTTGCTTTGATCTCAAAAATCCACCCGCGCTAAAATAATTTTGGAAGTAACAATGAAGAAGAGCTGAAAGGGCTTTGTTGGCGCAATTGTTTATTTATAGAGTTTTGTTTTCTTTTAATGTGAGACAGCCTATTATGTACTAATTAAGTGTTTTATATTTACACAGTTTATAAAAAGAATGAGGGGAAGGCTGACAATATTTGGAGCACATTTAAGGATAATTGGATAGGTCCTATGTTGTATTTGGTAACTCCTGTATTGGTTCTAAAAGCACAAACAAACAAACTAATGCATTCATATATTCTTAACCTCGGCACTAAGTTAACTGATTTTTGGTCTGGGAGTCATAGCAAGGAGCTCTTTACAATCTGTGTAGTTTATTTCCATTTTTGTCAGGATACACACAGAGTAAGGTTCACCATCTGGTGATCTGTGTGAGTAGACAGGCTCAGTGGCAGTAAAAGAGGCTAGATGTGCCAAAGCTGGGGCTGGGAGCTTAGTCAGAACATGCCAACACCTGTGCAGGGGACTGTTCTCATCAGCTGTGTCAGCTACTCCACAATGCCTGAGATTGGCTCCATTTTATACCTTTTGGAATGGTCCTTCTCTGTTTCTTTGAAATAAGTTTGTTTTTTTAAGTAATTTATGATTGTCAGAGAAGCTTTTAAATTGGAGATTTGGAGCTATAAATATTGTTCCTAATAATACAAATCCTGTTTATATTACTTTTAAAGGCCTTCTAACTAATTGAATTAATTCATAATGAATTTCCTGTCAGAAGTACGTTACTGTAATGAAAGTAATGAGAGGAAACAAGGAAAGGGACCTCTTTGTCTCTCTTTGCAGCCAGATGTATTTGAGTGTCACTTCAGTATGTCACTGGATTGTTCCACTCAATAAATTAATGGCACAGCTGAGATTTGATTTTATTAGCACTCTTTTTGGTGAGTCTGCATGAACTCCAGTTTGGCCATTATTTTTAGCTACACAAGTGCGTGCTTGGGTTTTACAAATGAGAAGTTGATCTACTTGCATTGTCTTAATGTACTTTAGCTGCACCCCCAATCCTTGAAAGCCATTTACCAAGGGGTTTTAAGCCTTTCAGTTTTTCTTCTCAAAATAGCAGTGACGAGGATTTAATCTTCTGCCAAGGTGTCTGGGTTCCCTGCCATGGAATGTAGTGTAAAAGTAGATCCTGGAATCATGGAACAGTGTGAGTTGGAAGGGACCTTTAGATGCCTAAATGCTTTTGAGAATGTAATTCTCATACACTGAGATTAGGCTGATATTATTGTCCAAGCATGCTAGAGTTAAATAACCAGCTCCTGCAGCAAGTCAGCTGTCATTATCTAATGCTGTACTGCAAAGGTTCATTGTCTGCTAATTAGTATCTTAATAATCAGTGAAACAGAACTAATGCCTTGTTGCCAGTGACAGGGTTCCAGTTTTCTGCCACTATTTTCTTTCCTCCCTTGTTTCATTCTTTGCATGTTTCTGGTGGTGCTTGTTTTCTGCTAGGTGAATGAGGTGAGCAGGACAGCCCTGTGTTCAAAGCTGTGCTCTGCAGTGCTGGGGAAGCTGGATCTGCATTGCTGTGTGGGGGCATAGGATCTGATTGCTCTGTACATTCCATGAGATTTCTTCCTGCTCACTCAAGAGTAGGTGATGGTTTCTGGGGGGAATTTCAAGTTTGTGGTAATTGTTAGAGAATCCTCACAGCCTTTCGATGTCTGAATCCTGATGAAGTTGTATAGGAAGGTGTAAGCTGATTGAATCATGGGGAGAATTTGTCTGCTTGTAAGGATGACTTTTACCTCCACATTTCTTCTACAGTTACCCCTGAACTTTTCACGTTTAAGGGTTTCTCTGCTTCTGTTTAGGTAATACAGTAAAGCATGACATGTTTGGGGATTTTTGATTTGAGGAAGTTGTAATTCCACAGTTATGATAAAGATTTACTGCTGATCATTGCCTTCTACGTTTTTGTTGAAGCGTACAGACAAGCTACCAGGCAGATATATAGTACATATCAGTGCAAGAAATGTTGGTTATATATTTAGACCTCCCATTCAGTGGTTTTTGTCTGTAGAAATTTGAACTGCTGCTCTTAGCTGTTACTTTGAATTTCTGCTCCTTGTGTTTGTTTCTTCACTGCATCCCTCTGAGGAATATACACGTAATTCTGTGCACTTCCATCCCTGTGTCCTTTGTGCAGTGTTGTAACTTAAATGCTTTAATCCTTAAATTAAAAGAAAAAACCAAACCAACTTGAAATTGCAAAGTGGTGCTCTTTTGAGTATCTGTGATGATGACCATACATCTCCTGCTCTGTTCTTTATATTCCCTTTAGATTTTGAGTTAGAAAAGGAAGGTTTTGAAGAGACTGTACCCATCAGTTTGGTGGAAGCCTCCAAAAATGTGACTAAGCAGTATTAAGGTCAAACCCACGACACAGACACACACAAATAGCATGAGTGTATTAGTGGTAATATCTTGGATGAAAAAATCCAACGTAGCTTAATTTAATGAAATAGATATTAATAAAATATGAAATAAAACTATGGAGTTGGGATCCTGCTTCTCAAACTTGATTAAATAACCTCTATTAATTATGCTCTTGCAACATATTTTTTCCTTTTTTTTTTTAAGATTTTATTTCTGACTCAAAAAGTGAGGCCTCAAACCCCTTGAATTTCACAATAATGCAGTAACGTGTCCAACTTCCAGCATGAGATGTGGCACCAGTGAAAGCACTAGAAGTCTTTTAGACTTTCCAGTCTTTCTAGGTGGTGCATTCATAATTGAATGTAGAATAATTGCTTGTGTGAGATGTTTCTTCAGTTTAAAATGTGTTTTCTTTCAAATTTCTGAACAAATAAGATAGTTTTAAGAAGGTAATGGTTGGAAGATAATCCTGAGAGAACACCGGGAGATGCTGTAATCTCTTTTTGGAAATTCATCACCTGTATATATGTAATGTCTCTTCAGCTCCAGAAAAAGGATAAGTGTGCACTTAATTGTGGGAGTGATAGAAGTTGAGAGGAAAGATGTCTAATATGTTTTAGTGGGCATTGCTTTGTTCTCTGCATTCCACAAAAAGAGGATCTGTAATATCTAAGAAATTGGCAGTGTGATTCCAGTAAATTTCTGAGTCCGATCTGGAGGCAGAGTATTACTGAATTTTTCATCAGTGAGGGTCTGGAAGTTTGAGACTTTGTTAGAATTTCCTTCCAGGCAATTACAAAGGGAGTCCAGAGATACAGTTTATGGGTTAAACATTACAGGCCCTGTATCTGATGTGCAGCAATAACTGTGATCACATGGAAGAGTTCCTTAAAATCATATTAAATGATTTTAGTAACTACACTTCCTTTGAGTAAAAAAAAAAAACCGTGTTGGTGGTTTTCCAGTTTAACTGTGAAAGCTCTTGCCAAATACTGCCTTCAGTGCCTGCAGAGGGAAGGCAGAAGTACTACAACAACAACAAAAAGAAACAATTTGAAGTGTTGATGTGACAGCTGAGGGTAGAAATGAAAGATAAGAATGAACTGTCAGGTGAAGAAGACAAGGCAGCTTTCTGAGTAAGATGATGTGATCTTTGGGCACTTGGAAATAAGAGTGACTCGCAACATAATGCAGGAATTGATGTGAGCTTGAGGCACAGGGGAGAGCAGGGGATTGTGAATATTGTGTGTTAGACCAAGTGGCTGTAACAAGTCTATAATTGCTTGAATACCAACAAGTGGAAGTTTGCAATTCTCTTTCTGTCAATGAGCAGTTGGGGAGAATTGGTTTTGGATGTTCCTTCTGATTTTGCCAGAGAGGATGGAACAGAAAGCTGCTGCATGGAACAGTTATTCTACAGCTTGTAGAGAGACTAAAAAGGACAAATAGCATCTGGTTCCATCTCAAAACTGAGTGGGTTTTGAGGGGCTAATGGTAATAAAAAGCAATACAAACTGTTACTTGCATTCTTACTAAGGATATATGATTTTGAATACAGAAAAAGAACTGATCCATTGGGTAAACAATTGCTGTTTTTTAGGGTAAATTCATTTTAGGTCCCCATGCCATCTGTCCTAACCCACATGAACAAATTACCTTTCTATTGAGGATACATGGACTAGGCTTCAAGAATTGAATAAAATCTTGCAGTTCTCCTGTCCCCCATGAAAGCTCAGTGTTTCAATATTGTAACTCGGGAGTCAGGTGGTGATAAACTAATTCTATTTTTTTGTCTCCTTCTGTTGTAAGAAATTGTCTCAGGGAGATTGTGCCAGCAATTTGTGGGTACTTTCAAAACTATATTAAAGATGTAAAAAGTGACTCAAGAAATGGAGGAATAGAGTGATAGAACTAAAAATTGTATATGGTTAGTACTAACATTAATGCAAATGATCCCATTTGTGGAAGATACAGTTGTGGAATTGCACAAAATCAACATGAATAATGTTACCAATGTGGTTGAGTCTGACATGCAGCCTTAAATGGAGAATAATCAAATATTTCCAGAGATTTTTTTTTTTTCTTCATAAGCTATTTAGCGTTCTTCTGTATGACTTGGGGGAAAAAAAAAAGAATCTCAAATTTGATTACTGTTTTGATTCATAGCTACTGATCAAGCTATCACATGACACACTGGGGAGGTCTTACTGCATGAAGAGACCAGGAGGGGAAGTCTGGATCACGTAATAAACTAAAGAGAAATAAAAGTATACTTTACTACAGTGTCTTTTAAAGTTCACAGAATCATGGAATAGTTTGTGTTTGAAGGGACTTTTAAAGGCCATGTAGTCCAACCCCTCTGCAATGAGCAGGGTCATCTTCAACTACATCAGGTTTAATCAGGAGGCTCTTCAATTGACTGTAACCAAGAAAACAAAGTACATACTTAATAGCACTGTTTACTTAGCAGAAAAATATAGAATAGAATTTAACAGATGAAAATTGAATCTAAGAACATTCTGGGTCAGACAGAGTGTTGATTTTGAACAGAGAATGTAGTTGGGCATTTCACAAATGTACTGGCAGTTACAACCAGTTCTTCAGTCCTGAAAAAACTGAGAATTTCTAAATAATGGGGTTATTTTTAAGCTATGAATAGCTTAAGTAGAAATTTAATTCAAGGAAGTGCAAGGACTTGGGTTTTATGTGGTCCAAAATCAATTACAGACAGATCTGGCTTCCTAATGTGCCTTACTGAATCTAGACCAGACTGACTTCCTCACACCTTCAGGCAGTTTGTAGCAGTTTCAGTTCCACTGCTGGCACGTTGGGGAAGTCAGTTTGGCAGCACCTCACTTTCATAGTCTGTGGTATCCGCTTCCTACAGCACTGAAAATATTTATGGTGGTTAACTGGGATAGATAATCAGCTTTAGCACAGGTTCATATAGTACTTACTGCTTACAATGATAGTAATCAATTAATTAGCTCTTTATTATAAAAAATCCATTTCTCTCCAGTATTGACAAGTGGAGTGCTTTGTACCTGCATGTCAGGGTACTCTTACAGCTTTGTTTTCATTATTTCTCATTATATGGAGCTTGATATAATGGTTGCTTGCTGTCCTGAAATGGAGTCAGGATGATTAAGTGCAAAGACGGGTAACATGGACAGCATCTGTAACGGGTAATTGCAAATAAATCAATAACTAATGGGCCCTGAGTGTGTTTACCAGTTCATTGTAGTGATCTATGGACCTTTGTAAACCCTGTGTGCCTTATAACAGTTATTGAGATGATTACAGTGTGTACTTTAGTCATGTGAAAAATCAGTGTGTACTGGCTACTGGGAACACAAACACAGTTTGATGTTCCTGTAAATGCCTGAGAAGCAGAATATTAATTTGAGGAAAAACGAAACTTTTTTTGTTAATAATTTGAACCTCTAGTGTTGGTATTTGGATATTAAAAAAATAAGACATTACAGTGCATGTTTTAGAAATAAAGTCAAACTTAATTCAGATGAGCTGTACTCTGAAACATCTGTAGATGAATGCATAATTTTGTGGGGTTTGTGTTGATGTTTTGTGGAAGAAAAAAAATTCACCCACTACATGTAATAATACTTAAAATATGAGAAATACTTGTTCTTTTAATGCTAAGTTCCCAAACTGTGAACAGCAAGTGAGCTGTTCCTGGCTCTAACCCTGGGGTCTTGAAATCAGTTCAAGTACTGCAATGGGAAGAATCTTACAGGAGTCATGGGTGTTATGTAGGGTGTGATTGCATACAAATGATACCATAGTATCTATGATCTTGTACCATAATCACTATCTCTGATCTGGGAGGGTCTTTATACATTTAGATCTGAACGTGTCATGTTTGATGACTAATTTCTTGATTTATCTGGCTGTTCCAAGAAAGCAAACACATTAACATATTTGCAGAAAGCGTCCAAGTTATTTAGTTGATTCCAATGGAGGATATTTCTGTAGTAGAGAAAACTCGTATTAGTCACTATGGACAATTTTAAAAATATGTATAAAAAAGGATAAAACTGCAACATGCTTTGAAGTCCATCAGAAAACTGAAATAACTTGATGTCTGTCATTTAATCAGCATTGCCTCTTTAACATGATGAATTGTGTGGCATATGCAGCGTGTGCTCCTGTAACTTAGAATATTGCTGAAGTTTAATAGCAACACAATCAAAATTTAAGTCTACAAAATAAAATTATAATTGGAAGAAGTGTCTATATTTTATTGCACTGTTGTTTATTTTAACGGTGGTCATAAATTATAGTAGCTTTTCAAGCATAAGCCTTCTAAAGGAAGGGATAGGGAATGTCTTTGGGAATAGCAAGTGGTTATTTGTGACCTACGAAACTGCCATGAAAATCGAGGTAGTTGATTGTGTGCTTCAGATCATCATAATTTATTGCAGCATTTTCATTCATGTGACTTTCTTCTCCTTGGCAAATGAGTAAGCTGAGTTTTGTAACAGAGTTTGAACTTGTTTATGCAAGATTGAGTTATATATGTAGTTATGCTGCACATTTGTGTATGTATGAACATATTGTTTTGTCACTTGTAAAAGGTTGATTATCTGTATGACTTAATGTTATTTTGAAAAACCAACAGGAGCATGTTCTGTTATGATTTGGGGATATGATGATCACAAGAACCAGGGCAACACATTGGCAATCCCTACCAGTAAAATAGTACTGAATTTATTCTTTCACATGTGATGATTTTATGTTCATAACTCCTGTTAATGGCAGTCAGAAATAGAAATTCAGAATCCAGGTATATCAGTATAGACTTTGTATCTTGGAGTTGTAATAATTTTAAATTAAGAAATTCATTTCAATTATATCTATTATGTTCAATTCCTACCATGAGGGAGTAATAAATTAAAAGTTGGATGATCATTATATCCCTTCATTGAGATGGTAATATGAACTTTATTAGGACATTCATATACTGGAGTAATTTCACTGTGACTCCTCATTCGCCTTATTGACTCAACAGAGACTGTTGGGCATGCAACACTGCTGTAACAGACAAGATTAGTCAAAAGAAGGGGTTAAAAATGTATTTGAGGTAGCTGTGATGGTAGAAGTGTTGGAAGAAGCTGTATGGGGTATTTCAGTACAGCACAGACATTCTTTCTAAGATAGAACAGGCCCTCAGTAGATTCTTTTTCATGATTGTTCCTTCTCTGGAGAAAGTGTCAATCTTCATAAAGTTTAAGGGTTTGTCTTACATTCAGCATGGCTGCAGAGCATCTTAAATCTCCTTCTTGTTCCATGGTCAGCCCTGAGCAAGGCTTGAGGAGCTTGTTCTGTGTTTCTCAGAATGCCAAAATGGTTTGGCTTGGAAGGGACCTTAAAGCTCTTCCAGTTCTAACCCCCTGCCATGGGCAGGGACACCTTCTATTCGACCAGGTTGCTCTGAGCTCCAGCTTTTCTGAACGTTTTTAAGCTTGTCCTATGACTCCAGGCTCTCAGTCCTCTGAGTGATTGTGCAGCTCCCTGGTTGTTGCCTCTAGTGCACCAATTGTGTTCCAGTCCCCCCATTTGAGTGTTGTGTTTATCCTTAACAGCATCAGCCACAGTCATGTAGCTTTAAACTGAGAAATGTGATTTACATAGGCATTTGTGAAGAAGTTTTAAAGTTTTAGCAGAAGCTAAAATATTCCAGTACTTTTATTTCTATAGGGTTGGGCAATATGTTTGGCATAGAGTAAGTTTTTTTATTTTTTACTGTTCTCTGAAATAGTGGTGATAAAGTTAAACAAGCTGTACTGCTGAAAATTGGAAGAAAGTTATTGCATTTCAGTGATGGAGCCTTTTATAATTGTTAGCTTCTTCTGTTTTTGTTTTTTTTTTCCCCCCAAACCTCTCCAATTATTAATCATATAAAAATATGGTTTTAATAGCCACAATAAAAGAAACAAAATTAGTGAAGTGCAGCAGCTTTAAATTTTTCCTTTTGATAGTAGAAGATAATTTCTGTGAATCTGTCAATGAGAGCTCCAGTCAAAAAGTGATTGAGTGTTTGGGGTGCAATTAGACATTCATAGTAGTAGAGCTTTCTAATTTCTTTATTGCATAGGCAATGGCCATAGGAAGAGGCAGAGCCTTAGAACTGAGATTGTCAGGAGCAATTTCAAGAGTAAATTTAGTGTTAGTGCCAGTTCACAAACTGTCTGAAGAGCTGCATTAGCCCCGAGCTTGAAGACACTACAGTTTTACTATTGCTTTGTTTAATTAATCTGGCTTTTATTACCTATTACATATTATCTTCATTTTTTTTAATTCAAAAAAGGAAAAATTGTCAGGGTTATAAAGTGAATAAGGAGGATTTATGTAGCCACAACCTTTGTAGCTGAGTTTTATGTTTTATTATTAGCAAGCCAAGCGAGATGTAGCATGCACTAAAAGTTTTACTACGTTCTCCTGCTGTTGCTTTCAACTTCCTTTCTTTACATTTCAGATGTTTAGAAAATAATTGTGGTCATGATTAACATAGTAAAATAGTGTGTAAATGTGTTGTATTACAGTTACTGTGGACACTGGAACATTTTGAAATGGAGTTGTTTCAGTATTAGTCTTACAATAGTGTCTACTGACTATTGAGCTGGTGCATTGCACTGAATATCTTCATTTTTTTCCTGCTCCTCTGGAAAAGGATACTTCTTCAATTACAGAAAATATAAAAAAAAAAAAAAAAAAAAAAAAAAAAAAAAAAAAAAGAACCGAAAAATATCTGCTTAGTATTTGGTGTCTTCTAAAGCCACCTACCTCCGGTGCACCAGGCCCAAGTTACTCAGAGAACAGGATTTTCATAATGGGAAAGAGGGAAACAGGAATAGACTTGAATCTTTCTTAACTTACTTTGGAACTGGGGTTTGAAAATCACATAATTTGCTTTTTAAATGTTTTTACATTTATTTTTTATACTCTCAAGACAGACAAAGATTCATTCAGTGTGAGTGATTACAGCCAAGATTATTTTCATTCTTACTTTTATGTTTGTCTTTTAAGAATGTCTTGTTTATTTTTACCTTTTGAATGTATGGGTGCTTAGTTATCTCTGAGTTGTTTTGAAAGCTGTGAAGGTTTGGACACAAACTGAATGTAAAACTCGAGTCCTGTTTTAAAAACTAAATGTTGAATAAGTAGCTTCTGAGTAGATCTGCTGATTTCCATGGGAATGCTTTGATATTTAAGAAATAAAATGGGGAAATTTTAATATATTGAAATGTGTTTAAAAAGAAAATATGCAAAACACACCCTCCATAATACAAGCCTATCAGATTTTTCAGGGAAAATAAGCAGACAGTTACTAAAACTCTTTAACTTGGTGTAAAAGCAGCATTTCAATGGTCTGTCTGTCACTATCAGTGATTAGTGCAGTACTTCTTCTAAGTACAGAAGAGCAGAGATAATACTGAGTCTGGGGTGAGAACTGAGAATAGAGTATTTTCTTGGAAATATTTAGTGATGCAATTAGTCTTGCATGAGTCTTGGACATAGGCAGTAGCTATGCCCTAAGAAGAATTTAATCCTCATTGCTTTCTCCTCATTTCTGAATAGACTATCTGCTGTTTGTTTTTATAATTGAATGTGTGGATACAGCAGTGCCTGTGACTGACTGAGCACCCTGTGCATGCCTGAACTGCAGTCTTAAAATGGCCTTCACTGTTTTCCAATGGCAGCTACTGATGATAGTCATCAATTTTGGCAAAAAAAAGATTGCTCCTTCTCTTCCCTCACACAATTGAATAGTGAAGCTACTTCTGTTTGACTTCAATTTTTAACATCTGAATGAGGAGAAACTTAGACCGTCATGTAATAATGATACAGACAAGGCCAAGCTGTGATTTAGACCAACTGATTTGGGTGTTTTCTGTTTTCTATTAAACTCTAGTGCATTTTTCTCAGCTGTGGGATGATTTAGATCAGTTCCACTTACCTATTCGTTGCCTTCTGTATGTTTTGACAAATGAGTCTCTTGCGTCTTCCCTGAGGAAAAAGAAAGGTATAGACTTGCTCAGAAGAGAAAAGGCAGTCTTACTGTAAAAATTGAAGGTAGGATAGGAAAGAAAGATTTCCAAGAGATTTAAGGGTAAATTGTCTTAATTGCATAACAGTTTCCATCAAGACAAGATTTGTTTCATTAGAAACAATTACGGAATGGTTTGCGACTCAGAGGATATGAGTTGAGTTTATCAGCTGTGCCAGAGGATTTTAGCTTCATCTGAGGTAAATTGCTAAATCCTCATATAGTTCAGGCTCCCAAATAAAAAAGGAAAAACCCCCATAAACACACACCACAAACAAACTAACAAACTAAAAAGGCGAGATATTTATCTTCCTTCTGGTTTGGTTGTTGTTTTCAGACCTGTGAAGCGTGGGGGCTTGAAATGCCTTTGAGTTCACGCAGTCCTGACTTTTGTAGCTTACTGCCTTTTTATTTTAGAGAGCTGTGGAAATACTGTGTGTAAATGGCTCAAGAGTCGTGGCAGCTTTCTGTGAGTGGCTGATAGTCTGTTACACCTGTGACTTCAGATAAGGGGTAGTGTAGCTGTGAAGTGACAGCTTGAGCAGGGACAATGTACCATCTGCTTTTACCATTGCTGGTGACATTGTCAGAGGACGTTCAGAACGGGTTTGTTTCACAGAGATTCTTTCTGAGATGCTTTTTTTGAATGCAGTGTTCCTTGCCTTTGATGGTAAAGTAATGGGGTGTTTAATTTCACAGGCAGGAAGGGCATAACTTTCTGTTTCATGTGGATGTAGGATAAGCTTAATAGGTTTTCATGTTTGTCATGGTACAAATGTCTAGTACATGGCAGATACAGGAGCGAACAAAAGCGTGTTATATTGCTTTGACTCCTCAGCACTCTGAATTTTGGCATGCACATGACTCTTCCCAGTGCTGAAATAGCATCAGACTTTGCAGTCGGGGTTTGTAAGAAAAATGTTTCACAGAGCCTTGTTATGCAAGGTCTCAACTTGTGTAATGGATTCTCTGTTCCCCTAAGGATTTAGCAATTGGAAATAATAGAATAAAGATTAAATAATGACACTGCATTGCCCATTTTTGTTGGGGGAGAAGAGCTGTCTTTGTATTAGCATTCTTGAATGTTTTTACTGTAGGAAGTTTTTAGGATAAAAGTACTACATTTATTTTGAAGGGATAAATAGTTGTATCTGGGGAAGAATAGTCTGTATTGACCTTTAATTTCATAGGTAGCTTGTTTGTGTTCCTTTTGAGGAGCTCAGAGCATACGTGCTAAGCAACGCCTCACACAAACTGAACTTCTGGCACCTTGTTACATGAACACAGTGATGATCTATCTTGGAAATACAGTGAGAGAACACCTTAGGCTGGTACTGCATCGAAACTCCTTGGTAGCTTTCTCAGGCAGAGAGATCAACTCAGAGGAAGACCTGATATATTCACAGCGTGACTTCCACCTGCTGTGTGCTGGAGAGCTCCTGAAATCAGCATTTCATCGGGCCATGACAAGCGGCACCACTGGTGATGCCACCCAGACCCTGCAGCAGGAACTATAGCTTTGAATTGTCTCAACAACTGAGGCCAAGTCCCATGTTCTAGTAGAATACAGGATTATCACTGCAAAGAGGAAAAAACTCCAGTTCCAGAAGTACTTCAGATAGCCGGGAATGGTAAAAATATTAATATATCATATTATCTTCTTTTTATGATATTTTTTGAATGTTCCAGCAGTCCTTTACAGTAGTGTTTCCTGAAGTAGTATCTGAGGATTTTTTTTTTCTACTGAAAAATTCAAGACTTTCAGTGGTTTCTATTCAGATTGCCTCATTTTCCCTAGATTTGTTTGACTCTGAAATGAGTAAGTCTGCTAACATTTACTAATTGGTTTCGCTCCAGAAAGTGAAGGAGAACAGTTTGCAAGAAGCATGTTGATTGTATGCCTTTTGTGTTGTATAATTTTAGTTGTTCAGATTTGCAGTTCTCGAAAGGTGAGACTTTGTAAGACAAGGAGGACAGAAAGCAAGATTTGTGTCAAGGCAGTGGCACATATTGGGACTGAACTCACTTCTAGTTAATCCCTTCACTCTGCTCTTTAGTCTGTATGTAATAAATACCACAGGTTTATTTTAATCTTTCCTAACTTTGGAAAATCTATGGATTTCTCTTGAAATGGACTTCAGAGATCTGGGAGAACAGTAAGGCTGAAACACAATCAGAACTTGGTATGCAGTTCTATATCTGGAACTTTACTCACGAACAAACTATAATGCCTTCCTATATTAACAATGCCAGATTAAAGTAATCTTTATTTATTATCTTGTGATTGAAGCCACAGTCCACTGAAAATGTCTTCCAGGACTTGGGTCCATAATAGATGTGCTCACACTGATCATTAAGACATCAGCTTAATTATCTTCATAATAATTTCAAAAGTTTGACTCTGGTTAATAGCATCCTTGTAGAACATGCAGTTTGGAGAGCTTCTGAAATGGGAGGCAAAATTATAATCTTTTGATGGTTTGTAGTTCTGAAATTTGCTGCATGCTCATTCCCACCAAATAACGGGGTGGCTCCCATCAAGTTTAGTGCAAACAAATTTTTAAAAAGTTAGTGGTTATCCCTGCTCTGTGTGTGCATTTTCAGGTTCAAATACATTCATTTTATTCTCTTTTTAATCTTACTGGTTGATGGACATTTTAAAGAGTAGGCAATTTCAGTCTTTCCCTTAAAGCTTCCCACAGCAGAATTTTCTGCATCTTGCAAACACAAGCCATGAGCCAAGTCTTCAGCAAACTGTGGTGTCTTGGGAAGTGGTTTTGTAATGACTGGTGCAGTCCTTAAAATATATTGTGCACTGTTGCCCTCCTTACATTTTTTAATGACAATCTATTTTTAATAAAGCCATTTAACTTGGATAATTAGAGTTAGTAATAAATCTCCTAGTCTGCTGACTAATCTTAGACCACAGTCAAGGAAAATGAGGCTGCAAGATTAACTACACATATTTTGACTTTTTGTGGGTTTTATACTTGCAAGAAAGGTCTTTTGAGGAATACAGTGGCATTGCCTGTATGCAAGTCATACAGCTAACCTCCATGAAAAATAGGGATAGACAGCAAATGGAAAAATGGAAGATAGCCCATGCCAATAATCTTGCAGAGCAGGGCTGATATAAACCTTTCCTCCCGGCTCTAGTCCAGTGCTTTGTCAGTGGAATGCCAGTTTTCTTAGCCGGTTTTTCCCATGAGGGTTCTTGCAGCCACTGATGTTTCTTTTTCTACAATTCAGTCCTGTGTTGTGATGCAGCTTCTCCTCACTGCCTGGTGTGCCTGGAAGCTTTCTGGTCCTTGTGCTCAGCTTCTGAAGTCTCAGGTCCAAGTAGATCCCTGTTAATCCCACCTGAACTGGCCCGTTGGTGCACTGCACCAAGCCAGCATGATTCACTCGTGGTTCTCTTCAGCTTTTCTGTGAGTGTCAGAACAGACTGAAGCCTGCGCAGACTCACAGACCTTCTCAGCTTAATTCTATGTGATCATACTTGCATAATCTGCTTTTTGGGATCTGTTAGCTGTGCATAGGTGAGGCCAAGTGGATACAGTTGTGACCTCAGACTATGATCTGCTTCTGATCAGAATGTACAGTGTCCTGCAGTAGGTCAGAGACTCACGGTGTACAGCTCTATAAATACATGCATTTGGTTCTCTCACTTTAGCTCTATCATCCAGCTCCGTAGAGACAGTTTTTTCTTCAGTTTGGGTCTTTTTAAAGCACATGGTTTAACTATTGGTTATTTTCAAGCACACAGTTAACAAATATATTGATGCTCAAATGTAGAGTCCTGAAAAAGGACTTTGCTCCAGGTCAGTAACTGGTTGTTCCAGAGGCACAGATCCAAGGTAGATGCTGTCTCCCTGGTTTGCTGCTTTGGAGAGGCTGTCAAAGCTGCATATCCAGAACTCCCTGTTGCTGTAGTCTGTGTACAAGTTTTTTCCATTTATAATCCTAGTAAAAACTGTTACATTTAGCTGATAATTCAGTAATTACACCACAGACTGGGCTGTACTGAGCTTGGTAGTACAACTCAACTTCATTCTTTTCATCTCCAATAGGGGAGGTAAGCCTAGGGAAAATAAAGAGAAGAAAAGAAAAGAAAATACAATTTGGACAATGGGAGTAGTTTTTTAGTTCAAAACTGAAGGAGCTTTCCAGCTGCTCATTGATGAAACGGAAAGGTTTATAGAAGTTCACTTTTTCTAGTAGTAGGACAAGTCACTGTGTCTTAAATTGGTAGTTTTAAGCTTGCTATTTAACAACTTCAAAACGTTCTTTTTCTGTTTAAGGAAAATTAATTAATTTACCTGAATTTTAACTGTAACTCTTGTCTGTCTTCCACAAAATAGTTACAAAAACCAGAGATTGTCCTGAATTTAATGTAAGGGATTTTATATTAACAATTTAACAACCTTCCATTTTGAGCATCATAACTTATTCCAGTAGCAGGTACATAAATGGTATGAACAATAAAAGTATCAGGCTGAGGTTTTGTCACTTACGCACATATGTTTCCACAAACTATGAGTATAAATGACGTAAAAACTTTATTTGCCATTTTTTATTATCTCTGTGCATTCACAGTGGTGAGTGTTTCCTTTCCCATTACTGGTATGTTGAACAATGTAAGTGGTTTTATTCTGTTCTAGAGGAAGGAGTTTTGCTGGTATGAGCAGTGAATTCATACTTGGTTGCAGATAATGATTAGTACTGATGGTTGACCTCTTTCTAGAGCAATGCTATATTCGTATAACTGCTCAGAAGTTAACTCCTAGGAATTTAATTTTTAAAAGAACAAACTAACAGTGTTCAGTTTTTTGCTATAGACCCCAGTTTTACGGTTATATCTGCAGTAAGCTTTAACAATACATATGAAAAATTAATAAAACCAGGGTAACAGTGATTTTAAAAATGATTTAAAAAATGAATAGGGAAGAAAAATAAGAAAAAAATGTATTTTCAAAATAGTGGGTATGAAGTTATGCAGCATTTCTGAGAATTAATAATTTCATGTTTTTCTCCAGGATTCAGAGTTTCCTGTTGATGCTGAAGTGAACACACACCTTGAGTGTGCTAAAGAACATACTGAAACCCTGAAATCTGGAGAGTATCAACTGAGCAGCATTCTGAAAGTGCATGACTTCGCAGTGAGCTGGTAGGAACCGTTAACAGTACGTTAATTGGGTTATGCACGTGTTGAGTTGTATTTTTCAACAGGTCATTGAGAAGCGTCTACTGTAAGTAAATGTCTGAAAAATTATTGGCAGCAGTCAGGGGGAAAGTGGGAAATGATCATGAAACGTAGGAGGAGTGTAAATGCAGTAAAACACCTGGGCAGAGCTGTTCATTGTGTGTGTAAGAAGGGTGGGATTCAGCAGATATGAAAATGGAAACCAGAGATAACTGTAGACTCAGGTTCCAGGAAACTGAATTATAATGCTGAATATTTTTGCAATTTGTATTTGATTGCAGTTTATTCCCTTGGGTCAAAAAATCAGAAGAGTTTAAATGTAGATTAGCTTGAGCATGCAAGTAGCCTGGAAGCAATGACATTTCAGAGCTTGTTAGCTGCAGCTGAGGAAGAATGAACCTAAAAATATTTTTTAAAAAGTTAGACCCTGTAGCTGAGTTCTGACAGTTCTGACATATTGTCTAGGTATGAATATATTTTTAAATTAATGTTAATACACTTTTGTCAGTCGCATAAACTTTATGTAGGTTGATCCTGTTGTTGCTGTACTCACAGTGCTGGTAGATTACTTCTGAAGGTATTTCCCTGAAGAAGAGCTGTATTCCTACACTTAAACATAGAAACTTAATTTCTTTCTATATCCAAGAACCATAATCTAGTGTAGTTATGCTTTAAGAGTCAAAGATTTGGGCAGTATAAATCTCATGCGGATTTAAGAATTTGACAATTGATTGACTCATTAGAAAAAAATGAGTGTTGTGAAGACAGAGGGAACACATAAACATAGTCAGAGCCAAGGGAAGCAGTAATACAATGATGTGGGCATAAGGTAAGTTGTCTGTGAGAACAGAAGAAGGATCTTTACACATTTAATAATTATAATGCAAAGATCACAGATAGTTACTTTCTTTAGGTGACTGACAGCCCGTACTGTGCAGTAAATAACCACAACACAGCTGTGAGCTTTGGCCTTGCCAGGCAGGCTTCTGCTTAGTCTCCCAGGTGCTCAGTTTTGGTTTTCTGTCTGGTTGTGAATAATGTTCTCCCAAACTGTATAGTCATTTTTGTCCTAGCATGAGAGCTTGCAACTGCTGTCTCTGTGCTGCTCTTCCAAGGAGGCTGTAGGAAATCCACTCTAAAAATATTAGCGAGTTCTTTATCTGAAGAACACCAAGTTCAAGAGGAGTGTGTTTAAAAAACACAAACCGAAAAGAAAACCAGTCTGGAGGAGGAGGGGGAGGAAGACACTTCCGTACTTGGGGAGACTGGGAAGATTTTTTAGTGAATCAGGTGGAGTAACCATCAGTCACACTGTTAAAACCTGTACCAGCTGTACATCATGGCAGTCTGCATATGGGCAAGGCTCAAGTCATACTCTCCTCCTTACTCTTTGCCTTTTTAAGTCTCCCTTTACCTGTAGAGGAAGCCAGATTTGAGTTGCAAATTACTTCTGAATGTTGTTGCAAACTACCTGTGCATCCTACCATACATAATGTGTAATGGAAAGTATTAGAAGCTCAATTATCATACAGCTGAACAGCAGATAAATATCCTGCATGTTCATGTTAGACTATTCCTTGTTTTCTTTATTTTTCTTGAATTGTGTTTTTATATCTTTCTTAGTGAAAGCATTTTTGTAGATCCTTGTATCCAGTGCTTCTAATTATTGCTGGAAGAGATACTTTAATGTGCTGGGGAATTTTAAGTATTTTTTTTGCAATTGATAACTGGATATCACACCTTAAGGATACAATGCCACTTGAGAAAGCAATTTACAAGAGTAAAAATAAATTGAATGTCTTTCAACTTATTTGGAAACACTTTAGAACTTGCTTGGAGAAACTACAGCAACTACACTGAAAAAAAAACCCAACCCTGACAGTGAGGATGTGTATTTAATTTCATATACTGAAAATATGACATTGACTTTCATGTAAAGATAATGCTTAAAAGAAAATGAGAGTCTGAGGTAGTGCTCAAAAATTAACTGAAATGCTTATTTTAAAAAAATGTGATAATACAAAAGCATGTGAAGAACAAAAGAATATTAAAGTGTTCTTGAAAAAATATAAACAATGTAATTGAACTTTTCATTTGCTTAAAAAAAACAACTCTTGTGTATGTGGTGGGCCACAGTTTCTACATATTTAACCATGTCTGAAACAAAAGCACTTAAAACTTATTTCAATTAACAAAGATTGTTCCTGTCTGAATGCTACTGCTTAAAATCAGTCTTTTTAAGTGATGGGAAAATAAGACTGTCTTGTTTCTCTTGTTAGTGCTAAAGGCTGTGTTGTAGGCTGGTTTGCCTTTTTTTGACCATGTTTCCTACAGTGTTTTTTTTAACACCCTGCTCAATTTCAAACCAATTTAGCAGAGGAATAACAGACTCAGAAGTCCTGAGGTTCCCCTGGGTTTCAAGAGAACAGGTCTGTTTAAGAAAGGGTCACTTTCAGGACCCTGTTGGCTGCAGGTGCCTAAGAACTCAGAGGGAAGAGAAGTCACAAATAGTCTATTTTCTTGGGGAAGAGCTTCAAATGGAGCTTGTCTGTTATTAGATGCTGTAGGATCCAATCTCAAGGCACGCAGCTAATGCACACAGAGCTTGGCTTATCATTTTTAGTTTGACATAGCAGCTATTCAGCCCTGAATCTGGCTTTCCTTGGAAGTCCAAGAGGTTATTAAATGCATAAATCAAGACTTTTCAGAGAAGAATGACTTAGATTAAATTATCTGTGTAGGGAATTAAATAAAAAAGGCCCATTTAAAGGAATTCTGAACTCTCACTAAATGTATTTCTGGTAATTATGATTGTCTATTTGATTTTGCAGACACAAGGGGGAAATCCATATCCACTAGATGAAACTTAATTTTTTCTTGTAGATCATAGGATAGATGGAAAACATTCTGTTGACTTATGAGGCCAGGTTTGCTTTGTTATGACTTAGGTTTTGCTCATGAGACTCAGTGTATCAGAAAGACAGAACAGAATCTGGTTCCTGTATGGATATTACGCAGTTCCTTTACATTTCCTTAGAAATTGGAGCACCTGCAAATCCAAATTCCGTTTTCCCCTGCCATAAAGGTGATGTGGATTATTCTCCAGACCTTCATTAGTATTCATTGAAATGTGTATTGGCTGAGGGGAAGAAACAATCCCTTGGGAAACAATGTTTGTTTTCTGCTCAAGCGGAATGATTCCCACTTTTTGAATCATCACATGGGTGTTCCTTTCTGCATTAAGCTCACATTTTTTCAGTGTCTTTTTAAATATCTTGGTAAATCTTATTCTGCCTACAAGAAGCACTGAAATGAGATCTCTAATGGCTAAAGTATCTTCTCAAACTTACTTGTTCACCTTCTCCTCGCCTGCTTCCTGCACCTGTGCTGTAACCCCAGAGGGTTTCCAGTGGAAGGCACTTCTGCAGTCACCATTTCATTGCCACATCTGTCATGGCTCGTGGTGTCTTCACTTGGGAAAAGAAAGACGCCCAAAAAAACATGATTCATGCATTTTTAATGTTTATCACAGCACTGGAAACTAGGAAAATGTCAGGTATTATTTTGGAGAGATGATTACCTAAGATGAAGCTGAAAAATAAGCATTTTTTGTCTGTTTCTTTTGCCCTTTTTTTCCTATTTTTTAGTATGTCATGGTCTTGTCCTCCTTTTTTGTTTTCCATGCCTCGAACAGAAGTTACAGTCCTTCATTCAAATATTAATTAATGTTTATCGTGTATAGTCATTGCTTTGATGCAATTACTGGACTCACAATCAGAAGTAGCATAGAATTCTTAAAGTATGTGCCCTAATATATGCACCAGGGGAGGTTTGCATTAGCTATTGGGAAAAACTGCTTCACTGAAAGAGTGCTCAGGTATCAGAACAGGCTTCCCAGGGCAGTGATGGAATCACCATCCCTGGAGGTGTTCAAAACCTGTGTGGATGTGGCACTTAGGGGATGCAGTTTAGCGAGGAACCACAATGGTGCAGTGTGAACAGTTGGACCTGCTGCTCTTAGAGGTCTTTTCCAGTCTTAATAAGTCTATGATTCTATATTTCAAATGGATGCTTTACCTACTAAGTACACCTGCATAAATAGAAAATATGTTGTATACTATTCTTGTTTACATGTAACCTCATGTTCTCGAATCCTTTATCCTTGTTTGATAGTTTGTCAAATTAAAAGATAGAAAATTGCAAATGCTCTGCCTATGCATAGTAAAAATATAAAGCTGGGAGATAATAGTGAAGAAAAGCAAATACAAAATATTTGGTGATTATCTCGCCTTTCCTGATGGGCCCAGTGAAAAAGAACTTTTCAATAGGGACTAATTCATCATTATATCTTATTATACTAGTTTCCCCTGTTTTTTATCAGTGGATACCAGAGAAGATTTTTAAGAACTTATCTCCTTGGGAACTGTGCAAATTGACTTGCAGCATAAAATTGTGTAATCGAAATTAAAGGTACAGTCTTGTAGTGCCGCGTGCCAAGTAGTGGAGGTGAAAAAGTATTGCAGAACCCTGTACTCTTTCCCTCTTTAGTTCCCATTTACTACTTTTTCCTCAACTTTTGAATACATATGAGCACACAGATGCATGTGCTCATCACACAGAGGAATCAGCTTTGCAGGAAAGAGAATTCTTTGAGTGTTGACATGAGGAACCTCTTTGGAAAGAGATGATAGCCTTAAGTTTGCTGCAAAATGAGGAGATATTGATGTGCACTGTCTCTTTAGAATTCCAGATTTTATTTTTATACAGTAAGGTCATAGGGCAGAGAGAATCTGGCAGTGTGTTAAGAGTTGTGCCAGTCAGACTTTGGTACCTGTGCTGTGCTCTGTTTTGCTCCTTTATAGTTTTCTATTTCATTCACAAACTTTCACTTAGAGTTGCTTGTGGGAAGAGCAGGATATTAAGATTGTGCTGTGTTTAAATGAGGTAGCAGAAGTAGCACTGATGAGTTTTAAATAAGCATCTTGGCAGTTCTTTAAATTGTCCCTCCCATTTGTCAGGAGCTCTGTATTAGCATCTCAAAGCAGTTTTGTCATGGTCTGTCTTGTCACTCCTTGATTTTCTCCGTGATGCCTGTGGAGTTCTGACAACAGTTACCCTGATGGTTTGCTGAGACTGCTGCCTGTCAGACTGACAAATGTTGTCTCCCTTTCTCTTGTGTTCTGCCCATTTGTTTCCATCTCTCTGTTGTCTTAGAACTGGTGAAGTAATGTCATTTTATTCCATGTCTGAATGATGCCAAGCAAAATAGGATCCATCTACCAAGAGGTGATCAGTCATGTGAACCATATTGTGTCCTTGTGTAACACAAGGTAGGAAAGCGGATTTGAAATCCAAAATTCCTGTGGAAATTTCCTCTAGAAGAAGAAGAATTTAGGGAGGTAAAGAAATCCTTACTAATTATTTCAATTATCTTCTTGCTTCCTAGGGCATTAAAAAGGATTTTTTTTATTAAATTACACTTTTCCATTAACAGTAGAACTTTTTAATTGTACCATCATGTGCTGATTTCTTGCATGAATAGCCACAGTGAATTGGAGATTTGCATTAGCAACATGAGCTACTGCTTAGTTTTCCTACAGAAATTATACCTGCTTTTAAAGGCATACATACAAGCATCTCTTCTGTGAGGAAAGGCAGAGAGAGCTGGGGCAGTTCAGCCTGGAGAAAAGAAGGCTCAGGCACAGATTTCATCAGTGTGTGCAAATGTCAAAGGCAGGGTGCAAAAAGGTGAGGCCAGTTCCTTTTCAGTGGTGCCCTGTGACGGGCCAGAGGCAATGCACACAAACTGCAGGGTCCCTGTGGTTATCAGGAAATGCTTTTTCACAGTCAGGGTGGCCAAGAGCTGACACGTGTGTCCCAAAGAGACTGGGGAGTCTCAATCCTTGGAAATATTGAAAAGGCACTGGGACATGGTGCTGGGCAACTGGCTCTGTGTAGCCCTGCTTGAGCAGAGGGGTTGGACCAGGTGACCTCCAGAGGTCCTTTCTAACCTCAGCATTCTGTGATTTAATTACGTATAGGGCAAAAACACATACATAAATATGTATAAGTAATGTATGTAATGATGCTTATAGGTGCACGTGCTATTGAAGTTGTCTGCTGAACAAGTGTAGACAGTGCAGTTGCAGGATTTGATTTTTGTGTGTGCTGAAATACTCAAATACTCAATTTGGCCTCTTTTGAAATATTCAAATTCGGTCTCTTCTCAGAGGTAGGAGTGGAAGCTTGGGTTAATCCTTATCTCCTTGTACATATGCCAAAAAAACCCCTGTTTCTCTTGTTTTATTTCCCTCTCTCCATTTTATCAGCCTTTGAATATGTTTGAAGGAGCTAATGCGAAAGATGGTTTAAGTGTAGGGTTAACAAGTGCATCTTCCTGACACGAGGGAGAAACAAGAGCTGCTCAGCCTGGGTCACTCTGGCAGATCACTCTGTGTGCTTGCAGTAGAGGGCTTTTTTGTGGTGTTTTAAACTCTTCACTTTACCATGTCCTGTCAAGTGTGGTGGGTACACTTAACATTACAGAGGGATAGGAAGAATATACTGGGTGTGTGCTCAGAGGGCTCTGGGTATTCTGCCAGCCGAGACCTCGTGCACATCCTTATCTTCCCAACAGTCCCGTGAGACGGCTTTGTCCTCGTGTGAAATAATTCCTACAAGATTACTTAAGTGGAAGATCCAGAAATTAAACTCACCTCTTCCAAATCACAGTCCAGTGCTTTAACCTTCAATTCCAGAGTATCCTGTTTCCTATACAAATTAAGTTCCTAATTGCTCTCAGTGTGAAAGCCCTACCACTGTAACCGAGAGATTATTTTGTGGCATCCAGTCTGTTCGTTATCATACAGGCTCTGCAGCGCCTTCAGCGCGCTTGGTGTGGAGGAACAACTCAGTAGGAAAATGTGCAATGTATTTGAGCTCCCTGTAATACAGTTTAATAAGGAGGAAAAGTGAGCTCTCCGTGAATAATTAGTGAGAAACTGTGTGGATCACACCTTGGTAAGCTCTGTGAGGGCTTTCTGCTGTGGCAGGGGGAATGCACAGCTCCTGCATATGATCCTTCCTCCCTCATCTGGAGCTTTTCCTATCTAACACAGCAGTCATAAGAGAAGAAAATGGATCCCTCTTCCTCCCCACTCACTTTTTCCTTGATAAACGTTCCTTCCTGTTCATCTCTAAAGCTTATGGCTATCACAGTCTTAAGAAGCCTTTTTATTTCTCATTAGCTTTGTCTGCAGCTCTGGCCACAAGTGATGACTCCTGTGGGGAGACCTTGGCCGGGGCTGCAATGAGCAGTTTGAAACCATGGCAGCAATAATGTGGAGTCATTGTGTTCTTTTATGGTGCACTCGTGAAACGAGCGGGGTACCTCTGTAATTTTGTTAGTGAACGAGCAGCTTTACCAGAAAAAAAAAGAAAAAAAGAAAATTTTCCAGCAGGGTTGATGGAGGGAAAGCACATAGTGTTTTGTTTGTCTTTTACTAGTTGTCTTCTTAGTTATTGAAGCAGATTTTGCAGAAAAACCTGGAAGTACTTGTTTGCAAAAATATGACTGTAAAAAGATGCTGTTGTAGCTTTATTAAGGCTCTTGTGTATTCTCCACAGACTGAAAGTTATGAGACCTGGTAACTGTCAGCTCTGCTAAATTTGTTGGTTTTTCTTGTTATTCCCAATAGTCTGTGGATAGAAAGAGGTTGAATAGATTGGGTGAGTAATTTCCTGGTAACTGTTTAACTGAAAGCAGTCAGCCTGTGGTGATCCAGCTACTCTGAACACCAAATAGACTAAAAACCTAAATATTTAATTCAATTGAGCTTATGCTGAACAGATGCAATTTATGAAAAATGAAAGAAATGGTTTTGACACTTGTCATATGGAATGAAGTACTTAACTTTAAAGACCATTATTTTAAAAACAAATTTGCTTATAAATGTATTTTAGAAAGCGTGAACAAGATGTTGAGACTTTATTGGAATGAAATATGTTTGTGAGCTTTAAAAAGATACTAATTTGCATAAGGGAGTTCATATTGTGGGAATTTTTTTTAAATGCTCACATTTTTTTAGAAGGGTAAAATGCTAAACTAGGATTTTGAAAAGGTGAATTGACCTGGATGCAGTTCTAAATAATTATCTGCAAGAAGATCCTCAATTAAGGTACAAGACTGAATTCTTATTGTAATTTGAACAGCCATTTACCTTTCTGTTATATATTTAGCAGCCATTCAGAACTGCTATTTGTCAAGAAACAAATAGTTTCTTAGGGATGGTTAGAAGCTTTGTTTTGATTCATATGTCAGTTTTAAAGTTTTCTAGTATTTGGCAATGAATTCTTCCATGTGAAGAAATATGTCTTTGGAAAAAGTAATTTTTTAAAAATGTTGTTAGGCAGTCACACCAAGACTTTATAAATATTGGAGTCAGCAACTTCTGCACAGTTAGCTTATGGATAAGTGGTTTGTTTTCTGGGAAGGTGAGGAGCACTGAGGAGTGATGTTGCTGAGAACCAGAGTACTCAGCGCATAGTATGTTGTGGCAGAGAAGAAAGGAGAGGACCATAAAAATATAAGATTCTAGAAATGTTATATATTATAAATAGCTAAAGGGACTTAAATCAATACAAGAATAATGCATAATGTACAAAAATAATCTGAAATAATATGTTAAGGTTGCACTTGCCGTGTTTTAGAGAGGAATTCAATTTGCCAAAGTGTTTAATGCATTGCAATTAATACCATAAAGCACTTTTCATTCACTGAGTCTCCTGTAGAAATTGTAAATTGATTTACTTTATTTCTTATTCTTAGTCTGACCTATGATAAACTGAGCATAGAGTAGAAACCTGTACTGGTGATTCCTTTTTATTGACTGAGGCAATAGGAACTAAAATCACCTGCCTTTCATTTGCAGGCCAGTTCCACAACCCAAACGTAAAACCTCTGAAGGTTTTGGGTATTTATGGTTGCAGTGATTTAGAGATACAACACTAACACAGAGGTACATAAAAATGGCAGCTTCCATTTGCATTACTCTATCTCCTAATCCCTATGGAAAACTTTCCTATCGGTGCTTTATCTTCATATCTGAAGTTTCAAATATTTTCAGTTGGTTTTTTTTTTTTTTTTGGCTATATAAACATCTTTTTTAAATGTGATTCTCAATTATTAAAATGAACTTAGGACTTGAACTGTAGTAGCTGCAGAGTCTCTGAAGAAATGGAAGACAAATATAAGAAATTTAAAGAAGAAAGTGGGTGTATTTACTCTTGTTGGAGTGAGTAACTGTGTAGCTGGCCAAAAGAAAAAAAAATTTTTTTTTTGGGCTGCGGGCAACCTTGCTGCATGGCTGAATGAAAGTTCCTAAGGGCAAAAGAACAATAAGGAGAAATACCTGTGAAAAATGCAAGAAAATACTGAGTCTTTCCTCAGGACATTCACATTGTTTGGGCTTCAGTATGGTTAAGATGATATTTAACTTTTAATATATGCTACAGAATTTTCTCAGATACTGTCTTTTGTATCTCATGGAATAACCTTTGAACTGGCACAGAATGGTTGAATGGTTGGGATTCTTCCACACAGACAAAAGAAGTGTGGACAGGGTTTTAGCCAGTTGTGCACACTGTGTGAGAACGTGACACAGGGCAAAGTTCCGTGTCCAAAATACTGAGGAACTGCCTTTTATTTACACTTGCAGGTAAGGTAAGAGAGCACTCCCTGCTGGTTTCACAGTTTGGAGTGATTGGGACTGCTCAGAAGAAGCATCTCCAAGGTTACAGCTTCAGTATCTTGGGCTCTGCATTCTTGAACAAGTGCCATTTCTCTTGCACTTGAAATTACACCATGTCACAGAGCTGGACTTTCAAGACAGGATTATAACAGAATGAAATTGAAGCTCCCATATTTGTGAAATATCTGGCATGATTGCTAAATGCTGACCCTTTGATTTGCTTACAAATCTGATTATGGGAATTACTTCACACTTGTGCTACTGTCCCATTGCAGGTGTGCCTGTGTATTTTCCCATTTCATATTTTACATATACAAAAACGTACATATTGAAAGTGTTGATAAAATATACATACTCTCTCTTTTATTTTGCCCCCTCCTGGAGATGATTTCATTTTTATTCCATTCTAAGTTGAATATTCGTGGTAAGTTCTGAAACTACCAGTATTGACACACTTGGAGCTGTGCAACTGACAAAATTGACAGTAAGAGTTGAACTCAGTTTGAAAGGTGAAGTTTTAAACGTGTTGAGAAGCATGTTCAAGTCCCATGAGAGGAGAGTGGATTGCGCTGGGTTTATGTCTTGTAATGCTGAAGCTGATTTTAAAAGGTTTGTTGGCCTGCCCTTACCACAATCCCTTCCACCTTCTTCTACTTGTGATTTCCATTCCTAATCTTCCAGAACTATCTCCCTGGAGCACTTCCATCATTAGAAAATGTCCAAATACAGTTGATCAGGAAATCAAGCAGTAGAGAATCCTGTATGTTTGGAGTGCTTTGCCAAAGTCAGCCCTTACTGAGGAAAAACCTTTCCAGTAGTTTCACTTCTGTACCTGATGTCCATTTTTCTAGCAGTATTTCTTGCTATAGTTAACAGAGCTTGGAATAGCATACCACTGCCAGGAGTTCAGTGCTAGATTTTTAACACTTGGTTTTGAAGGAGATGCCATAAAAACAAAAGGCTGTGCATTGTGTGTAGTGGTGCCTTTGTTCCTCCTGGCTGCCAGAAGGATGGTGTGTCCTTGTGCTGAAACAAGTCCTTAGGAGCTGGTGGAAAATGCATGGCAGTGGTGAGTTATGGATTTATTTACTGGATAGAATTTAATTGCTGCTGTTATAATTAATTAGGACTGGCACAAAACTAGAAAATTTTGTGAGCGTCATAATTAGATCACATTGGTTTGGGGTTTTTGCCTCCACTAAGTTCTGTGCAGATTAGCGAAGGAGTAAGGGATCTAAACTAGGGATTTGGGAGCTATGAAATGCAGCAGATGTATGGCAGTAATAATCTTACTTGAATATTTTCACTAATGCAGAAATTTTCAGGGGTTGTGCTTGACTTCAGGGACAAACTTTCTATATCACATAAGTGCTCAAATTCTAATTCAGATCCAGCTTTGAGCAGCTACTCTGCAGGTGTACAAACAAACATCCATTCTGCAGGAGAGACAATTCTCTTGTAGGGATTGGGACAACATGCCTAGATTTCCTTGGGGATGCTCAGCATACTCTGAACATCTCATGTCAGTTGTAGATGTTGCTGAAACTTGAAAAACCTGTGGAGATTTTAGTTCAATATTAAACTACATTGTTAAATTCATCTTAAGATTTTTTCAGTCATCGAAGTAGGGCAAATGATGTAAGGAACAAACTGCTTTTGTCAAAACAGACAAAAGAACATCTTGATTTTGATTTTAGAGTAATTGATACTAAATGCTGGAATAGTAGTTGTCAGCTTTTCTTGGATCTCTTTGTTTTCTTGTTTCAGAACAATTAGGCTTACAACTCTAACTTGTAATCAAAACAAAACTGATGGAGACTTCAAATCCCAGGCTCTGGGACATAGATGTTCGCATTTGAAATGAAAGTGTCACCCAGGTGAATGTTTGTCTAAGGCTGTGATCATCCTTGTTTCCTTCTGAGAGTTCACAGTCATGGAAGTTAATGGGCTGCAACGCTGGAAACTGAAGTTTCTACATTTGTCAGGGCTATTTCCAGGCTGAATGTCTGTTCTGTTGATATTTATTTGGTTTGGTTTGGGTTTTTTCCCCCTTAAAAATAAAACCATATATGTGTGAAATGGCATGTTTTGGCTGTCCAAAACTAAACAAGTTTGTTTTATTTAAATTTATGGTTTATTGTTGTCCATATAGCTGCAGACAGGTGGTTTTTTTTTTTTTTATCTTGCTGTATTTTTATGTTTTGATTTTAAAATTCGTTCAGAAGTAGAGGTTATTTTCCGTCTTTTACGTTAATTTCTTGTATTGAAAAGAGCAAGCTTGTGCTTTGTTATGAAGGGAAGAATCTTGTGTGGGTCCCTGTCTGATACTCAAAAACATTTTCCTTTGAAAATAGTCTTTAAAGTGACAGAGGTTTGAGAACAACAAAATCAATTAAAAAAAAACTACCACCACCTTATTATTTAGGACTGAATGACAGATAATTCCACATCCTAGAAGCAGTAGTTAAAGAAGAGAGAGAGTTCTTCAGACAAGTGCTCTCCGAAGTCTTTTCGATGTTGGTGTGACCATTAGACCTCCTAACTGGGATGTGGAGGACGTAGGAGAAGAATTTGTTTACGTTTGACTTTTTTCAAATACATTTGAGTTTTTAAACTTAAAATCACTGAAGTCCCCATGCTTCTGTTTGTTACATTTTTGGCTTTTCATATGTTTCAGGCAAGGAAACCAAGCCTTGTTCTGCTAACCAACTGTAAAGCAACTTTTAAGACAACTTTAAGATGTTCAGTAAGATTTTACAGGAACTGACCCTGTAGTGCTTCCCCAAGCACTGCTATTTTAATGTACCCTTCTTACACAAGTGTCTTAGTGAAATATGTGCATATTTATATCACTGCTTTCAAAAGCAGACATACCATCAACCAGAAAATGAGCAGCATTACTTGTGTCACCCAATTAGAAATTTTTCTGGTGAAATTTTACATAGTTTTTCAAACCAAATTCATAGAATCATGGAATGGTTTGGGTTGGAAGGACCTTAAAGCTCATCTCCTTCCAACCCTCTGCCACGGGCAGGGACACCTTTCACTAGACCAGGTTGCTCAGAGTTCCATCCAACGTGGTCTTGAACCAAGTAGCATCCTTTAGTTACTCCACAGTAGTAACTGGCATCTGAGGGAGGCAGGAAGGCAGAGAAATCCTCTGTGTGCTTTGAGCAGTGTTTAAATGGATCAGTCACCTCTCAGGAGACAGATAGTGGCAGGGCAAGGACAAACAAGACAGCAGTAAATGAAGAAAGATTGATGGTCACTGAGATCAGTGAAAGTTTTCTGTCTAAACCTGACTGGCCTGGGTTTCTGAGCCTTTAGGCCAAAAATAATAACAAAACCCAACATTGTTTTAATGCTGTATCCTGGTCTACTGATAAGTAAACATCCATGGAATTCAGAGTGCCTCAAAAAATGAAGGAGTAATGCTTGATTTGATAGTTTTTGGGGACTGGTTTGAATTCTCTAGCTAAATTATGACAGGGGTTAGCAGTGCTTATATGAAAATTGATAACTTTGGTAGTGAAATGTCCTCCATCCCCATTTTGTGTTGCATGTTGTTATAAAGCAAAGGACTGAGGTGGATAGTTCAGGTATTTAAAGTACAGTGCAAGGCCATGTCATGTCCTGACATAATGGAGCACTTCAACATGTGTGATATTCTGTGGGCTTTAAATTTACTATACAATGAAGTACTTGAATATGCTTTTCCTGTGAATATCTGTGCCAAAGTGTGCACTACTGCAGTTGTTTAAGGTTCCATTACGCAACTTCAGGTGTGTATTTGTGCAAAGAACCAACCCCGAGACCTTTCATTTAAATGTAGACAAAGAGTTACTGTAAATACTGTTTCTTAAGAGACTAAAGTCATAACAGAGTCCAAGAAGCAGAAAAATCTAATTAAGGTTGTAGAAGTATTCAAGGCTTTGAAGTCTTGTTGTTCTTCTTTTTCTTTTCTCTTCTTAGAAAGATGACACATTTTATCTTTGACAGATTCCAAAATAAAACTGCAAAATTCAGTTTGATGCCAGAGTTTTGTGATGAGGTTAGAGCTGTGTGACCTTGCATTTGGAACAGGTGAAACTGGGCTGTGCACAGTCTTGCTTGGGGGGGTGTGAGGAGGAGGAAGGAGAAGACAAAAGAAAACATATCAGGTGGTGTAGCTTAAATACAACAAGGTTGGGATTGTGAATGCACAACTTGGATAGCCATGCAAGTTTTCTGAGTGCATTTTTTGATGAGGTCTCAAGAGCCATCTGAATTAAACAGTAGGTGCAGAGTGTTTCCAAATAACTTATCCATGGGCATCCTCAGCCTGGTTTCATGCTTAAACAATAGGCTTGGCCATGTTTGCTTCCTCCTCTATTTGGGGTTGGTTTTTATCATTCTTTGGTATCACTTGTTGAGTTCTTTATCCTCTTTAGACTTGATATCAATCGTGGTACAAGGTTGACTCTGTTTCTGTAGTAATTTAGAGAGATTGAACCAAATGCTCTATAAAAAGCAAGGAGGGGAGTACGAGCAGGGAGTCCATATAGGAAGGACATACTGATGAAGCACTTTATCACACAGGAGCAGTTACAACTTAGGTTAGAACCATAGCTCTGAAAGGTTTATTATGTGTAATTGTGATAATAAATCATGGTAAATTTCCCTAGCATTTAAAACGATTTTTAAATAACATACTTGTGTAAGCTTTTTTGAAAGTCATATGGGAATTATTTAATGTTAAACTGAGGATTTTGGTGTTTTTAATGAGCTGGGAGTACGTGCGGAGTGGTTTGGCTGTATTTCAGTTTTTGTAGATTACTTGGATCTGTTAATTAATACAGCCCTTTGAGACCTTTTTGTGAAAATTAATGGGTTCCCTGTAGAATAACATTCCAAATGCTGGAGATGTGCAAGACTTTTGAGACTGGTGCTATTTTAAATTATGCCAAAGTTTACTAGATTAAACATTATCTGTTGATGTGAGAAGGACAGGAATTCACAAGAGGAGTGCTAAAGATAAACCACCCATTTTTACTCATTTCATTTCCCCTATCCACACAAAATATATAAACTAAAGAATTTTTCAATAACATTCAGAAATAACTAAGTGGGAGGGAAACATTTCAAAATAAAGCCTAAGAGGAACAATTTGCCCAAGATGAGAAGCACTCCTTGCATCCCTTGGAGGATTGTCCTCCCTACGCCCATACATCTGGGAGCGTTCGTAGTTTAGATTCAGGAACTGAATCTGCACTCGGCTTGAGCAGGCTGACACTGGAGGCAGTGTGAGCAAGAACCTGAGCCTATGTTAACTTGGAAGAACTGGTTTTTTTCCCCCCTCACTTCCAGGAAATTTCGTGGTCTAGACATCTTTGCGGGGGG